>CM076569.1:632584637-633021531 GCA_034641835.2 Pinus albicaulis
GGTTAAGTCGGCCTTAACCCCAAGTGGACCCACTCGAAAGATATAAATAGAAGCAACCTCAAGTTCATTCTTACACTTGCTCAAGCGATCTTCTATTTTCATTCTTAGTTTAGGTTGGTCCATTCTATTTTGGCTCACACAGGTTCGATGGAAAGAGTCCGGCAAGGTCCGAAATCACAAGTATGAAGCTCACAAAAAATAAAATAAAAATAAATATATTAGGGTTTTTTGTTCTGGCCGTAGGCATAGAACTGGAGAAATCGAGCTCTAGTCACGGGCACAGTGTGTTATGCCTACATCCAAGGTGTCATAGTCGCAGACATAAAATATAAAGGTAGCAGCTAAGGCTTTAGGGCCAGATCGAGCTTATTTGGACCATAGCCACGGGCACAATGTGTTATGCCTGCGGTTAGGGACCCAAAGTCGTAGGCACAGAGTGTTATGGGTGTGGCTAGGGGATTTCTGAGTATATATTGGCTAGATGAACCCTAGTTTCTCACGCAGTTCTTCCATACATCATCCACTCAGTCATAGATGCTCGCGATCAATCTTTGATAGCATCTTGGATTCAAATCTAGAATTTGATAGTTGAATTCAGTGATCTATTGGATCCATGTTTCTTACTAGTGTAGATCTGCAGATATGTAGATCTGTTCTATATATTTCTGTTGTAGATCAGGCCCTCAAAGATGCATCTACATTTCTCTGAAGTTTCCACTCAGTGACAGTCATATTCAACAATATGCTTCAGGCATTGACAATGCTTTATAGTTCTCAGAATTAGGATCCTTCAGTAAAAGTATGTTTATGGGTCTATTATGCATATGCTAGTTGTTTTACTGCATTATGAAAATATGGATCAATGGATCATTGTACTCTTGTTTGTTGAATCACTTGATGACGATCTAAGAAGAAGAATCTGCAAGGGTTTTCCCCACAGTGGGTTTTTCCCTAGTCTCAAACCAATCCTGTTGTATATATGTGTTATGCAACTAGCGCAAAAAAATAGAAGAAAATATAGTTCAACAACTTATAAATCAACCTCTTTGAGGGGGCAACCTCCTTTATATTACATAAATGAACAATTCTTGGATGATAAAAATGAAAAACCTCCTTTCTATATATAGGAGTCCAATGGGTTGAAATATAATCCTAACTGACCTAACAATAACAATGTAAGGGCATAACAATAACAATAGTGGGCTTTTATGGGGCACAATAATAACAATATGGAAACTGCATGGGCACAACAATAACAATAAGGGGGCTATACTAACAATAACAATAAGGGGATACACTAGTATTATAGGGACCTAGAATTACCCTCTCCTTCAAACAAGTGTTGTCCTCAATGCTTGAGTTGTTTTGGATGCTTCTTTATAAAATTCTCATCCTCCCATTCCAAATCTTCAGAGGGTAAGTTCTTCCACTTGATGAGATAATCTGAAATTGATCGATTTAGTAGCTATCAAGTTCTTATTTCTGTGACTTCTTCAGGTTCCAGTATTATTTTTCCTTCTTCATCAAGTTCTACAAATATTGTTTGAACTGGGAGCCTGTCACCTATAACCTTCTTTAAGCATGAAACATGGAAATATGGGTGCACTCGGGAAGATGCAGTAAGCTCCAATTTGTATGCCATAGTACCAATATTTTGCAACACCTTGTAAGGACCATAATACTTTGGTGATAATTTATTATCCTTCCTAGCTTGCTCGAGGGACATTTTTTGTATGGTTATAGTCGTAAAAATACCCAGTTGCCTACATCAAAACTTCTTTCACTGCGATGTTGATTTGCCTGTTGTTTCATTTGATTTTGTGCCAAAGTGAGGTTATCATTTAAGAGTTGGAGAACTTGTTGTTGATGCTCGATGTGATATTCCACAGCTTGAACCTTAGAATTTTCTCTTAAATATGATGTGATGGATGACGAATGATATCCATAAAGTGCCATAAATGGGGTCATTTTTGTTGTAGTATAAAAGGAAGTGTTATACCATAATTCAGAAAGGGGTAACCACTTGACCCATTGTGTCTGTTTATCACATACAAAGCAAGGAAAATATCCTTCCAAAAATTTGTTCACTATCTCAGTTTGCCCATCATATTGAGGATCATATGTTGAGCTATGAGCTAATTGAGTACCCAAACAAGAAAATATTTTCGTCCAAAAATTTCCTGTAAAAATGGGATCTCTGTCTCTTATAATGATCTTTTGGTTTCCATGTAGCTTTTGAATTGTTTCCATAAATGCAGTAGCAATTGTATTGGCTTTAAATGGATGAGATAATGCACAAAAGTGTGCATACTTGGCAAGTCTGTCAACTACCACCGTGATGATAGTCTTTCCTTCAGACTTGGGTAAACCTGTGATAAAATCCATTGAAACCTCTTCCCAACGTTGACTTGGAATGGATAAAGGTTGTAACAGACTTGGGGTCTTAATTGTCTCAAATTTATTTTGTTGGCAAACCAAACATTCTGCCACAAAATTTTGAATATCAGATTTAAGGCCATCCCAAAAAAATTACTTCTTGACCCTGTGGTAAGATTTTAAAAAACCCGAGTGCCCTCTAAAGGGAGAGGTGTGCAATTCCAAAAGAATCTTTTGTTTGAGTTGGGAATTCTTACAAAGATATAAGCGATCTTTGTACCATAATGAATCATTTTTCCAGCTAAATTTTTCAGATGTACTAGGATCTTGCTGCAAATTGTGAATGATTGTCCACACCACTTCATCATTCTTCCATTCATCCCTTGCTTTAGTTATCCACTCAAGTTGGGTAATAGAAATGACACAAATAAATGCTTCCATATCCTCATCCTAAATGAGTGTCCACACCACTTCATCATTCTTCCATTCATCCCTTGCTTTCGTTATCCACTCAAGTTGGGTAATAGAAATGGCACAAATAAATGCTTCAATATCCTCATCATTTCTTGAGAGTGTATCTGCAACAACATTTTGCTTCCCTTTTTGTAGATAATTTCAAATTCATAACCCAACATCTTTGTGACCCATTTTTGTTGCTCTTCTAAAGATAATCTTTGTTCCCAAATGTACGTAAGACTATCATGATATGTTTTTACCTTGAAGTGTCTTCCCATTAGGTAAGGTCGTCATTTCTTTAGTGCGTGTAGTATTTCCAACATTTCCTTCTCATAAATAGGTTTCTGTAAATACTTTCCTTTGATTGGAAGACTTTCAAAAGCAATGGGTCTTCCTTCTTGCATTAAAACTGCACCAATTATATTTCCTGAGGCATTACATTCCACAAAAAAAAAAAAATTGTGAAGTCTGGCGTAGCTAAAACCAGTGCTTGGCACATTGCCTCTTTAAGATGTTCAAAGGCCTTAGTTTCTTCTGGAGTCCAAAAAAAATCATCTTTCTTTAGTAACGATGTTAGAGGTGTCGATATTCTCCCATAATTATTAACAAACTTGTGATAATATCTTGTTAACCCCAGAAATCCTCGAAGATGCTTTATAGTTGTGGGGATTTTCCATTCCTTCATGCATTTAATTTTTTTGGGTCTATCTTAACACCCTTATGAGATACAATATGACCCAAATATTCCACCACCTGTACTCCAAATAAACATTTGGAGGTTTTTGCATATAATTGTTTCTCCTCCAATAGTTTGAGCACCCTATCAACATGTTGAACATGATCCCTCCAAGATTTTTTTATAATCCGGACACATACATCCGATCCATCCTTGTGCACCAATACTACTAGAGAAGAGAAATAACTTTGATTAGGTTGAATTATACCAACCTCCATCATTTTTGCAACCATATGTTCAATCTCACTCTTTTGAGCATAAGGATATCTATAAGGCCCGATGTTTGGAGGAACACTTCCTGGAAGCAAATGAATAACATGATCATGATCACAAATAGGTGGGAGTCCTTTGGGAGTCTCAAACACCTTGGAATGATTGTCCAATACTTTTTTGAGATCTGGAGAAATAGATAATTTTTATGTTTGAACCTCTAGTGAGCATAATTGTGCGATTACGCCTCGTTGTTCTTGCTTCATCTTTGTCATGACATTAGAGTTGATTATCTTTCCCAGCTTCCCTGTGATACCTCGTAATTGAACTTCCTTTCCTTCTGAAAAAATAAAAACAAAAAATCAAGAAACTTGAAAATTAAAAGCTACCATCCCCAAATATTGTAACCATTGTACTCCTAGTACAACATCAACACCACCCATTGGAATGGAGAGCTTTGGACTATTCAATACATATTTGCCCACAGTTAGCTTGATATTATGGCACTTTCCAGAGCAATTTATAGTTCCTCCATTTGCAACCATCACTTGACACTTTGGTGCTTGGTATATGAATCAATTTGATTCCTTCATTGCCTTACAATGAATAAAATTATGGGTACTACCCGAATCAATCGACAGTATTACATTTTTCTTCTTGATATGTCCTTCTATCTTGAGAGTTTGAGGAGTGGTATTTCCTGACAATGCATTACAGGATATGATCGGATTCATTTCTTCTTCCTCTAGGGTTGGTTCCTGGTGTATATCCTCTTCTTTTGAAGTTTCTTGTTTCTTTTCTTCTTCCTCTTCATAATCTATGTAAAATAATTTATTCTCAGCACACTTATGACCTTTAGTGTATTTTCTATCACAACTATAGCAAAGCTCTTTTTCTCCTTTTTCTTCCAATTGTTGTGGTGTCAACCTTGTAGGTTATGGAAGTCTAGGAGTAGCAACACTTCCATATTTATAAATATGAGTGGTAGGCTTCCTTGTCACCATAATTTTGCTTTCAGTTTTTCTTTCCAACCTGAATGCCTTCTCTAATGAATCAGCTTCTAAAAGGCGAACCTCATGTTGGATTTCATCCTTTAAATTCCCTACGAAGACATCAATCTTGTGCTCCTTTGGAATATCCTTTACCCTTATATTAAATTTTTGGAAGTCCTCAATGTGCTCCACCATTAAACCCTTTTGTTTGAAAAATATCAATTGGCTAAAGAAGGTGTTTCTCTTTGTATCCTCATAATGTGCTATCATTACCTCCGTAAAAATTGACCAAGTGAAAATTTGTTTACGAGAGCAAAGCCATCGATGCTATACAAATTTATTGGGTCCTAAATATAAAGTTGCAATGCGTACCTTTTGCGTGTTTTGCACATCATGGAGATCAAAGTATTGCTCCATTTGTAGTATCCATGTTACGAGATCCTTGCAATAAAAATTCCTCATATCGATCTTTGGAATATGGTGGGTCTTTAATCCAACATTAGAGTCTATGAAATCACGATTAACATTTATTTTGTTCTCATCATGAGTTTCCTCTACTACCTTTTCGCCATTAGGAATAATTTCTTGTAGCAACTTTTTCAAACCTTCCATGTCTGCTTTTAGATCATTATTCATGTCTTCCATGTTGCCTTTTAGTTTTTCTTCTATACCATCGATCTTAGCTTCCATGCCATCAATCTTAGCTTCCAGGCCATTCATCTTAGCTTCAATTCCTTTCTTCAAACCATCCATTTTAGCTTCCATTTCATTTTTGGTTACTTTTTGAGAGAGTGAAATTTGTTGCACTTGGTCTCGTAATTTTGGTATATCATGTTACACTTCTTCCTCTTCATGCATAATAGTAGATGTTTATGAGGGCTTAATGGGTGTGGAATTATTTTTGGGAGGCATTATAGAACCCAATATTGATAACAATGCTTCAATATTCCATTGGAATCACTTCAAACTGATTTTTCAAACAAAATTTATGCATTTTTTTTTTAAATACACACCTTTTTTCTTGCTTTTAGGAGCTCGATCTTGAAACAGCTGTAACTTTGTAATTTCAGATCTTCAATATATGAACTTTTGTCTTGTGGTAGCCCTTAGAGTCTTCTTTCCAGTGCCATAGGTCAGACCTAATTTGGATTCTTCAAGGCAACGTTATGCCCTATCTTCCACATTGACCTAATTATGGACTGGTTCAGCACATCGAATTTGTACGGCGTGCCATGTTCAATTTTTTGACTTTCTGCTTTGAAATATATACCCCAGAAACTAAAGCACGTGCACTTTGGGTCACTTTTTACGTTATTCCAATCCGATGTCTGAAACGAAAGTTATGACGATTTTCCCTCGGCCACCTGTTTGAGATGAAATTCTGGAGCCTACAAAAACCTTAGATGATATATCCGAAAATAAAGCGAACCAAGATCTACAATTTTTACACGAAGTTCCTTAGGATTTTGGCTCAAATGGGTTTTTTTCCAGCTTCTAGACCTTTGTAGAAAGAAAATTATAGCGAAATTGCAAGATGACTTGTTTGCAACATCGAAACCCTAGAATCCAAAGCTCTGATACCAAATGTTACACAACCATCTCACAAAATAGAAGAAAATATAGTTCAACGACTTAGAAATCAACCTCTTCAAGAGGGAAACCTCCTTTATATTACATAAATGAACAATTATTGAATGATACAAATGACAAAACCTCCTTTCTATAAATAGGAGTCCAATGGGTCACAATATAATCATAGCCGATATAACAGTAACAATGTAAGGGCACAACAATAACAATAGTGGGCTTTTATGGGGCACAATAATAACAATATGGGGACTACATGGGCACAACAATAATAATAAGGGGGTTATACTAACAATAAAAATAAGGGGATACACTAGTATTATAGGGACCTAGCAATATGTGTGCATGTTTTTCTTCCTATGTTTCTTTATGTTCCGCCAATAGATGATGATGTTATTGTTCTTTCTACATAGTTGCATATGCTGATGGTTAATAGTGTAAATTTGAATAATGACATAATCATACGGGGTGAAATTAATGTGTTAATGAAGAAATGCAACTATCAAAGCAAAGATCAATGCAACCCTCTGAAAAAATAACAGAGGAGAACTAAAGATGAATCCTTCGAAGATGGAGGCCATCATGAAATGGTTGGTGCCTATTAATGTTTCTGAGTTCAGGAGTTTCATTGGGGCAGCAGAGTACCTGAGGAAATTCATGGCCTTGTTTTCAGCGATAACAACACTGCTCCATGTCATAATAGTAAGTGGAAATATTTTCTAGTGGGGAAAAGGTCAGCATAGGGCGTTCGAAGAATGAAAGGAGAAGATTAGTCAAGCACCAGTTCTGGAATTACCAAACATGCAATGTATTTTCAAAGTGGAGACAAATTCTAGTGGGTATGTTATGGGAGTTGTCTTGATGCAGGGAGGAAGGCCTGTATGCTACAATTCTAAATTTTTTCATAGGGGTAGTTCTTAACTACCCTACCTATGACAAGGAGCTCTACGCCATGTTGCAAGTTGTGAAGAAGTGGACGAACTCTTTTATGGAAAAGAGACAGTAATCAACACAGATCACCAGCCATTACAATACTTGCAGGCCCAAAGTAAGGTACAACATACCAGTCTTTACAAGTGGATGGGGTTTTTACAGCAGTTTTATTTAGTGACCAATTATAAGAAGGGAAGCACAAACAAGTTAGTCGACATACTTTCAAGGCGACCCACATCAAAGATCACAATGTTGGGGAGTCTTATGCACATGGAACCATTCACCCATGATGCATACAAAGAGGCATATTCAAAAGATGATGACTTCAAGGAGGCGTATTAGCAGTTGCCGAGTGAGAGTCATGTGCACGATGGCGACAACACCATTGACTATTATCTCCAGGATGGGTTACTCTACACGTTGGATAAGTTACGTGTTCTTAAAGGTGAGCGACTACAGATGGTTAGAGAGGCTCACACCTCTAAGGTTGCAGGGAAATTTGGTGAGGGAAGATCATGGTTAACTTGCGGAGGTATGTGTATTGGCCCAGGATGCAAGAGAAAGTAGATAGGTTCATAAGAGGATGCATGCTTTGTTGTACCAACAAGCCTAGCAACAAGAAACAAGGTCTATATCATCCCTTACCTCTACCTACTCGTCCTTGGGAAATAATTTCCATGGACTTTGTGGGATGTTTACCGACAACCAGGAAGGGACAAGACTACCTATTCTTGGTGGTTGACAAGTTCAACAAGATATGTGTTCTAATTCTCTGTAAAAAGACCATCGTTGGGCAAGAAGCAACAAAAATTTTCTTTGGATAGGTCTAGCTTCACTTTGGGATACCAAGGAGCATCGTGTCAGATAGGGATATAAGATTTATTAGTGCATTCTAGACTACATTGTGGGAGAAGATGGACACAAAGTTTAATATATATACAACATTCCATCCACGAATAGATGGGAAAACAGAAGTAGTCAACATGACTTTGGTGCAGCTTATGAGTGCATATATACAGAAGCATTCGAAGACCTGGGATGAAAATATGGTATATATACAACATTATCACAACAAATAAATCCACACTTCTAAATTAAAGTCCCCATTTGAGACTTGTTTTGGATATTTTCCACCTTCACCTTTGGATATTGCATGTGGGAAACAAGGAGGAGTGAGGGAAGATCTTGTTGGAGATGCTTTGAGGGCTGAAATTTTTATAGAAAATATTAGGAATATCCATCTACAGGTACAAGAAACATTGCATAAGCCACAGGAGAAGTATAAGGCTAGGCATGATCAACACAGAACAAAAAAATCATTCAAGGTGGGAGACAAAGTATCGTTATAGTTGAACAAGGAGAGGTTGCAGGGGCCTCATAAGAAAATCAAGTCTATGAGGTATGGACCCTTTGAGATATTGGAAAATGTGGGTGATAATTCCTATCAAATTAGTTTAACGCCATATATGCACATTTACTCAGTTGTGAATGTGGATAATTTGAAACTCTATGAGCCTTCCATGCTAGATCAGGAAGAGGAACAGGTCCTACCTTCTGTGGAGGATTTGGCACCAAATGATCAAACATAGTTGAAAAAAGATGTAGTTTTGTAGAAGAGGTCCATAACTACAAGACAAGGGGTAGCATTACCTTTAGCAAACTAGGTTGAAGGAACAACTTCCAAGCAAATCTAAATGGTACACTAGAGAGAAGGTGGAGGAAAAAATTTCTCACCTAAATCAGTAGAATATTTTGGGGAACAAAAGCCTCCCAAAATGGGGAGGTGTGATCTGTATTGGATCATTATATTATTTTTCATCCATCTCATTTCATTCAGAGTGGAAAAAGTAGAGGAATCGGCTCATGGGACCGTTTTTACCAATGGGGCCCATTTCGACGGAATGAGGTCTGAAAACTTCTGGGAGCATTTTGAGGAATCAAACAACATTTTTTGGTGGTAAAACTTTTCCTCCTTGGAGTGGAACCTTTAATTTTTTTTCTACACACATAGATATTTCCAATGGTACAAGAAGCACGTCAATCGGAGTCTTTATGCAAAATTTATGCCACTCAAAAGTTGACCTTCCTGTTTTCACACCTATAATTCGAGAGGATGTCGCGTCAGCCCCCATTATTCATGGAAAAGTGGATAGCCACGTGTTTTTGATGTAAAAGACTCTATAATGTTCTATATTCTAACTCTAATTAAGAGTTTATGTAGTCGAAATTAACCACTAGTAGGCTATTAGGTTGTGTTATAATTGGGCCACTAGGAGGAAGAGGCACTCCATTCTTTCGAGAACATTTTGTTCCATAGCTAAAGCAAAGATAGCCTGGAGATATAGGAGGTAGAGCACACATAGAGGATACTTATACATCACAATCTTTGTGGTGGTAAAATATGGTGAACCACTATACTTGGGGTCACTACTTCTCCATCTCCACCTCTCGTTGAGGTTGCTTCATCTACACCTTTGCCCATTGGCACTAGAAAAATTGAAACTATAGATGTGGCAACCACAACTCATCGTAGCACTGGTCACTTGTCATGCTTTGGCAAACCATCCTCACCTAAAGAGGCCCATCCCTCCTCGAGGACCATTTGGAGCATAACACCCATCCTCTATTGTAGGTATGCATCCCATCATCACAACTCAACCATCTCCTCTAGAAGGCATGCAATCTAATGATCCTATGTTGTCTCTCTTGCTGCTACTGCTAGTGCATGAGACAAATCATCCTCTGCATCATGCCAACCTTGTCGAATCGGCCTCTCCAACTCCTCTCACTCAATGGTGACCATCTCACTCAACTAACCAAAGGCAGCGTTGTACCCACACTCTACCCCTTTTTGCCTCCCCTATAATAGGGACTTATCCCCCTTTTAGCCCCACATATGCATACCCATATAAGGTACATGTTAGTTGGTTATTGGTATAATAAAATCATAAACACAATATCATGATGCAAATACTATACATACATACCCATATCTCTCCATGTTGTTATGGGAGCAATATTATCTCGTGGTTATGTAGGTAAGTCGTATAAACAAACATGCATGCCATGATAATATATGGCATCAATCATCACCAACTACATATTACTGGTGTCTAGAATTTGTCAACTATGTCTCCTCCCTCTCAAATCTATAAAACTACCCAACACCTCATCCTCTCCCAAGTGTGTGTGGGGGGGGGGGGGGGTCACATCAACTTGAATCTATGGCCTAAGGAGAACCACACACTCAGAGAAGAAATTGCATATTAATGAGCCAAAATTAAACTGTACCATCTCCCTTTGCACACAATGGGTTATCTAGTCCACCAAATTGCTCCTCTCTAAATGTTCCCACGTAAATGATTGACCCTAGATCGCCTCCTCCAAGATCCCCATTTACGTTATTCTGATCCGATGTGTGGTTCTACTCATGTACATTGATACGATCAATGCAAATATAACATAGATCTATGCATACATAATTATTTTGATCTATATGGCCCCTCCCTTCACTAGCTGGGGACCTCCATAGTATCAACGTGGCCAATTTTGGATCGTCAACTTACTTGGGGTGGGATGGAATAGAACCTTCTCCCCCCGAGTCTATAACCAATTAGAAAATATATGTCTACCTCTATAGTCAGCTACACTATCTAACCACAACCCTCAAATTGTCCTTTGTGTGGTCTTCAAAAACCTAATAAGAAGTTTATCAATTGCTCTTGGAAGTAGAGTAGAGTTCACTAGAAAAACTTGCACAATTCCCACTAAATTAGATCTTGCCAAGAAGGAGGATGCCTTGCCACGACATCTCAAATGTTGTTATAGTCCCATTCTTGCCAATGGACTGGCATGATGAATGTTGGGTCCTACACATCACCAACTTAATATTAGGATTTAAAAAAAAAACACACAACTTATGGGTCTACACAATTGTTTGTAATTCAGTCATGTGGATGCCCACACAATTGTTGATTGTCCAGTTGTGTAGATGCCCATGTGATTATTCACAATTGAGTGAAGTGGATGCCTGCACAGCTGTTCACAACTCCATCACATAGATATACATGTGATTGGTCCACTTACGCTCGTGTGGATCAATGTGACTTTCAGTTGGTCATGTGGATGTGTGTGACCCCTAAAAAAGGGGGTCATATGACACCCCCTTGGGCCCATACAACCTACCCTACTACATGTAATAAAGAAGGTTGGGTCATAACAACTCACTTGGCTTTCACCATGTCAATATATGGACCTTGGACCATGCTCAAAAAGCTCCAAATGCTCACGCACTCCTCTTTAGCTCATTGCCACCTCAATGCAAGTATAAATGAAGTGGCATGGTGGAGCCCATCCCTTATATATCACTCCTTCCCAATTTTCTTGAAGCATATATGAGAACCTACTAGCTCTAGTATTCCAAACTTTTGCGCTAAGGAAATCAACACGTCATTCCTAGCATTTTAGCACAACTCACCTGCCTAACATCTCACTTTTCCATAAAATCACGCATCTCAAGCCTCTCAACCCTAAAGGTGCATGAGACCACTGCTCTCATCATCAATTTGTTTCTTTGTTGTCACTTTTTACATCAATACCTTCACTTTGGGTTCTTCAATTTCATGTGTGCGGGATTTTATTCACATACTTGTTCCAAAATCATAAGGCACATTCATTTTGTTGAAGTTTGCAACAAGAAACAATGAAATTGGCATCCAGAAACAACATGACAACACCTACGCTAGTGTGGGACCACAGGTCGTGTAGTGATTGGTCCTAGCGATACATTAGTGTTAAATTCAATTTATTCAATAAATTGGATATATGTCAAATTTAATTATCCCTTAATTAAATTGGACAATAAAATGTAATCTTATCTCATAATCACTTGTAATAGTTAACTGAGTGTGATAAAACCAGTCAGCTCATGAATTTCGAGTTGAGGGTAGTTGGTGAGGCATGCAGAGTGATTCTATGTGTTTTAGAGTTCAAGTTGCAGTTAAGTGCATGAGTAGTCAATTAACTTGGTTAAGTGAGTTAGAGACAATTGAACTAGTTGTCACTGTTTGTTGCACTAGTGAGAGATCAAGTGAATTAAATCCTATTTAATTCACAATCAATGATATGCCATGCAACTGATGATTTACTATTAATAGCTGCATGCATATCAGTTCCAGTGGAGACCCAGTTGAGACAAAGGTTAAAGGGAAGTTAACTATCAATTGTGATATTAGCAGGCTGCTCAGATGTAGTTAAAACACCACAGGGTGCCCATGATACTCTGCGCAGTTGAGGAAGGCTGAAATTCCTAAGGGATTGCATTCATCAGGAATTGTGTGAGCAAGGTAGGCTGAAGACAGGCTGAGAATTGGCTAAGTGTTGGCCTGATTTTGTCTGAATCAATGTGAGATGATAGGGAAAGTGCAAGAGACTCTTGTGAGAAGAGTGCATTGTAATTGTTTCATGATTCCTTGTGGAATATACAATATATGATAGAGGGGTTTTGATTAGTAAGCTTTCCCCGGGAAATTATGTGTGTTGTGGTTTGATTTTTTTCTTTCTGCACTTGTTGTGATTGGCGATTGTGTTTATTTTCTGCAATTGATTTGTAGAAGGATTCAATATCTAGCTTTAGTACATTGCTTGACCGGATTGAATCTGTTGATATACATATTGTTTATATAATTTATACATGGTATCAGAGCACAAGAAATATAGTGGAGGAGAAGTTGAGTTTGTGACTGAATAGAATTCGAATTTGCAAAGGTATTCTTGGTGCGACAGGTGAATCCGGATCAAAATGACTTTCAATGGCTTGAGATTGCAGTATGCACTCAAGGGCAGTTCCAATTATACTACGTGGAAAGGCAGGATGGAGGCAGTACTAGAGGACAATGGGTTGAAAGAATTCATTGATAATGATGTTCCCAAACCCGCTGTAGCAGATGCCGCAAATCTTGATGCTTGGAAAAAGAAGGTTGCAAGGGCGAGGAGGATCTTATTGGAGGGAGTACGAGACCACATTGTCTCAAGTCTCAATGGAAAAGTGACTCCATATGCAATGTGGAAGGCTTTGACAGATCTTTTTTCAGAGCAGTTGTGATCATAGAAAATTGCACTCAAGGACAAGCTCAGGAAAATCAAAATGGAGAAAGGCGACACTATTCCGATATATTTAACAAAGTCTGTCCAATGTCAAGATGAGCTTGGGAGCATTGGAATTACTGTCGCGGATGATTAATTGGTGAGCCTAGCTCTTCTAGGCCTTCCCAAGAGTTGGCATAGTTATCAGGACTCCGTCAATGGGAGGGAGAAGCTACAAGATTGGGAGCAACTTTGGTCAGATTTGGTGCAAGAAGAATTCAAGTGGAATACCAGGGATGGATCTTCATCTCAGGAAGACGATGAAGAAAATTGCACCTTGGCTAGTAAGGCGAAGAAAGGGAAGGGAAAGAAATCCTATTCCAAATCTGAGACCGGCGAATAAGGTAAGGAGCATGACATGTCCAGAGTGAAGTGTTTTCACTGTCACGAGCATGGACATTATGCCAATAATTGTCCACAAAAGAAGAAGAACGAGAAGGCTTCAAGATCTGCAGCTGGTAAGGCTTTGTCCTTGCCATTTGAGTTGGACTTCTCACTGATCACATGCATGGTGTCAAGTGCGATGGGATCAGGGTGGTACTTGGATAGTGGTGCATCTTTCCACATGACGGGAAATAAATAATTTTTTAGTAGCTGGGAGGAGAAGGACCTCTAGATGCATATCGAAATGGGTGACGACGAAAGGTATAACGCTACCAGGATTGGTACAGTTACTTTCTAGAGACAGTCAGGTAAACCATTTTTATTAAAAGATGTAATGCATGTACCAGTCTTGAATAAAAATTTAGTTTCAGTCGCAATGTTGGAGGATAGAGGCTATGATGTTGTTTTCAATGAAGGAAAAATTTTCCTTCGACACAAAGCAATAGGACAAGCCAAGAAGATTAGGATTCGTGTGAAGAATCTCTATAAACTTGATCTAGTACATTACCACATTTGGATGTTCTTATAACACTAGATTACCTTCCATACAATCATATTTTGACTATTTCCACTTGTTAGCCATCACTTATGCTTTGCTGAGGGGAAGTCTTAAGTTTCCTCCTTTCTATTTTGATCATAATCATCACGATCCCCATTTTCACTCCTTTGCAGATTGGTATCTAACCCCTCTTCAATTGATTTCTTTAGGGACCTCTCCCTTTGGCAGTTGCGACTTCATTCTTGTCAACTTCAATTCATCACTTTCAGGAATGTAGTGATATCTTAGTTCTCACCCTCCACTAGCACGACACACCCTAGATAGGCCAAAGAGAGTCATCATTGCTCCCTACGATTCTTGGTCCTCTTGATGTTTAACATCAACACACATCATCACATTAAGGTGGGTCATACCTCACAACCATTGCAACTCTCAATTTCAATGGTGGACCTCATTGCTTGGCCATCCTTCCATGGGAAATCAAGCATAATCACCTATGGTCCTATCAGGTTCGAAAAACTTGTTCTCCTCAAGACCCTCTATTGTCATTGACAACCCTAAGGACGATGCATATTTCTACTTCAACGTACACCAATTATCATGCCTTTAGGCATCTCAAACAAATCCATTCAGCATCTTGTCCCTCATTGTCATAATCTTTGTTGATCATGATCACGAGCATGGGGCATGCCCACCTCATTTGTATATTATACATATCTCTTTACACATGTGTGTTTTATAGGTGGTCCCTTCTCAATCCCCTATAGGATGTCCTTCTCTCTTTAATCTCTCTCTTCGTCACAACATCATTCAAGCGTTACTCATACAAGAAAACTATTATGCATTTCAACTATATGTCTACTTTAACTCATACATCAAGGGGCAACTGTTATCACCTAAAAATCACTCAGTGTCACACAAGTGATTGCTGAAAATGTCATTACCATAGCAGGACAAAAGCTACTCATGACAATTACATCAACGAATCGAAGGTGGGGAAAAAACTATAAAAAGTGGGTTTTGATCCATCCATGCAAACTCACAGTAAGGATTTTGCATGTTTTACGCAACCATTCATAATTGCCTAGATCTGTAAGAATTTTAATCTCACTAACTTTCGGCACAATAAATGCCCACATACCATCAAAATTGAAAGTGAAGCTGAAACCATGCCAATTTTAGAACTCATTAATATTAATATATGATTCTTTGTTACCCCAAATATACCTTTATACATGAGATTTCTCAATGAGATTGAGCACCATTCACACTTGGAGTTAGTTTTGATAAAGGCACAAGAAAATCTATAAATATAATGCCATGGATCAACATTTAGTTAGAGAAGAAAAATAGTGTTATGATGTACAATTTTTGTTTAGAGTTCTTCTAACTCAAACAATTACATGGATTAACACTACCACTTAGGCAAGGTTTTCCCATTAAAAAAACTTGAGCTTCTTGAATGGAGAGAAAGAACCAACAAAGAGAACAAGAAGTATACTCGTAAGGAGATTCTAAAAGGCTCACCTTGCTCAAGCCATTCTCCTTTAAAATCTTTCCCAACGCTCCAAGAAGTCTTCAGATTTCTGTAAGTTCAGCTAACCGCCTCATTTTTTCTTGGAAGTTTGATTTTTGTGGCTGCTGTTAATTCTGCTTTTACTTAGTGCCTATGAAAGCCTGTTCAAAGCTTAATATTTTTTCCTGTTTTCGTTCCTTCGCTGATCTTTAAATTTTGGACGTAAAGATGCACAGGGTTGTCAATGTCTTTTGCCCGGCCGACTGAATTTAGATGAAAAATTCTTAAGGTCGAGAAGATTAGATTTTTAAGAGTTTCTCGATCATGTTCAGTGTTATTCTCAACTGCGGCAGTAGCCTGAAGCGAGTGATTCGTAGTTTGGCGCAGTTACTTTCTGGAATTAGAAAAGACTTGTAGAGACAAATATGTCTGATTAAAATTTGTGGAATACCTGACATAAATTTGAGCTATTTTAACAATCTTTGAAAGAAAGAAAGAAAGACGAAAAGGTCTGTTCGACAATTATTCTGATTTATCAAACAAAAATTCAGCGCGAATCAGCAGGTATCTCAGATATTTTTTACCATAATTGGGCGAGCAGTCGGTAGTGGTCTTTATTTTGCTTCCGTTAATTGAATTTTGGTTTGGATAATCCTAATTCTGGTCTTCCCAGTTGGAAATTGTTTCTGAATCAGGAAACTAGGGTTTTATCTATTTTTGTTTGACATAATGTCGAGCAATAAGGATGAAGCAGCACAAGCAGCGGCTGATCGAATCAAGGCTGCTGCTCTAAGTGCTGCCAAAGGTCTTAGCCGTGCTCAGGCCGAACGAGCAGCAGCTGCTGCAGCAAGGAATGTGAATGCTTATGGCCAGAAGGAAGAAGGGCCCAGTCGATGGCAGGAGCGGAAAGAAGCGAAGCGGCAGATGTATTTGATGAGTACTGAGAAGGCTGTGAAATTGGGCGTTAGGAAGGACTTGAAACCCACACCTGCATCTAGAGGTGCGGCTCAGCAATGCCAGAAATGTTTTCAGTCTGGGCATTGGACTTACGAATGCAAGAACGAGAGAGTTTACATGTCTCGTCCCTCCCGAACACAACAGCTCAAGAATCCAAAGCTGAAGATGAGAATTTCAGTTCCGTACGAGCTGGACAACCCTGACAATCCGCAAAATGAATTGGGCTTGCAACCTGGTCTGTCTGGTCGATCGGACTCTCCGAGGCTCGACAAGAAGAGCAAAAGCAAGAGCACGAGCAAGAACAAAAGCCAGAGAAAGAAGACTAAACGGAAGCGAAAGTCTGATGATAGCAGCGACAGCGGTGTAAGCGAGGCATCCGTATTTTCAAGCAGTAGTAGTATGTCTACTGAAGAGTCAGACTCTGAGACTGAAACAAGTGGTAGCTATTCCAGTTCTTCTGGAACACCTTCAGAGTCCGATTCTGAAGAAGAGCGAAGGAGACGAAAGAAACGTAATAATAAAAGGCATCGGAGGAATAGCACAGCTGAGAGTGTCTCCGAATCTGATTCTGGTTCTAGTTCTGATTCCGATTCAGAATACAGACGCAAAAGGAGCAGAAAGCATGAGAGGAAGTATCATGCTAGACGATGATGCGGTTAGTTCAGGTGAGAGTGTTATTAGTCTGCTGTTATAGTTTATGATGATGAAATATTTCAATGAGACTGCTTTTCATGCTAACTTCATCTTTACAGGTAACATCTTCTATGCTGGTTAATATGTTTAGATGCCATTATTTACAATCTGTTATCCCCACCTTAACAGTCTGGGTTGGATCTAGCAAAGCAAATATACTAGGAGCAAGTTTTATCAATTGAACCCCATTTTACTTCAATTTACATTATGATCTAGGTTAATTGATTCTTATAATGTTTTGAGATAAATTATCCTTCCTTTTTCGATATCCTACTCTGCAAGGTAGAAATGGTTAAGAGTTTCCTTTTTTATCCAGTTTGAGGGTGGCCATCATTAAATAAGCTTGGATTATGGTTTGGGCCAGGGTTCAATTCTTTATTTTCTGTATTCTTTGGGTACAAAAGGACTGGTTCGGCACGTCCAGGATTGAAACTGGTGCCGTGTTCCAGTTTGTAAGTCTGTTCATGACCAGTTGGTTAGAGTCCAGTCCCCTGATATCAATAATACATGATAATAGTAACTCTAATTAGATGATATAAAAGTGGATTAATCCTCGATTTGGAAGTCTCTAGGGTTCAGTATCTTTGTTTAGGCTTGCATTATTGATTGCTTAATTCTCACAGCTTTACATTATTTTGTTAACTTACAGAAACGATCATGATGGAAGACAGAAAGACGATTGTTCTAATTGTCCAATTATTTGTGGCTTGTGATGCAGGAAAAGATTTGAACATTGATCTGATCTAGCTTATCACTGTGTAAAGATCATATAATGGTTATGGTATATTTTTTATGGCCTGTAGTATCCTGTTGTTGGAAAATTGTTATTGAATTGAATCTTTTGAACATAAATGTAAAGGAATTCAGTTGGACAATGCTTAACATTGTGCTCCTTAGTTGGAAGGAAATAGTTTATATTGTGTCTATGCTAAATTTTTTAGTCAGACATAGTGAACTGAATTGATTACATCTCCATAGTGTAATGTTAGTTATAATATTATGAACTGCCATTTGTTGCAAAGTTCAAACTTCAAACTAGGATATTGTCTTGACAGTTTTCTATTCAGAGGATGGGAATTTGTAAAGTGTGTAAATAATGTTCTTTTGTCTGTGTTACAAGAAATTTTGAATACACCCAAGCTAGGTCGTATTGACATTTCAAGCTTTGTGTTGTACAACCGTTGGTTTCTTTAAGCCACATGCAAGTATAAAATCCTTCCAAGATTTTAGCTAGTTTTATGCATAGAGTACATGCCTTATTTAATCCACAAAATAGGATACATGGTAGGAGTACATGCCTTATTTAATCTACAAAATAGGATAAATGGTAGACATCACCCCCCTCCCAATATATCCCATATCAATATGTAGGCAAAGTGACTGGATTTGCGATTCTTAGCCCTATTAGGATCTGAACATTATTTATACACTTTACAAATTCCCATCCTCTGAATAGAAAACTGTCAAGACAATATCCTAGTTTGCACCAAATGGCAGTTCATAATATTATAAAAATCCTTCCAAGATTTTAGCTAGTTTTATGGATAGAGTACATGCCTTATTTAATCTACAAAATAGGATACATGGTAGACATTACCCCCCTCCCAATATATCCCATATCAATATGTAGGCAAAGTGACTGGATTTGCGATTCTTAGCCCTATTAGGATCTGAATTGTACCCGAAGTGTGGAATCAACAATCCAGAGCTGATTCTCAAGATTTGGTATCTTTCATTGAAGGATCCATTTCTGGATTTAGGATATGTTTCTTGTCATTGGGATTTGGATCCAATTTAGGAATTGGTTGAGATGTTAAGGGAATCAGTTCCTCCAATGGGAATCGATCAATATTTTACCTTGAAACTCAAGTTTAAAAAGGACCATGGAAGCCAATGTTATAAGAAATGAACTGTTCCTTAAGACAGTTATCCCAAAAATGTGAACGAAAATGGAACTGGAAAGAAAACTGGACCCAAAACTCGTTGACCAAAAAATACATAAAATATTCAAAATTTAAAGGAAAAAATATATTTATGTGCATCCATATGAATCCAAACCATCTATACACAAATATGCAAAAATTCTCATTTACATAGCAAGTAAGAGTGCATATAACCAAAACAACACTTGGTGCAATACATCTTTGAACCAAGATACATTGAGGAATAGTCTAAATGGCCTCTAGAGTCCAAAAATAAGCACAATGTCAAATACAATACTACTAGTACTAATGGCTATGATCAGAATCATCACCTTCTTCCTCAGAATGAGTAGACTGAGACTCTATAGTGGGATGCGAACTTGATTCCCCTGGTCCCGAAGGTGGAGGTGGGGTCAAGTCCATCCAAGAAAGGTCTTCATTGTAAAATGCAGGTTCTTGACTGTCCACAACATACGCTGATGATGGATCAAAGTTATTCGACACTATGTTGCTTGATTCTCGGGTTTTGTTCAACACTGGTTATGCCTCAATCTAATGTTGTATTGAACATAAACCATGCCATTCAATCATTTTTGCTCCGAAAGGTTCCTCTTCTTAGAGTGAATATGCTCTAAAATGCTCCAATTCAATGCACACCCCAAAGCATTGCATGTTTGGCTCAATATTTGAATTTCAAATCTTTGCAAATCGAGGCATTGGCTACCAGATTGTTGCCACCAATAGCTTGCAATAAGAGTTGAAGGAAAATAAGTATTAATAGATGACTTTGAAATGTGGATTGAACTCTTTCAGTGAGTCATATTATTCGAAAACTTTGACATTTCTTACATAGTAGATCCTTTGATCTTGCATGTTTGGCTTAATATTTACATACATACTAAAGGTACTATTACTTATTGAAATTGACGAGTTTGTTATGTATCTTGCCTTGAATCTTGGAATCTGGGACCATGCACTCAATGCATTTGTACAATCCCTCTCTTACCTCCCCATTTATTTCAATTTTTTTATTATTGTAATGGTACCTTCAAAGTTCAAAAGACAAAATATTAATTGATTGATTTTGAATGTTTGACAAAGCTTTTCTAAATTTTGATGAATAACATAACCTATAAACTTTGAAAATTAAAATTACATACCTTGGGTTTAGGTAATAGCCAGCTGCATGTAAGGTCAATGGAGTTGTTTGTTCGACCTTTCATGAATGATTCTCCATAGAGGAAGATACTTTTGTCTTCTATCCCCATCTAAATAGCAATATCTCTTCCGCCCTTTAAATAGCAATATCCATTTTTAAAAAACACTTTGTCAACCACCTTTTTCTCTTCAACATTTTTGCTGAACAAGTGATTGTAATGAAATAATTTTTGTTGCAAATCATGTACTGTTCGACTAAACAAGCTCTCTACCCTTAGTGATTTTCCTCACAAGGTTCAAAACCCATGAGTGACTGGAGATGTACCTAGTGATGAATTTTGTTTCTTGCAAGCAATTCTTCACCCACTTAATTTCACCAATATCCTCAAGCATGAGATCTAAACAAGTTGCACATGGAGTCCACCAAATGGTGGGGTGTTTTTCCTCCAACATCCTTCTACCTCCAACATAGATTGAGGCATTGTTTGTGAAGCTGTACACCATTCTCTACCCCTACTTCCACAAGCACTTCATCCAAAAGACGAAATAATAATTGTGCATCCTTCACTTGATCAGATGCAACTACAGATTTGAGAAGCATGCAATTAAGAAATTTAAAACAATGCTAGATCTTCCATCAACCCATCCATCAAACATAATTATGCACCTTGTTTTGGTCCATAATTTCTTGAACTCGGTGATGTACTCATCTATTCTTTGGACCTTGTTGTCGCCTAAGATGTACACCCCAATGTGGGCAAACTCCCAATCCCACAAGTGTGATCTTAGAGGTGCAATGCACAGAGAAGGGGCTATCACCTAATCCCAACTCACTGTGTTTAAGTTCTCTCCTAGACAAGCTATGGGGGGTAGTCCCTAAAGATGGTTAGTAAAGGGAAACTTTTTGAAACAACAATTTCTAGGAGACTAAGGGCAAGGTAATTACTTCTCTAAGTAACTTGAATTTAAGGAGTATTTAGCAAGTATGATTATCAGATGAGTAATGTAAATTATACCAAGATGGATTCCAATGAGATCAATATGACAATGACAAGGTAACAATGATAAACTAGTGCCTTAAAAAACAATGCTCAATAAAGATATAACACTTGCAAAATAGAATGATGCTTCAAGTCACTAGAGTAAGCAATGCTACAAGACAAGTGTTAGTACAAGAGATGGCACAATATTGAAATATAACTTGCAAGGTAAATAAAACTTGTACTTTAGAGAGATGCTCAAATAAATATATAACAATATCAAAGGACAATGAGCAAGGAATTTAAATGACAAGTACAAGAGCAGAAGTGTAATATTGCAAGTAAAGTGAAATGCACACAGATCAACTTGTACAATACAAAATGAGGAAATGTTAGATGAATGAATGCAAGATTAAGCTACGTGTAATGCAAAGCTCTTGGTTGATTTTAATTAAATGCCTAATCTATGGTGAGAAATCTCCCCTCAATTTCTCAAAACTTGGTAAGCATTGGGGTGGCTTGCAAGAAGGATAATGCCGAGGAGGCACTAGTCCATTGTTAACGATACCCTTCCTAGCCTTCTTGATGTTAGTTTTTGTAGCATCAGAGGTGTTCTAGTCTCGAAACTTTGTGAAGAGGCTAAAACACAAGAGTTCTCCATAACCCATAAATTGTTTCTAGAAGTTCATCCTAGAAGTGTCTCAATTAGATTATTAGCCTATTTTAAATATTTCCTAAGTCTAAACTTAGGAAAAGGGGTTAATTAATCAGTATTAATTGAGAAAGGTGTGAATCATCTAGAAACTCACACGGATCGATCTAAAGATGATCTCAACCATCGATTATGTTTTAATCTTCGTCGTTGGAGTTTCAACAGGAGATTATAAGAAGTCTTCGATGGGTAGATGGAGAACACACACTTAACACACTTGAGATCGATTTCCTTGGGCAGTTCAATTTTCCAAAGAGTAGCAGTAGTTGCCAAAATAGTTTGAGCCAAAGAAGGAAGCAGAGATAGAGAGGGGTAGGGACAGTGATCCGGAGAAAGATTTTCCAGATCCAAAGAGTAAATTGTAGAGAGGCTGTGCAAAAGCTTCTAAGATTCAATTTTTCTAGAGAGAAGCTGGTTTTCAGTTCTAGAGGCTGGGAAGATTTTCCAGAGTGCCAGAGAGACAATTTCCCAGTCGGCAACAATCAGGATGACTTATTTGGCAGCTGATTTAGGGAGAGCGTGGAAGGGACTGTGCTAGGGTGGCACTGGCCTGTGCAGAGCTGGTTGGAAGACTAAGTATCTAGTAGTAATCAGAGGCCGAATTGCTTGTGGGGTGAGGAAAAATTCTTCACTAGATTTTTGTCGGTATTTTTTTTGTAGGATTGCCAGTTTTCGGCATCCAGATTGTACTTGGATTATTTCACTGCTGCTTAATAATTAAAACCCTTATCTGCTGCATCGATTTTTCCCAAGTTGGGTTTTTTCAGGGATATTTGTCCAAAAATAAATGTGTCAATTTTTATGTGTGTGTTAACATATTTCTCAGTTTCCAGCGTTATTATTTTCTGCAGTATTTTGTGAAGATTGTAGTGTGTTTATTTCGTTGTTGATGTAGCAATAGACTTCTAATTTAATTAATAGTTAGAAGAAATAATTCCAGTTGTTGCAATAGGATTCAGTGTTGAAATTTTCACATGGTATCAGAGCAATTTTGATCAGACGGGGAAGCTCAAAAGCGAAGGAAGAAATTCGCTGTTCAAAAGGAGCAACACGATGAATTTCTAGAGGCTATGCAGAACCTTAGCCAGGTAGTATGAGTTGTTTGAGCAAGTTCGATTTTTTCAGTGCAAGGTTGCAGAAAAATTCGGCTTGCCTGATTAAGTGATTATAACAGGCAGAGGAAGCAACAATCCAGTATTTTCGCTGGGTAGATTCCTTGTTTGGGTGCATAAGGGTTTTGCAACAGTTGCTAGAATAGAATTAGCGCCGGGTGGAAGAGAAAAGTGCACACACAGAAGAAGGAGTTTCCACATTTTCCTAGAGGGTTTCCAATTCTAGTTTTCTAGAGGAGATCCATAATTTTCCAGTTACAGAAGTGTTATCACCCTAGTAATTCTCAGGTTGTGGGATGGGGATTTTTGTAGTTAAGAAAACCAGGGGTAACCAAGAACCGCTTTGGGAATTCAGGATCTAGCCTTCCTGAGCTCCGGAGAGGGATCTCTCCTAAAGATTTAGATTTGTTTTGGTAAAGGGTTTTAGGCTAGTTATGAATGAGCAATAGGACTAATTTTAGAAGTGTGGTAGGAATAAAAAGTATTTCAAGGTAAACCAGAGGGATCTACCAGAACATTGGGCAATGGAGTCAACTCTCTAGGCAAGCAGGGCTAGGAAATAAGACTTAAAGATGCAAATGTACTAAGGGCAGGATAGATGACTTTCTAAGGCTTTGAATAGGTTTTGAGGATGGAATGGGTGAAATTTGAACAAAAAGGCACTTAAGAATCCTTAAATTACAGAAAAGAGGATTGAAGGAGGGAATCAAACTGGGACCTAAAAAGAGGATTGAAGGAGGTAATCAAACTGGGACCTAGAGAGATTAAGAATTCTATGGTCCGGTTATCAAGCAGAAAACATCAAAATGCCAACTAGTTTAAAACAGAGAGCGTATTATCACTAATTCTGTTTAATTTCTCTTTAGTTGATCATTACAGAATAGAAACACATCAAATGAATGTTTGTAAACTTTAAAGAAATAACACTGAAAACAGGGAAAATACGAGACTTATCTTGTCACCACGAGAATCCTTAGTTATGATGTCTCTAATCTTGTTTCCAGACTGCTGCTTCGCTAATTGACTCACACCAACTTCAATATATCCAGCAAAATGACTATAGTAGTCTTGAGAAATTTTATTCCACACTGAATACTTTGAATTATGAAGTATATATACACAAAAATTGTTTACAAAATATCTCAGAAATTGAGATAATGTTTTAAGGAAAAATAGGAAAAAGAACATAAGAAGAGGGACAACAACAAAACAGTTTGCAAGCTGTCCTATTTTACAAAGAAAAATAGAACTGTTTTATCTTATCTAAACTGATTTATGATGTGCTGTGAGCATTGATGGCAATAGGTGCATCTTCACGTGGATGGTGGCTTGTAGAATACTCTTCCTTTTCATCTTCTGTTCTGATACTCTTTATCTCTGCTTTTAACTGTTTCACTGTTGTAATAAAAAATGACTAGCAATAACAATTTGATTTCACTGATACACTTTGACACTGATTTTTTCACCATAAGGTAAAAGTAAAATATGATTTTTCATATGATTTTCCTGTTCTTTACTTGTCAAATTCACAGCGGATTTGTGAATTCTTGCCACTGTTCAGCAGTGGGGATCTTCATATTCTTCAATTTTGTTAAATTTGGACAACTAGGTCCAAACTCCATCTTGTGATGCTCAGATGAAGATTCCAATATTTGTATTGGATTCCTCTTTCGGAGAGGTGTAAAATCGATATAAAATTGATTTTAATCTGATGAGCGTGTAAGATGAGCGTAACATTTATTTTGAATTTATTATTTATAATAAATTTGCTGTGTCAGCCATATATTTTTATACCTACCGGGGAGCGTGTGTGTCACACACCTCAATGATGGATATAAATACAATCAACATTGGAGAGCATTTCACTCACTCAACATCACACATCTTCTCCTTTGATTATATATGAGCATCTAAGAAGGAAGCCTTAATGCGGGGAAAAGGACTAAGTAGTCATGAAATTGAAAAAGGACGGTAAATTGGAGTTAGGGTTTCGGACGAATAAATAGGCTTTAGGTAAATGACCAAATATGACTTTCACAATCTAATGGTCCGTTTGAGCTGAAATTTTGTGGAGTTCGATTTTTGAAGGCCGTACTCATTGGCACAAAAATTGAGGTCCAAAGGTTGACCGAAGTTGGAGCTATGTTGACTTTATTGTTGATGCCCTGCGTTGACTTTTCTGGGGTTGAGTTTGAGTTGACTAGATGATTGATTTGAGGACTGTTGTGACACATTTTGGGTTGGCCGACCAAGAAGACTTTGTTGGTTGAAGCATCCTGCTGACCGTCGTAACGCACCAACACATTCCCCTGTTTCTGGTTTGTCTTCTATAGATCCACTGGTATGTTCTATCAGCATTTTTACTTAACTGTTTATGTGATTGCTATTATAAAAGTAAAGTTGCATCAAGCATAGAACATCTACAAAAATTTACATGGTATCAGAGCTGAGGTGAAGACAAGCCCTAACTTTAGCAATCACCATCTAAGAAAATGGGTTCCACAAGTTATGAATTCAAGGAGAATGACAAGCTGACTGGAAGAGATGACTTCCATGCTTGGAAGATGATATTAGATCTCAAATTAGAAGACCATGATCTCATGGACCATGTACTGGGTAAGATACAAGAACCTCCATCCACTATCAACATAAACCAGAAGAAGGGGGATCGTTAAAGTTAATGATCAGCAAATCCATACATAAAAGTCTCGTCGCCTATATATCTGAGCACATCCAAAGAGATGGCGATAAACATACAAATGTTCAAAGTAAACAATGCAAACCAAGTGCTATTCTTCAAGAATCAATTGAAGAATCTGAAGAAAGGTAGGGATGAGTCTGTCCAAACATACTTTTTGAAATTGACCGAGATCAGGAACAATCTGCTGGCTATTGGGGAGACAATAGCCGATCGTGAGATGGTACTCATTGCACTTGGAGGGCTCCCATATGAATGAAAATTCCTAACTTTACACTACCATTCTCAATAATAATACAATTCCTAACTTTGACGAGCTAATGTCAAGATGCATACAAGAAGAGACAAGAATGAAGGAATACGAAAATGATAGAAATATTACCTATGCTGCTCATTCTAGAAAGAAGAACTCTGGTGGTCCTAAGAACAGAGGAAGAGCAAGGGCCCAAGGAAAGAAGGGCAAGTGTTTCACTTGTCGTAGGCCTGGTCACTATGCTAGAGAATGTCCAAGAAGGATTCTCCCGATAGATGCAGACAACAACAAGCGCCGTGAGGAATGGAAATCAAAGAAACGACAGTCCAAAGGAAAGAGGAAGGCTCCCTTCCGTTGAAACAACGTCCTTCAAAAAGGCTCACATACTTCAGGCGAGGAGTCAAATGTTGTTGATAAAAGAAATGAATATATCTCTTGTATTTGCGCGCTCTATCGCATCCCCGCCCCACATCGTGGATGTCCTGGTCGATAGATAGTGGTGCCTCAAGACACATCATTGGGTTCAAGGAAGCACTCTCTCGACATGGCTGAGAAGGCTGTGATGGCTTGGTCCGGAAATTATCCTCCGAGATACTGCCAGCACATGTGAGCATCAGACCCTCCACTTGTCTCAAGGACAAGTCCTACATTTGCAGGATGTACTCTATGTACCAAAATTGAAGAAGAACCTTGTGTCTATATCAGCGATTGAAGAAAAAGGCTTCAATGTGGCATTTATTGATGGAAAGGTGTGCATGTGGAAGAAGAACCTCAAGGAAGCTATCGTGATTGGTTTTAGAGTTGGAACACTCTACCAGGTTGAAGGAAGTCCACTGGGAGCTATGACATGTGATACTATCTAACAAACTGAACTATGGCATCGAAGGTTTGGACACCTTCATTACAAGGCCCTTACCGAAGCAAGGAAGGTGGTGATAGGGATACCTGATTTTGGAAATAATCATGAAGGTATATGTAAGGGTTGTGCCGAAGGAAAGCATACAAGGGGACCTTTCCTCTCAAGTGTCACAAAGACATCTGATATTTTGCAACTGGTCCATTCTAATCTATCTGGTATGCTACCCGTGACATCCCTGGGAGGATGTTCTTACTATATGACATTCACTGATGACTTCTCCCGCAAAACCTGGATATACTTCTTGAAGAAGAAGGATGAGGCTTTCATGTGGTTCCGTACCTTCAAAGCCTTGGTGGAAAATATGACAGGGAAGAAGATCAAGAGTTTGAGGACCGACAATGGCACTGAATATGAGTCAAATGAGTTCAAAGACTTTTGTAGAGAAGCTGGCATTAAGAGGGAGACTACTATTGCCTATACTCCTGAGTAGAATGGCGTTGCTGAACGAAAGAACAGGACCATTGTGGAAGCTGCCCGTGCCATGCTATGTGACCAGGGTCTACCGAAGTTTCTGTGGGGAGAAGCTGCGAATACTGCTGTATACATTCAAAACCGATGCCCTCATTTCGCCCTGGACTCCAAAACTCCCGAAGAGGTTTTCACTGGTAAAAAACCTGACGTCTCACATTTTAGAATTTTTGGATGTCCTGTTTATTTTCATGTGCCAAAAGAAAAGAGAAGTAAGCTAGATGCCTCTGGGAAGAAAGCAATGTTTGTGGGCTACAACGAAACCTCTAAGGCCTATAGAGTCTATGTACTTGGTCAAAGGGAAGTAGAGATATGCCATGATGTCACTTTTGACGAAGATGCTTCCCTGAAGAAAGTAGTAGATCTTCCGAGATCTGAGGAAAATCATGAAGCAAGGCCTGGAAATTAAGAAGAACCGCAGGATGAGACAATGCCTGATGTTGAAGGACCAATGGACCCAATCGATCCATCTCCTTCACTGAGAAAGAGACCATCATGGCTCAGGGACACTCTTAAAGCTGCCGAGGGACATACTGCCCCGAGGGGGACATTTCGAGAAAGCAAGAAGCCGTGTAGATACCAAGGGTTTCTGGCTACCATGAGTACTATTGTACAATCTGAACCTGGATCTTTTGAGGAAGCCGTAAAGCATCAAGTCTGGAAGGATGCTATGCACGAAGAATATGAGTCCATAATGAAGAATGATGTCTGGGATGTGGTTCCAAGACCGAAGGACAAATTAGTTGTCACCGCAAAATGGCTCTACAAGATCAAACATGGATCTGATGGAAGTGCTGAAAATTTCAAGACAAGATTTGTTGCCCGTGGCTTCTCTCAAAAGGAAGGAATAGACTACGATGACATATTTGCACCTGTGGCACGATATACCACCATTCGATCAGTCATAGCCCTTGCTGCTACGCAAGGATGGAGTCTTCATCAGATGGATGTCAAGACCGCTTTTCTGCATGGTGCAATAAAAGAAGAGGTGTATGTAGAATAACCTCTGGGGTTTGAAGTCCAGGATCGGGACACTCATGTCTGCAGGTTGAAGAAAGCCCTCTATGGGTTGAAGCAAGCACCCAGAGCTTGGTACGAGAGGATAGATAGCTACTTGATGAAGCTAGGCTTCACTCGAAGTAATGCTGATCCAAACCTTTACTTCAAGGTTGTCAAGGGGAAGCCTCTCATTCTGGTGCTGTATGTGGACAACCTCTTCCTGACAGGTGTTGACCCTCTCATTCATCAATGCAAGAGGGAGCTCGCTGCTGAGTTCGAGATGAAGGACCTAGGACTGATGCACTACTTCCTAGACCTGGAGGTCTGGCAGAGACCTGGAGAGATTTTCCTTTCTCAAGGAAAATACATTGTGAAACTTCTGGAAAGATTTGGTATGGTGGACTGCAAGTCCGTGTCAACACCAATGGAACTCAACTTCAAGAAGTTGAGTGGCAGCGCTGCTGGGCCCGTATTGGCAAATCCTACTAAGTATCGTCAACTCGTAGGGGCTCTGATGTTCTTAGTGAACACCCGTCCAGATATATGTTTTGCAGTGAACACTTTGAGTCAACAGATGGTTGAGCCTCATCACTTTCACTGGGTTGGTGCCAAGAATCTTCTGAGATATCTTCGAGGCACGATAAACCATGGGCTGAGATACACTGCCGGGAGTGTGATACTCCGTGGATATACTGATGCCGATTGGGCTGGCAGTGTGGTGGATCGTAAGAGCACATCTAGATGCTGCTTCAATCTTGGTTCTGCTTCGATCTCATGGATGAGCAGGAAGCAGAAGTCGGTGGCTTTGAGCACCGCGGAGGCCGAATACATTGCTGCTAGTATGGCCTGTTGTGAAGCAGTTTGGTTGCGGAAGCTCTTTAGTGAGCTGTTCGGACATGTGCTAGATACCACTGTGATACTCTGTGATAATCAGAGTGGGATTCGTATGACTGAGAATCCTCTGTTCCACGACCGATCCAAGCATATTGATATCAGGTACCACTTTATCCGGGATATGGTACAGCGAGGCGCCGTAAGGCTCGATCATATAGGAACTGATGAGCAGGTCACAGATATTCTCACTAAGCCCCTGGGGAAGGTCAAGTTCCTAACCTTCCGTGAGAAACTTGGTATCGTGGAACGACCCTATGATGTGGGTCCTGTTGGACGATGAGCTCGAGGAGCTCTGGGGGGCTTTGGGGACAGCTTCTCGGAGCTATGAGCAACCACAAGGCTAGGCTTGCCAAACCTTGTTGGTGTGCTTGGACCCCACCATTGTGATTATTGAGTTGGTTCACCTCTCATTCTCTGTGCCCCGTATGCATCCTACTCATTGAGTTCAGGGCTCATGGGAAGTACCTCTCATTTGGCCAATGAGATGGGAAAAGCTAGAGACTAGTAGCAAAGACTGATGGACGCATTAGAGATTGTCGTACTCTCTATCTAGGATGGCACGGTCCAACCACTTGATCTGGGATCAAGTCTAGTGAGGTCTCGGACCTTCGCCTGACCTCGGGTCAGATGAACCAACTTCGGGTTGGTTGGAGACTCTTTGTGAGTCCGATAGAGGTTTCGGACCTATAGGCTGAATATGTCAGCCGGGGGATGATGTCTTTGTGACTGACCCACTTCTGTTATGAAATAAAGAGGCCAGCAAAGCAAGTTACGGCGGGATGACGCACGATGTTTGATTGCACTGGTGGATGGAGTTCTCCCTAGTTGAGAGGGAATGTTAAATTTGGACAACTAGGTCCAAACTCCATCTTGTGATGCTCAGATGAAGATTCCAATATTTGTATTGGATTCCTCTTTCGGAGAGGTGTAAAATCGATATAAAATTGATTTTAATCTGATGAGGAGAACATTTATTTTGAATTTATTATTTATAATAAATTTAAGTGCAGGTCGGCCTTAAGGTTTTACACCCCCAACAAATGTGTCACACACCTCAATGATGGATATAAATACAGTCAACGTTGGAGAGTTTTTCACTCATCTCATCCACACATTTCTCATTGGATACAAGCATCTAAGAAGCAGTTCTCACGTGGGAAAAGGACGAAGTAGCTGCAGCTGGAAAAAGGACGAAATTTCTGCAGTTAGGGTTTCTGGACGAAATTTTCTGTAGTTAGGGTTTTTGGGCAAGTTTGACCAGCGTTGACTTTGGTCAACGCATGGTCCGTTTGAGCTGAAATTTTGTGGAGAGTTCGATTTTTGAAGGCCGTACTCATTGGCACAAAAATCGAGGTCAAAAGGTTGACCGAAGTTGGAGCTGCGTTGACTTTATTGTTGCTGCCCTGCGTTGACTTTTTCTAGACTGCATTGACTTTTCTGGGGTTGACTTTGAGTTGACTGGATAATTGATTTGAGGATTGTTGTGACACATTTTGGGTTGGCCGACCAAGAAGACTTTGCTGGTTGAAGCATCCTGCTGACTGCTGTAACGCACCAACACATTCTCCTATTTCTGGTTTGTCTTCTATAGATCCACTGGTATGTTCTATCAACTTTTTTACTTAACTGTTTATGTGATTGCTGTTATAAAAGTAAAGTTGCATCAAGCATAGAACATCTACAAAAATTTACAAATTTCCTATAACTTTCATCAGCCTCTGTATATTTGGCAAAGTTAGGCTTTACAGTGAACATATGTTTGATTTCATTTTCCAAAAAGAAGAGATTTTCAAAATATTGAAGAAGTATTTTGCCACTTGGTGATTCTTGTGGCAATGGTTGTTTAGCTTGTTCCTTAGCATGAGCTCAGATTTTCTGATCATAATCTTTCTGTGGCATCAATTTGTCATTTAATGCATGAATGTCTGGTAAACCTGCTTCTGATAATATTTTGTATTTGGCCCAAAATCTTGAGATGGCCAAGTTCATATCTTTACACTTGTCTTCCAAATTATTCATCATGTTTCTCTTGTTTAAGACTTTCTTGATTTGAAGGATGACTTCTGTCCTGTCAACAATTTTCAACTCTTTTAATTCTTCCCTGTTCTTGCTGTTCAAAAATGTTATGATTTGAACTGCTTGTGGTGGCTTATTTTAAATTTCTTTTTTGGTTTTATCAATTTCTGCATTTGCAGCCTGTAGTAACTCTTTCTGCTCATAAATTATCTGAATTGAAGGCCATTGAGAGTGAATGCCTTCAATGATTTTTGTCTATAAATGATTTTTTATATATGCAACCTGATCTGTAAGATTCACCTGTGTTTGAAGAACTCTCACCTGTTCTTGTAGTCTATCTGCCTTCTGTTCATGCCCTTTGGAAGTAATCAAGGCATCTCTTTGGAAGTTTCCAGATTTTTAATAGTGCCTTTCAAACTAAGTATTTCTTTATCTTTGATTGACATGTCTTCCATGGCTCTAATTATGGCAGCTTTGTCTTTTATTGTGTTTACCTGTGAGGTTGAGGAAGAAGAGGTAGAGATTTCATGAGAAGTTATTGGCACTGCAGTTGCCAGTACTCCTTGTGGTGCTAAGTGTTCTGCCAATGTAGATGGAACAACTGTACTTACAGTTTGAATTACTGTAGGAATGACAACTTGTTGAGCTTTCTTTAGTTTTTCATTCTCTTGCATGAAAGCTTCTATTTGGCTTTCCATTTCTTTTATTTGATCTATCATTTTAAGAACAAGTTGTTTCAATTCACCATTCTCTGTTTTCTGCTGAAGAATTTCTTTTGCTTGAGGATTTTCACTTTGAGGCAATTTTAGCTGTTTTCTGAGGGCAGCTATGTCTTCATTTTTCTGTTTGATTAAAGCCTTTGCAACTTCCATGTTAGCTGGATCAACTCCTGCTTCAATCACCAAGTCTTCTAATGCTTTGATCTTCAAATTGTTGGCATATAGTGAGGCTTTATCCAATTTCATTTGAGTTTGAAGATTTATCAATGTTTTCTCAAGCCTGATAGAATTCATAGTCTTATTGACTATCTTAGAATATAGCATCTCTGTGTTGCTTCTATGAAATTCTATTTGGTCCAATTCATGGACAGCATCTGCATCAACTTCAAGATCTGTTTTTGAATAATCTGCAATAGATTTTGGATCAGTCACTGTAGGCTTGAGAAATGACATCACCAATTTATTAGAAGAATAATCAAAGGCCGAAAGGAGCCTATCCTTATTCCCAGGCTTTTCTTTGAGGAACTTGGAATATGCTTCATTTTTTATTTCTTCATTCTTTTCTTTTATTTGCCTGAACCTGATTTGAATGTCTAACTCTGTATTGTCAGGTTCTTTAGAAGAAGATGGCGTATTAACTTTAGATTGTGTATCCACCATGACTGTATCTTTCTGTTGGGCTCCAATTTGAACATTTTGAAGCTCTTTGAGAGTTTCAGTTACTATTCTTGTTGCTTCATCATCAATTTCATGACTATTATTATCTTCAATATTGATAGCTTTGTCTCTTTCTTCATTGGTCAACTTACTTTTCTTATTGTAAGGAATTCTGAATCTTTTGTCTTGAATAGTTTCAGCCACAAAACTATCTTCTTTTCTGCTTCTTTTATGAAGAATGTCAGATTCTTTGTTCATTGTCACTACCTGAGTTTGATCAACCTGCTTATCTTTTCCAATGTTTCCCTGCATTTCCTGTGAATCATCATCAAATCGAGTGTTTGGCTCCCATTCAAGTTTATTGGCATACTTTTCAATTTGGGGCTTTGGATCATGTAAGAATACAGACAACTTGCATTTCACTCTCATTGTGCTTAGAATACCTTGAGGATCATAATTCCACATAAAACTATATGGGAATTTATACTCTTTCAACTTGACATTGATTTCATTGGCTGCTTCTCTGTTATTCACAATAAATGGCCCAATTTGATTTTTCAGTTTGAACTGAGTCTTTTTCCTAGAAGCTATGAAATTGATTTCATCTGCATTTAACAACTGCCTCAAATATTCCAAAGCAAATATTCTTGTTGTAACAAATCTTGGTAGTTTATATGGGGCTAGGAGTGCACCATATACTCTGATCTCTGTGTAACTTTTGTATAAATACCAATCCCCTGTTTTACAGCTTTCAGATAGCTGTAGGATTCTCTTTGTCTCTTCATTGATTCTAGGAGTCTGTTCTTTATTCAATAGTTTCATAGCAGGCACTAAAAAAAAGTCATTGAAATCTGCAAATCTATATTCCCTGTTCCATTTTCTTAGAATTGATGACCAAAACACAACTGAAAGAACATTTCCTTCTGGATCTACCTTCTGAAATTCAATAGGAAATTTGTCTGCTTGATAATACAAAAAGAGGTGAAGTAGGTATGATGTATATTTAAAGACTCCTTCTTCTCACAATCTGGACAATTGATAATGCATGTTTTCTGCAATGAACTTAGCAAAATTGTACACAATGAATGGAGACTGGCCAGGATTTAGAGTTAACAAAAAACCTAAGATAGCCACATCAGTGAATTCATCACTGGTGTATCCCATATGAATGATAACTTTATAGAGACAATCCGTCTGGTTTCATTTGGAAAATCAAAAGTATCAAATGGAGGATTAAGCTTGGGGATATCAACTTGCTTGGGACAAAAAGTCTAAAAGACTTTGAACTTAGAAGCAAAATCAAGTTCTAGGTAATTCTGAGTTAACTCCTCTATGGACAATGAAGCAACATTGGGATCAAGGTTCAGTTGCAACATAGAGTTTATAGATTCTTCATTGATGTAAAATAAGACCTCTCTGTCTTTATTCACAATGCATCTTTGGTCTGGAAGATAATAAGACTGACACAATCTGACAAAATCTGGGGCCGAATGAGTAAGAGGAACAATGTATTTTGGCAAATTGGACTCCCAGACTGGTATATTCTGTCATCTTTCTCTACTGATTTACCAAAACACCACTTATATACATCAAGCAAATTGAACTCTACTGAAGGGTCCATTATTCTGTAGTCAAGGTCAACCAAAGGGCTATTTTCTTGTGAGATAACTGGAGGTTGAACAGGCCTGACAACCTCTGTTGAATCAGCAGTGAGTACAGGGGTAGGTTTATCAATTTTAGAAGATTTAGGCTGAGGGGTTTTAACAGAGGCTTTCTTTTGAGGCTTTGGACCTCCTGATTTTGGGGTTACTTGTTTCTTTGTCATTTTTTTTTTTTAACTGTAACGGGTATGATTTTATTGCTTTGGAGATAGATGGCTGGGCAAGAGCCTAAACAGCCATGGATACAATTCTCTTTTTCCTCAAACTTGAGCTTGTATGAATTACATTTCTGTCAAGAAAAGCAAAAATGATATGATATTTCTTCATTGATTTTGAGCTATCCCTTCTGGAGAGTGCATCCTTTATTTGCCATGAGGTCAGCTTCGCTGTTCGAATTTCTTAGGATGTGGTAGAATTTGAAGGTGTCGAAGTCAAGGAGGATTCTCTTCAAGCGGCTGAGAATTTTGTTGATACTTGCATTGTTGAACTCTTCCTCAGTATTGAGATTTTTGATTAGGATTTCTGAATCTCCAAATGCTTGGAAATCTTGGCAAGCTTTGAGTAAGAGCGAGAACCTCTGCTTGATTGTTAGTTTTCTGCCCTATGTCCCAGCAGAAGTAGTCTCTTCTTGTGCCATTCTGAGAGTATATTATACCCCCAGCTCCAACTGCCCCGGGGTTCCCTTTAGAAGCACCATCAAAGAAGATCGTGGTTAGGTGTTGGTGCCTCCACCAATCTTGAAAGATACTATCAGAGTCACGTTTTTTCCAGTCGGGTTGAGCAGAGGGGGGGACTAGCAGGAAGTTTCGAGGGAGAGGGGTAAGAGAATCCAGCCATCTCTTTTCTTCAGGGAGGAGGGAGAGGTCTTCTTTAAAGTAAGTTTGCTGGGCAGCTTCAAGGAGTAAAGATTTTGCTTTAGTTGCAACTTTCAAGGGAGAACAAGAGATTTCTTTGAAAATCTGATCATTCCGGGTCAGCCAGATTTGCCAACATACATATTTGGGTATGGCGATCCATATTTTGTTCCAAAGGGATTTGGTGAGAATTTTGTGAGGATATCGGTTGCTCCAAGAGGCAAAAGCCTCAGCGACAGAGTCATAATCCGGAGGGGCAATCTGGAGATCCTGGAGAATGTAAGCCTAGACATCTTTGGCAAAACAGCAGTCGATAAAGAGGTGCTTGGATGTTTCACTGCTGCTTCTGTAGAGGGCACATCTGTGCGGACCTGCATAACCTCTCTTGGTCAAATTTTCTCCGGTTAAAGCTTTGTTATGCATCAAAGTCCAGAAAAAGAAATTTATTTTGGGGAGGCCACGAGGATCCCAGACTTGTTTCCAAAAGCTGGGGGGATGGTTGCTGATTTTTGAAGTGTGGAGGGCGCTATATCCGGCAGCAGTAGTGTAACGGCCCGAGTGGCCCCAACCCCATGCATCTTTCATAGATCTGCGGACAGGAGCAGCCTCTTCTAGCATTTCGATCAGGCGCGTTTGTTGCTGCTGGAGTCGGACAGGAATGCCACGGAAGTCCCAACAATGCCAATTGCCATTGCTGTGCCATCGAGAGAGATCGTGGACGCTGTTTATGCCTGCACGCTGAAGCCAATCCTTAATGTCTGCGATTTCCTCAGAATCCGTTAAGGGAGCACGATCCATGATTCGGTCATTCCATAGAGAGGTTTTCTTGCCATTACCAGGTACTCGATACACCTTCTGTCTAAAGAATTGGAGACTTTTCCTACATAAGTTCCAGGTTTGAGAGCATTTGACAGAGGAGCAGGCTTGCAGGTTTCGAAGAGCTGTCCCATCTGCATACTTATGCGTGAGGGCTTGGCTGACCGGGTGCTTTGGTTCGCTGTGAAGTTTCCACAGAATTTTTCCACCGAGCGCCATGTTGACCAACACAGGGTCGCGAATCTGAAGGCCTCCCTCAGTGATATCTCTTTTAACAATGTCCCAGCTGATCAGATGAATTTTGTCCTGGTTTCCTTTCCCCCCTTGCCAAAGGAAATCCCGCAGAAGTTGGAAATCTGTTCCATCACATATTTTGGGGCGAGGAGGAAGGCAGCCTGATAGATAGGCAGCGCTGACAGCAGAGTTTTGATAAGGATGACCTTTCCTCCTTTAGTTAACCAATAACCTCCCCACAATAAGATTTTTGATTTAATTTTGTTGATTATATCACTCCACAGGTCCCTTTTGTTGATACCATTTATGATGGGCAAACCTAGGTATTTGATCTTGTCCCATTTTGCATAAGCTTTGAAGCCCAGAGTTTGTGAAATGCTCAAGAGCTCGTGCTGTTCCATATTCCAGGCGTAAATTTCGCTTTTTCTTTCATTAACTAAAGCTCCAGATGCTCTGCAATAGCGTTTGAGGACAGAGTCGAAGGCTTCTGCAATTCTGAGGGAGGCACCTCCGAGAAGGATTGAGTCATCCGCAAACAAGGCATGGTTTATGGATTCAATGCCTTGGGAGATTTTAAGACCAGGAAGTGATCCAGCTTCTCTCTCAGCAATGAGCTTTCTGCTCAGAGATTCAGCGAGCAGGATGTACAGAAAGGGAGAGAGGGGACAGCCCTGCCTAATTCCTCTCTGGGCGCGAAAGAAATCAGTGGGGCGCCCATTGACCAGAGGGGCAATCCAAGGATTTTCGACACAGGCTTTTATAAGATTCACAAACTGATTCGAGAACCCAAAGGAGCGTAAGACTTTGATGAGGAAGCTATGGTTAACCCTATCAAAAGCATTCGCCATGTGAAGCTTTATCAACATTCCTTTTTCTTTATGTTGTTTTCTAGATTGAATTGTTTCCTGCACTTGGATGACATTATCCAGGATTTGTCTTCCTTCAACAAATCCTCCTTGGGAGGAGGAGATGAGCCTTTTAAGAAGAGGTTTGATTCTGTTTGCCAGCAACTTGGCCAAGATTTTGTAGGAGGCGTTACATAGAGATATGGGTCTGAACCTAGCAAAGGTTTCAGGATTTGCTTCTTTAGGAATTAGCGCGAGATAGGTGGAATTGGTTCCTCCCCCTATCTTGGCTTTCTTTTGGAATGCTCTTATCATTTTCTGAAGGTCGTATTTAATAATGTCCCAACAGCTCTTGAAGAAATGGATGGTGAACCCGTCAGGTCCAGGGGCCTTATCGGATTCCATAGACCAAATAACCTTGATTATTTCTTCCTCTGTGAAGGGTCTGTTAAGATCTTGGTTGTCCTCTGTGTTGATAAGGGGAGGAATGTTTGAGAGGAGGTCCGCTGTATCCTCCTCGCTGCCTTGGATCCCATCAGTGAAAAGCTTGTTGAAGTGGCTTTCTGCTGCCTCTTTTATTTGTGCAAACCCTTTGCAGATCGTCCCTTCTTCTGTTGTGATTTCCGAAATATGGTTGCGGGAGATTCTAGCTCTGTATTGTCTGTGAAAGAAGGTAGTATTACGATCCCCAGCCTTCAACCATAGACTGCGCGATTTAATTCTCCAGTATTCTTCTTCCATTCTAAAGGAGCGATAGGAAGAGCGTTGGGCTTCAACTTCTTTGCCAATCATCTTTGAGGTGATGTCCTTACTTTCCATTTCTACTTGCATGTCCTCCAGAGTCTGCACTGTATCTTTCCTGTGGCTAGATGGATTAGGAACAGGAGTTTTTATCCATTTTTTCAAGGCTTGTTTTGCAGCCTTAAGCTTTTGCTCCCAAACATAACTTGGAGAGCCTGAGATTGGAATGGCCCATGCTTCTTTCACAGTTTCCATAAAACTGTCCCTGTCAATCCAGAGGGGGCTGTAGCGGAAAGGAAGAGGACCCAAGTCTTCCTCATCCTCCAGGAGCAGTTGAATGGGTTTATGATCTGAAGTTAATTTGGGGAGAATTCTTGTTTTGATTATTTTGTTGTTCATCATCAGCGAGCTTTGAACTAGAAATCTATCCAAACGGGCAGAGATGTGATCCTCCCCTATCCTGTTATTTGTCCATGTATAGAGGCCCCTTGTTGGGCTGAAGTCAAGGAGATCCCATTGCTGGATGAGGTCTTCCACAAAAGGCAGCAAATGGTCTCTACTGTTGTTTCCTCCTCTCTTTTCCTTGGGTTTCAATACTATGTTTAGATCGCCCGCAAGAATTATGTTATTGAGATTATGCTGCTCTAAGAATGCTAGAAGGGAGCTCCAGCATTCTCTTTTTTCGGAGTAAAGGACTGGAACATAAAGATTGAATAGAGAGATAGACAACTTACTTGCACAATGGTTTAATTCTGTGAAGATCCAGTGTTGGGTTTCGCAGGAATTGTTCAGTTGGAAGGTATCGTCTGCCCACATGGTTGCCAGCCCTCCTGAAGAGCCCCTTGCACTTACTGCTTTGCCTGCGTTTTTCTTCCATTTTGCTTTGCTGATGTCGAGAAGGGCATGCCCTTCTATTTTTGTCTCTTGGAGCATGAGGATGTCTGGTGTTTCGATTTTTAGTAGGTCTTTGACTGCTTCTATTTTCATGTGGGACCCTAGACCTCTGCAATTCCAAGAGACTAATCGCATTATTTACCCTGATGGGGATGGGGTCCTCCCTTTGGAGGGCGGGTCCTTGTGTTTCTACCGATAGACATCTCTATCGTGGTTTGGCTGCCTTGAGTTTTGAGTCTTTCAGCCTCCTCTTCCCTTGCTTCTTTGTGAGATTTTCTTCCAGCTCTTTTTGACAGACGCTCAAAGGTCTCTTCATCCGAGGAGCCTGAGCTATCTACCAGTTTTTTCTTTGTGACTTCCGCATAAGATGGGTTGGAGGGGCTTCCTTTAGAAGCCTCTGGTTGGCCTGGTTCTTCGTCCTCTTTGTTGGAGTTGGATGTTCCTTCGTGATCTACATTTTCTGGAGTGGTCTCTAAGGGTTGGTTCTGCCTGCTTTCTGTTTCCTTTGAAGCTGGGCCCCTTTCCTCGATGGACTTGGCGTTGTTATGGGTCGCATTCTGGTTACCTTTACCCCTGCCTCTCTTTTGCTGCGGCGCTTTCTGGACTAGGGTCCATTGCTCACCTTTATGCATCTCTGGTTGTTCCTCGGCCTTTTTCTTGCAGTATTTTGCAAAATGGCCATGTTCGTGGCAGTGTCTACATTTATAAGGGAGCTGTTCATAATCCAATTCTTGAACATGCATCCATCCGGCAGCCGTTAACTTGATTGCTTCTGGCAGCCCCTCCTCCAGATCGACTTCAACACAAATGCGGGCACACGAAAACTGGTCCTTTTTAGCTGCTTGGTCTATGTATTTTCCTAGAGCATTGCTGATTAGCTGCAAGGATTTGGTATTCCAGCAGTGAAGGGGAAGATGGGGTAAACGGACCCAGACTGGGACTGCTGAAGGAACATCCTGGGCAGGGTCAAAGTCGGGCGACCATTTGTTCAGGTATAATCCTTGGAGGCCCATATGATATGGTCCATTCCTGAAAATTAAACTTCTATCCTCTGCACTTTCGAAGACGAAAACGAAGTAGCCCTTGCCCACAAAGTAGCTTTTGATGGCCTCTTTGGTTAACGGAACCCAGTTTCTCTGAACCCATTCTTCAACAGATCTTGGTGAAGGCCACAGGCCCGTAAACTGACCTATGAGGCCGCGCTCAGCTAGGTTCAATGCTGCTCTACACGTTTCTTCTTCCGGGAGAGCAACAGTGGGGATGCTGTCCATTTTCTTCACGAATTTTTGTTGCGCAACTGGCGGGTTTCTCTTGTTACATGCAGCAATCATTGATTTAAACTCTAGGACCTCTGGAGGGAGAGGAGGGGGGGGCGGACCCCCGTTGGAGTCCATGGCAGAACTGTTGGGGCAGATCTGCAGTGCGCAGCAGCCACAGAGGGCGCGCAGAGCAGAACAGAGGCGACTGACCTAGCTCGTAGCAGAGGGAGCGCGCGCTCAAACCCGCAAGTCTTTCTTTGTCATTTTTAATTGAAAAGAGCAAGCTTAGATTGTTTGCTGATTTCTTCTGTTGGAAACAAGAGATTTTTGAAGAATATCTTTGGTAAAATAGGGTTTTGAGCGGGGTTTTGGATTGAAAGAGGGTTTTAATGCTCAGAAAGTAGGTTATGATCAATTCCAGCAGTGGAAAAGACCAGGGTATGGATAAAAGTTGCAAAAAAAGGCAATTAGGGATTCTGGGGAAAATTTGATAGAGTTTCCCCTGTACTATGGATGTTTTTTTCAATTTCTATATGGGCAATTCAAACAATTACAGGCAATAGTAGGAAATTTGGTGTTTTTTCTTTAGAATTTGAAGTTTAGTGGATAAGTTTTGACGAAAAATACCTTAAAACAGGTATAATCGTGGTTGAAGACATTTCGCAATTGCGCACAGTCTTCAATTATGCAAAATTGGTCTTTCAGAGGGTAATGTGGCACTTCGTGGTTGAATTGCAGGGCAATTGGCTCGAAAATGGTGTTGGAAGGTTTAAAAATGGTGAAAAAAGGGCTCTACGGGCTTTCACAGTGTAGTGGCTCACAATGGTGAAAATTCAACGAAAATGGCCTCTGCGGGCTTTCACAGTGTAATGGCTCACAATGGTGAAAATTCAACGAAAATGGGCTTTGCGGGGTTTGAAAGCTTATAAGCGCGAAATAGGTGAAAAACATAATGAAAACTACAATTTTTATGACTAAACCATAGTTAAACTATAGTCAAATCAATTGTAATCATAGGTTGGGCAGGAGTGGTTTTGGAATACCACTGGGTGGTATTCGCGCGGCTCAAAGGCTGTAAGCGGTAAATAGCTTTTCGAACGGAACGCGATCTAATAAGATTGTGACACGTCGACGTGGGGTGGTTTGGGAAAACCACCCATATCACGCGACTTTTCTAAAACATTTGTTGATTACTTTACGGGCGCGAAAATGCATTGTCGCCGTCGGATCCGGCTTTGGGAAGCGAACGATCGAGATTAAAAGGGAAGGTGCGGGGAAAGATCAGTTATCGGGTTCACTTTGGGCCGTAGATCTTGGAAATAAAAGAAGATCGGACGGTTGTTATCAAGCGCGATGGGGAGGGATAAAAATACATTGATCTGTCGCGTAGATTTCTATTCGTTGGATCAAACGAGATTTGGGGATCGGAGGGTTGAAAATCAATCCGATGGGAAAAGGGTTTTTGATGGGTTTTATTTACAAAACATGACTTTTTCCAATGGAAAAGGTGATTGGGAAGGTTATTCAGGACTTTAACCAAGGTTAGGGACTGATATAATGGAATATATATTGCGGGGAAGGGGTTAGGTTATGGATTTAACCTTAGGTTAAGGGAGTCGGGGGGGGGGGGGTGGAATATACGAGGAAATGGTTTATTTTAGTTGAAGTTTTAGTTTAAATGAAACTTCGGGGAATTTTGTTTAAAACATATATAAGACATGTTTTAAGATTTTTCTCATATATTTTTATTATATGGTGAATTAAATCGGGTTGACTTAACTACCATAGGGGGCGGGATATTTATATATAGATAAACTTAGCCAAAGGGGTTATAAGGGGGGGTTTTATTTAAACATGTGGGAATAAATAACTTTGGCTTAAGTTAAAATAAGTGGGTTTTTGGGTTATTTATATAAAAGGAGTTATATATGATAGGAGAAGGTTATTTCTATAAGGAGTTAATATATAAATTAGAGTTAATATGAAAATAGGAAATGGTATACTCAAAATACATAAACATAACAAGTAAAGTGAATTACAAAAGATAATTTGCATTGATCTTATCACTTAACTTATGATATAATGTTATTTTGAGGGCTTAATGTTTTCAAATGATGTAGGAAGTTAATCAAATGGAAATTTTAATGCCTTTGAGTAAAAATGAAGTCTTACTTAGGATTATTTATGGGAATGAATGAATGAATGGTAATGATGTGATTTTAGGGATTAATATAGACATTTACACTTTCAACTGATCAGTCATAGAGCCTTGGGTCCGGTCCCAACAAAAGTCAAGGAAATGCCTTAAGCCTTTTTGACTGATAGTTTAGAATGTTTCATGACTATGGGAAGGGGAAGTTAGTTATTTTGCAGCCCACGATGAATGATATTTACATTGAAACTTTTCACCTTCTTATACCTACCCAACTTACCATGCTAACATTTTTTCTTCCTTTGTAGTAAGGTGCATTTAAGCTAGCAACCTTCACAGCATTATTCTTTCTGAAAGCAAGTAAAACTATCTAATTCTACACTTATTTCATCCATGAATCCATATTAAATTGTTGGATTCACTTTATTTCTCTACCTAACTACTGAATTGTCATGATTAAACTGTATGACAACTCATTATTCTCTATCTATAACAAATGAAATTGAAACAATGACAAGTTAAGATTACACTGTTTTAACTCATCATGGACTATGGCATTTATTGACACTTTGCCATAGTAAAAAAGTAAAAAGTAGTGGCATTTATGCTTGTTCACTTTCATGTTTTATTCATTATTTTTTTGGGGTCTTTTAATTTTTTCTAAGTCCTTTGATTATTCTTTTAGGACTTTTTACCCTCTTTTTGATTTTGATTTTTTTACAAAATATGTGAATACAACTTGCAGAAGGCAAAGTATGTACAGATTTACAAGATTATCAATAGTCAAGTCAAAATTATGACCCCTATATTATAGGTTACTAACAAGAAGGAAGTGCGAATTTGCTAGAAGCAGTCAGTTTGAGTTGCTAGGGTTACAATTCATGTGCCAATTTCTGGAGGACCTTCAGAAAGGTTGAGCGAGTAGTCCCAAAAAGCAACAGAAGGCAGAGCGAGGCAGACAGAGTAGTTCTGTGCATTCCAGGAGAGAGTGCGAGTTTCAAAATAGGTAGCCAAGTAGGAAAACAAGAAGATATTCTGGTTTATTTTTTTCCATTTTTTGAGTGTCATAGATTTTGCAGTTTTGCAGAGATGGCCATATGAGATTGCCAAAGGAGGCCGTGCGAGTTAGCCAAAATGTAGATTTGGGCGACAGATCAACTTCCAGTTGTTGGAGATAGGTGCCGGAGGAAGTATGAGTTATCTAGTGCGAGTTGCAAAGCGAAGGGTCCCAACCAGGGACTAGGCTTGAAAGGAGATAGTTGGGAACCAGATCCAGGAGGAGTATGAGACTCCAGCGTGTCAGATGGGCAGGGTCCAACGCATTTGCAACAAGGAGATCAGTTAGGTCAATTTTAGATTGTTGCAGCGGGACCATAACCTTGCTACGGGGGCCAACAATATTCAGCTATTCAGCAGCAGGATGGATCATTGTTAGTTGATGCAGTCAGATTCCAGAGTGACAGTGTTAGACTAGTTGCAATCATGTGCTAAGGAGCGCAATGCAATGTTGACAACAGAGTAGGAGGCTCAGTAGCAGAGTTAGTAGTAGCGCAAATTCTCCAGTGGATAGTGCAGAGGCTAGTAGCAGTCAAGATGCTCAAGAGACAAATGCAACACAAAGACAAATTGATTCAGTGTTTAGGATGCTACTCAACTGCAGTAGTTGCAGTTGCAACAACAACAAATGAGAGGGAGTTGCAAGTGTAGATGTAGAGTTGACAACATTATAGCAATGTCAATAGCAACACAGATGCAACATCAAAGTTGCGCAATGGTTGGTGGGTAGTGACAGTTAGTCACAGTGGCTAGACATCAGTGACGTACAGAGGGTGATATAGAGACACGGTGTTGTAGCACTTTTGCAACACTAGAACACCTTCCTCGCTAAGAGGGAGTGTTAGTTTTTGTAACATCGAAGGTATTCTAGTCTCGAAACTTTGTGGAGAGGCTAAAACACAAGAGTTCTCTATAACCCATAATTCGTTTTTGGAAATTCACCTAAAAGTGTCTCAATTAGATTATTAGCCTATTTTTAAATATTTCCTATGTCTAAACTTAGGAAAAGGGGTTAATTAATTAGTATTCGTTGAGAAAGGTGTGAATCATCTAGAGACTCACACGGATCAATCCAGAGATGATCTTAGCCATTGATTATGTTTTAATCTTGGCCATTGGAGTCCCAACGGGAGATTATAAGAAGAAGTTGATGGGTAGATGGAGAACACACACTTGACATACTTGAGATCGATTTCCTTGGGCAATCTAATTTTCTAGAGAGCAACAACAATTGCTGGAAGAGTTCGAGCCAAAGAAGGAAGTAGAGAAAGAGAGGGTCAGGGACAGTGATTCAGAGGAAGATTTTCTAGATTTAGATAGTACATTGTAGAGAGGCAGAGATAGCCTCAAAGGTGTTGCACAAGTGCTTCACAAAATCCTCTAAGAGGCAGTTCGATTTTGTTGGAGAGAAGTTGGTTTTCATTTCCAAAGGTCAGGAAGATTTTCCAGAGTTCTAGAGAGTCAGTTTCCCAGTCACCAATAGGTTGGACGACTTGTTCGGTAGTCGATTCAGGTGGAGCGTGGAAGGGACTGTGCTAGGGTGACGCAGGGCTGCACAGAGCTAGTTGGATGACTAGCTATTCAGTAGCAGTCAGAGCTCGAATTCCTTGTGGGGCGAGGAAAAATTCCTCACTAGATTTTTGCCAGTAGTTTCTTTGCAGGATTGCCAGTTTTTGACATCCAGGTTGTGCTCAGATTATTTCAATGCTGCTTAATAATAAAAACCCTTAGCTGCTACACCGATTTTTCCACATTGTGTTTTTCCGAGGACTTTATTCCAAAATAACAGTGTCATAACTTTGTGTGTGCCAATATTTTCTTAGTTCCAGTTTATCTTCCATATTATTTTTTATTTGTGAAGATTCCAATGTGATTAATTCGTTATTGCTGTTAAACACACGCATGGTAAACAAGCAAAGGGAAAGATAAGCATGAGTTTCTTTACTATTAACCATAGATGTGCTTTTATAGTACATTAGGTGACCCTTGGATTCATCTTCCAAGTGGTCTCTTGGACTCCTTTTGTCCATTCGCCTTCCACACCTACCCATAGAGGATTAGGTGTCCAACATTCCCCCCTTAATCCGAAGGGGTATGTGTGAGTCCAAGAAGAGAGCTGTAACACAAATCTGCAAAGTATGCATGGCAACACTTAGGTTGAATCAACTCTCTAAAATGTTGGCATAAAGAGGTGGTTTAAGGATGACCACCAACACTGGAACACTTATTGCAGTTCCCGGAACTCTTCCAAATCTGGCAAGAAGCTGAAGTCTTTTGCTAGAGGAAGTGTCCCTCATATTTGAAGAGGGAGACCTTCAACCTAAAAGAAGGGAGGTCTACAACCTGCGATGGTTTAAGGATGACCACCAACTCTGGAATGCTTGATGCATTTCCTGGAACTCTACCAAAGCTGGCACGAAGTTGAAGTCTTCTGCTAGAGGAAGTGCTCTGAATTCTTTAAAGAGGAAGAATATCAACCTCGCATAGATGGTTTAAGGTTGTCCACCAACCAAAGGAATGCTCATGGGCATCCGTGTCTCTGGCTACAACTTTGAATCTGGAATGACAAGTTGTGGCTTAGGCTCGCTTGAATTGTTGTGTCTCTGGCTACAACTCTGAATCTGGAATGACAGGTTGTGGCTCAGGCTCGCTTGATGTGGCTTCGAAGCTTGTAGATGACCACCGTTTCCCTCCTTTGTCAGGTACAAGGTGAGATGATGGCGAAAACTCAACTGCAAGATTGTTCAATATTCTAGAACAAGTTCTGACATGTGACTTAAACATCTTCTTGGCTGTTGATGTCCATTGCCAAGAAGCGATCCATCCAAGATGAATCTTTGTTCTTGCAGGAGGCTTGTTTTTGAAGCATCTGTGTGAAGAATGGGTGTGCCGACCACAATGCTTGCATGGGTGAAGATTGAAACAATGATCTTTCATATGGCCAACTCGATCATAGTGTTGGCATTTTTCAATCTGTTCTTGTTGCTGTGGTAGAGGAGCAGGATTTGGAACAACTGAAGGTGAACTGTCATAAAGAAATCCGACACTTTGAAATTGAATGGGCTTGGAGTAGTCTGGAATATGAAAGGACAATCTCTTGTCATATCCAAGACTTGTTCTGTGCTTGTTATGGACAATCTCTTCCCAAGGTTTGATGACGGGCTTGGGAAGTGCAGGCTGGATTTTGCTTCTGCATCTAAATCTGCTCTTGTACTCGGCTCATGATGGGAGTTAACCTCAATGTTACTGACTTGACCATTTGCTCGTTGTTGATGGGTGTCATGATGCTTATGCTGCTGTAACTCATCTTGCTGAAACTGAGACTCAAGCTGCAAAAAATCAATCTTCTCTTGTGCTTTTTGTAGACAAATTCTAATGTCAGCAAGAGATGATTTTTTGATTTTCACTGTGTCATTAGTTGTAGATTGTATTATAGTTTTCAAAAACTCTAATACTTCATACACCAATTGTCAGATTTAAAAACATAAGGCTTCATACCCTCAACAAATGATTCTACCTTCAAGTCTTTATGCTGTTCTTCCAAACGTTTTGTAGCGCCATTTGTGGGAATCGAACTGACGTTCGTATCATCATCGTTCTCACCAAGCAACGGTCCTTGCTCTGGTTCAGAAATGCATACATTCGTCTGGAGTGTCTCTACTTACTTTAACAAAATTTTTAGCTTGTGTTTCTATCTCAATTGCTTGATTGGCCATTTAACTATCCTCTTTATGATCGATCCATGTTTCTGACTCTATAATAGCTCCATCAATACGTCAAGCCGTGCCTTTAATTTATCGATCTCCTTCTCAATTTCTTTATCACTAACACCAATTGCTATGACATCTCTATAACTTTTCTCTGAATTCTGCAAATGACTTTCCATAGTCATCCTCATCTCCTTTTGTGAACTTCACCCTGTTCACTGTAAGCTGCAATTGAACTTTAACAAGTTACTCCCTTTGAACTTGGTCAATGGTTCACTTGGCTTGTACCTTCTTTCTGAGCACTCCTTTGTACTGTGCTTCCTTCGCTACAGTTTACTGCAATATCTCTTATCCAAACTTTCAGGTGTCAGGCTCTACCGATCATGCTCCCATTACATTCACTGACACACTTTTGACTTGACTTTTAACTCCAGACTTCTAATTTGACATCAATTGGACCTTGGGTGTCGGGTACAACCGAAAATGCACCCTTTATAAAATATCTTTATGACTCCACAAAAAGTTGTTATTGACTTCAATCTCACTTTGACCAATTTATTTCATTTGACATCAATAAATACTTTGACTTGAATTTTTACATTGAGAGACTATCTCACTTCAACTCAACTTGTGCAAGGATCTTTGTTCATTTGAGCACTCAATTAATCCTCCCTTGGCTTTTATGAGTACGACTATTACCTCAACTCATGACCTTCGACAAAAGTTTCCTTCATTACAAATTTATCAAAATCTTTTATCATACATAAAGTTGAGTCTGAATGACTTGAATATAAATGAATTTTCTGGACTCACTAATGCACTTTTGTGATTTTCTCACCCCTTACAAATTAGCTTTCTGTTTCACCATGTTGCAAAGGGTATCCCAGAGCTTCGCCTTCATTATCCAGTAATTGGAACCTGAAATTTGAAATGTTGTATGCATATTCTATTTTGTTTTTCGAGGCCTCAACACTTCTGAGAGTTTTTATGTGCATATTCTATTTCTTAGAGTTTTCATGTGCATATGTATAGTGTGTGAATTTCAGTTTAGTTTTTATGATATGTACCAATTTGTAAGTGCAGGCCCTATGGTTAGACCTGCATCACTATCCTCTGCAATATAGGATTTTTGCACTAGGTGAAGAGAAGCTCCTTTCAAAGGTTCTTGGCCAGGAGAAAGAGGCTTCCAAGGTGTGCGGTTCTCACAAAAAATTTAGGAGGAAAATGCCAATGTTGTGATCAGTGATCCTTACCAAAATATTTGATGAAAATACATGTCAAAACAAATGAATTTTCACTACAAAATTTTTTCAAGATTTAATAAATATGACAATCAAGGAAAAACTAGGCTTCCTAAAGCTTGAAATTTAGAAAAACATGTTAAATTTTCAGATTGTTCTATTATGCTGTATCAATTATTTTAGCCCAAATTACTTCTTTATAAACAATGCATCCAATTATTAGTAGTGCAATTAATCAGAAACTGTACCTGAAGATAGAACAATACATGCAGTGATAAAGAAGACAACAACACAACCATAACAACCAACAAATTGGTCCAAGACTAGGGAAAAACCCCACAAGGGGGAAACCCTTTCAAATCTTCTTCTTCAATAGATTGTCATAAAAAGGTTTCAACAGAGAGTACAATGAGCCCAATACATATGCAGCTGAAATGTACAAAGCAAATCTATAGATCTACAGATCTACAACATCAAGAAACACGAATCCAATAGATCACTGAAGCCAAGTGATATCAACTGCCAAATCCTAGATTTGAATCCAGGATGCTATCAAAGACTGATCGCAAACATCTGTGACTGAGTGTAATGTTCCCAATTTTTATGGAACATTAATTTTTGCCATTTTACATAGGAGATAAATAAAATGGGTAGGATACCTATTCATTTAATGAATAGGTAATAAAAATCCTCTTGGTATGAAGGAGGATCACTTATAGAGTTGGATTTCACACCTCCATGTGTGAAAAGGGGCTCTTGCAAGAAGGCTAGGTCAAGTTTGACCAAGTCAAACTGCGCAGTAGCATGAGGTGGAGAGCAGATTGTGGGCCAGCGCAGTGGGATAAGGAGGGAAGCTTCTAGAGGAAGGAAACCCTAATGAGTGGGGTCCATTGAGAGGGAGCTCACATTGTTTAAAAGGAGGGCAAGGTAGCCATTGCAAATCGTCTTGAGTATTATTCATCTTTGGTCCGGTGGACTTGCTGCAACTTCTTACCGGTTAGCAAGAATTGCCGGGAAATTCCTGTTAGGGATTTCCACTCCTTCTTGAGTAGCTCTTGGAGGATTGCACTCCATTCCCGATATTCAGACATTGAGGTCAAGCATCATCTTTCTTCATCAGCGCAGTTTCAGCTGGAGATTGTGCAGTGTTGCTGGGTGTTGTTGGGGAGGTTTTCTACAACACCATCCTTGGCTAGTTTTTCAGAGAAGGGAGCTTCCATCCCTTTGGGAGATCAGCAAAGGAGGTTCATGAGCTTATTCCACCATCTTTGGCATCAGGCCAACCACTTGCCATCATATGCAGCACAGTCCCTCTCTTAGATAGTGTTATTCTTGGAGAGCATTTGCTGTGAGGGATTAGCAGATAGTTGGAGGGTGAGATCTTAGGTGAAGGGATCAGCCTTTCACTTCAGATTTCCATTGGAGGAGGGTTCTTCATTTGTTGCAGCCATCTCAGCCTTCTCCATCTATTTCCAGTTTTGAGTTGCTGCTGCCCAGCAACTCCGGCTTTATTGTATTTTCCTATTTTGCACATGTATTGTAGTCAATCCTCCTAAGGATTGTTGTATTAGTGTTTTCAGGGGTTGAGAGCTTGCTCCCCCTCATTTCTGAGCTATCATTGATATATCATTGTGTTTTCATATTATATGTTGCAGTGTCTCCTATAGACAACGCTGCCATAGCTAGGGCAAATTTATATAGCAGTGTTTTATCACATTTGATGTACATGTCTTATTGAGGCTCTCATTGCCTAGCTTGAGTGAGTGATTCCTCAAGGCATTGTATTCTATTGCTGCTATATTATACATTGTTTAGCTATTTGCATCTTCATGTGCCCTGGCTCATTAAAATAACGCTGTGGACTCCTTGTATGTTCATACATTGTTGCAGCCCCATACTTTGGGCACTTTCTAAGAGGAACTAGGTGTGGGAGGTTTGTCTCACCACTCTAGAAGGATTTCATTGATCCCAATCCTTGGATTTGGTCTTAGACACATTGGTCTAAGGGATCCAGGTCTTGGTATCAAATCCTGCTGCCTCCATTTATGGAAAATACGTTTTCCAGCATGGATTGCTAACTATTCCAAAAAGGGAACTTTACACTGAGTGACTGATGTTTGGAAGCACTGCGTAAGCAACTGAAGATGACCTAACTCGTATCTGCTCAGAAAAACCCTTAGCCGCGACCTCAAGACGTTGTGCCTGTGACTATAGCTCCTTGGCCGCTGTCAAGACACACTGTGCCTGTGGCTCTGGCCTGGATTAGCTCGATCTAGCCTCATAACCCTAATCACGACCTTGTCACGCTCTCCCCTCGGTTATGGCAGCTTGGCTGCTACCTTGCCACGTTGTGCCCACGGCTTTGGCCCGATTTCAGTAGTTTTGTGCCTGCGGCTATGGCCCAGAAGCCCTAGTTCAGTGCGGGCCTCTCGCCTATGATTTCGTACTTTGCGTAAGCTTCTTCCTTTGAACTTGTGCGAACCAAAACAGAATAGACAAACCAAGACAAAGAGTGCAAGAAGAAAATCTCACGAGCAAATGTGTGAGAATGAGCTTGAGGTCACTTCTATGTATAGCTCTTTTGTGAGGGACCGCTGGAGGCTTTGACTAAATCCACATGTGTTGAGGCTGACCCATTCCATTTCATTAATAATTAAAATAATTCATAATTTAACTTCTACTTAAATGATTGGGGCGATCTATAGGTCGATTTTGGTCCTCTTGAAAAGAGGAATCTAATGCAATTGTAATCTTGACCAACTGAGCTATCCAAATTGGAATTTGACCATAGTTGCAAAAATTAACACTCCCTCTCAACAAGGAAGAATTCCACTTGGTAACCTCTGCCTGTAGATCTTTACATAATGGTGTCATTACTGCTCAACTCCATTTGCTGAAACTTTCTCGGATCTAGAAGAAGAAGAATTGGGGAGCAATACCTTCCACTCGTACGGAGCAACAAGATTACTCATCATACAGGGGGGCACATCTCCGACCCTGGAATCCCATCGGGGAGTTCATACTCAACCCAAAATCATAAAAGGGGAGCAAATCTCAACCCAATCCTATTGCCTACCGATCTACCCATCAATGCCTCTCAACAGTCACGTGGTATGACACCTGAATAATAATGGACTTAGGTTGTAAACCCCAGGTTCACTCTCAACTCGTTGGCCAAACGAGGAGGGATATTCCCAACAGGCCTTGCTTGAGGGTATGATGCCAAATGGGGTATACTCTACATAGACCAAATAGGGGAGCAACATCTTTGACCCTATGAAGATAGGGGAGCAACATCTCAACCCCGGGTAACATATAGGGAAGTACCCTATTGCCCAGAGATCCCCCAACCCCAGGAGCCTTCTATCTGAATTCCTCACCCCAAGAGCTCAAGAAGGGTAGGAAGAGTTTGCTCAATGTCCTCGATCAATGTTGCCACTTATCTGGAGGGGCTACGTCCATCAGTCCAAGTTGTTCTCTAAAGACCAAGAGCTTTCCTTTCGGTAGTGCCTTGGTGAGAATATTTGCTATTTGCTCGTCAACCAATATGTGGTGGAGTCTAACAACTCCTCTCTGCACCATGTCACGAATAAAGTGATATCAAATCTCGTTGTGCTTGGACTTGTCATGAAACACGGGATACTATGCTAAATGGATCCCGCTATTGTTGTCACAATATATTATTTTGGTATCTAAGACTTGACCAGATAGCTCACCAAAGAGCTTCCTTAACCACACAACTTCACAACTAGCCGTGTTGGCAACAATGTATTTGGATTCTGCCGTGCTCAATGCTACCGACTTTTGCTTCTTGCTCATCGAGGATATCATGGCAGAACTAAGACTAAAACAACAACTAGATGTACTCTTTTTGTCAGTAACATTTCCTGCCCTGTCAGCATCAGTGTATCCATGAAGTTGAATAACTCCAGTAGAATATCTCAGACCAAGTGTGATCGATCCATCTAAGTATCTCAATACTTGTTTGGCCGCAATCCAATGCACATGAAGGGGCTCAGTCATGAATTGACTCAATATGTTAACTGCATAACATATTTATGGACGGGTGTTCACAAGGAACATCAGAGCCCCAATTAGTTGTCTATACTCGGATGGATTTTCCAGATTAGGTCCAGTTGCTTTTCCACACAACTTCTTGAAATTCATCTCCATCGGAGTAGTCATGGATTTGCACTCAATCATACCAAACCTTTCCAACAACTTCACAACATACTTTCCCTGTGAGAGAAAGATCTCGCAGGCCTTTGCCACACCTCAAGGCCCAAAAAGTAGTGCATAAGACCAAGGTCTTTCATCTCGAATTTAGAGGCTATCTTCCTCTTACATTCGATCATCAACGGTTCACTTCTTGTTAAGAATAGATCTTCAACATATAGAACTAGAATCAATGGCATACCTTGGACAACCTTAAAATAGAGGTTGGGATCAACATTGCTTCTTGTGAAACCCAGATTCATTAGATAGCTATCAATGTGTGCATACCAAGCTCGGGGAGCTTGCTTCAAACCATACAATGCTTTCTTCAACCTGCAAACATGTGTTCTATGATCTTCCAGTTCAAATCCATGTGGTTGTTCAACATATACTTCTTCCTGTAACATGCCATGAAGGAAAGCAGTCTTTACATCCATATGATGAAGGGTCCATCCTTGACTTGTAGCAAGGGATACTATCGAACGGATAATTGTGTATCGAGCCACAAGAGAAAATACATCATCGTAATCTTCTCCTTCTTTCTGAGAGAAACCTCGAGCTATGAACCTCGCTTTGTATTTCTCAATGCTGCTGTTGATTCCATGTTTGATCTTGAATAGCCTCTTCGAAGTCACAACAAACTTCCCATGTGGTCTCGGCACAACATCCCATACATCGTTTTCCACAATAGATTCATATTCTTCGACCATAATCTCCTTCCAAACTTGTTCTTTTACTGCTTCTTCGAATGAGGATGGTTCAACTTGAATCATAGTGCTCATTTTAACTACATATCCTTGATACCTGCATGGTTCCTTCCTTTCTCTGAAGGATCTATCGATGGGAATGCTTCTTTCATTATATTGTAGAGTTTCGTGAAGCCAAAGTGGTCTTTTCTTTGATGGAGGATCACTGGGAGATGGATCTAAAGGATCCATAGGCTCCATGGGAACATCAATATCATCTGACTCGGGCATAGAAGGACCATTTAGAATATCCCTATCATCATCATCTTCCTTGAGAGGCGGAGGAAGGTCCCTTGCTTTACAAAGTGCTGCATTTTCATCGAAAGTTACGTCCCTGCTAATTTCGACCTTCCTTTGACCAAAAATATATATTCTGTATTCTTTATAGTTTTCACAATAACCCATAAACATATCTTTTCTTCCTGTAGCTTCCAGCTTGTTTCTTTTGTTCTTCGGCACATGAAAGAATACGGGGCATCCAAATTATAAATATACGAAGATGGCTAATCTCGGTTTGTTACCTGAGAATATTTCTTCGGGAGTCTTGTTTTTCAATGCTTGATGAGGCAATCCGTTTTGAATATATACAACAACATGTGTGGCTTCAACCCACAAAATCTTTGGTACCTTTTGATCATGAAGCATAGCACAAGCAACTTCCAATATAGACCGGTTCTTCCTTTCAGCTTAAGCCATTATGTTCAGGTGTATATGGCACAATAGTTTCCTTCTTGATCCCTTCTTTCTTGCAGAATGCTATGAATTCTTTTGAAATATTTTCTCTTCCATTGTCGAACTTCAAATTTTTTTTTCTTTTCCCTGATTGATTTTCGATCAAAGCTTTGAATTCCTGGAATTTTTCAAAGGCTTCATCCTTGTGCTTGAGGCAATATGTGCTTCGTCCTAGCATGAAACACGTGGTCTTCAAACATATTGATGTGTAATATTCCTAATTAGCTTTCAGCTAGTTGGAATATTTTTTTGCTTTTGTCATTTAGATAGATGAATAAGAGGGTAGGGAGACCCATAAATCTCCTTAGTAGGAATAAAACCACTTCTCGTGTGAATGTGGGTCATCTTATCAACTGGATAAAGCACTCTTGGGTGTGAATAGAGGTTGAAGCATGTGGATGGGGTCAAGTTTGACCAAATCAACAGCGCTGCTATAGAGGTAGTGGAGAATTATTGAGGGACAATGCTGTGTTAGTGGGAGGAAGTCCCCATGAGAGTAGCATCCTACAGTGGTATTCCTGCTTTTCCTAATTTGGAATATTACAGTGGTATCAGAGCATAATCTTGGCTCAGCCTGTGTAGTACAACAAATATGTCATCGGAAGAAGAAGAGCCTCTCACAGAAAGGGGGAAGCGGTATCTTAATAGAAACCGGGGATATGATTATACAGACCCCAAAGGGGGAAGCAGTATCTTAATAGAAACTCCAATATCAGGAGAACATAGGTGTAGATTGATTGGAGAACATCTGATTCAATGGAGGAGCTTATCGGATGTGGGTATCACCGGGGCAAGAGGAGAGATTTTGTAATATCCCGGAAGGGAAATAGGTAGCAATACAAGCATACAACAATATAGAAAATGCCAGAAATAGAACATAAAGCAAATACTCATAAAAATGCCGGGAATGCTAAGCCATTTTATTAATCTGAGAATATAATGAAATACAATGGATAATCAGAATGATAGCACCTATTCTTGCTCAAGGCAAGTGAAGAACTCTCTCAGACAGATAGGAAATGGCTGCCACAAGAAACTGCGTCCCAGCTACTAGGAAACTGCTGTAAAGCTGCTGCTGCTGGAATGGACTGAAACTAGGGGCTGATCCCCTTGTCGGAATGAGCTGAAAATCTGAAGATCACCTGTACTCACCACCCCGAGCAAAACCCAGAAACCATATCAGAAATGGTCAGCCTCCGAAAAACACCACAAAAACCCTCCTCAAGGAATTACGCTGCCCCTGCCAGGCTCAGCGCAGAGGCCAAATGGTAATAGCTGTAATAGTGCCACAATCTCCTCAGGAAACCTCCTCCTGGCAAAGACTGATCCTCCACACTGGGTATCCACTGAACTCCTGCAGAAATCCCCGCAACGGAACACCTCCAACTAAAACTGCGTCCTCTCTCCCAAAGACTGCGCAGTCACAAGAGAAGCCCAGCTCCTCAGCCAAACAACCAACCAAATCTCCGCTAAAGACTGAAGGAAAAACCTTGCCCGAGCATGCACTCGAAGTCCCCCGAGGCTAAGGGCGAGATCTCCGACCGGAGACACTCAACGCACTAAACAGTGCTGCAGACAAGCTAAACAGCCAGCATGCTCAAGAAAACAAAAGTCTAGCTCAAATATCATCAACAACAAGAATGCCAAGTGAGATGGCTCTCCCACCTTTTATAACGCTGGCCCTTCTCCAAAACCCTAACGTGGTCTCCCCCTCCTCCACGTGCTCCTCATCAAACTGCGCAAAAGCTCCTAGAGGCTACGTGGGCCCCCTCCTCTGTGTGGTGTTGGACCCCCATGGCTCCCCATAAGTTATAACGTTGTGCTGCTAGGGAAACACTTTATTTTATTTAAGTGAGTTAGACCCCTCCTCTCACTTTTTATTTATTAATAAACTATAGTCGGCAAAACTATACAAAATCGAATATTCCAATTAGCTGTGGCTAATTAGGAATATTACAGTCTCCCCCGGCAAAACGTTGCTTGACCTCAAGCAATTGAAGTGATGGATGCTGCAGTATCTTCTCATTCTCCCAAGTGGCATCCTCATCCGGCAAATTATTCCACCTCACCAAGAATTCCCGGACCGTCTTTCTCCGCAGCTGCCTCTCCCTGGTATCAATAATAGCCTCTGGTTGCAACACCAGATGCCCCTCATCATCCGTGGGTGGTAGCTCATCCGTGACTGTCACCTGCTGTCCCAATGCCTTTTTCAGGCATGATACGTGAAAAATGTTATGAATCTTGCTGCCTTGGGGCAGCTCTAACTCATATGCAACCTGACCAATCCTGCGTATCACCCTGTACGGTCCATAAAAACGGGGCTTGAGCTTCTCAGCCCCCTTCTGCTTTAGTGACGACTGTCGGTATGGTTGTAATCGTAGGTAGATCAAGTCTCCTACCTCAAACTGTCTCTCCACCCGACCCCTATCAGCATACAACTTCTGTTGATTCTGCGCTGTGGCCATGTTATCCTTGAGAGCTCAGAGGATGTCCTGACTCTCTTGGATCCAAATCTTGGCTCTCGGAGCCCTGCTAACACCAAACATCACGTCCGCAAAAGATAAAGGGTGATACCCATACAAAGGATAGAACGATGACATACCAATGGTCATGTGATGCGTCGTGTTGTAGCAATACTCTCCCAAATGCAGCCACTTCAGCCATGCTTGCTGCTGCCCACTGACATAGTTACGCAAGTAGCCCTCCAGCCACTTGTTAACTATCTCTGTCTGCCCGTCCGTCTGTGGGTGATAACTAGTGCTCGGTCAACTCTGTCCCCACTAGCCGGAAAAGCTCCTGCCAGAATCCGCCCATGAAGCGACTGTCCCTGTCACTGATAATGGTCTTAGGTAGACCATGCAGCCTGAAAATCTCCCTGAAGAATAACTTGGCCACTTGTGCTGCTGTGTAGTGCGCGGATATGGCGAAAAAATGCGCATACTTCGTCAGTCGATCAACGACGACAAAGATGCAGTCCTTGCCCTGCACCATGGGCAACCCTGTGATGAAGTCCATCGATATGCTCTCCCATTTCCCCTCTGGAATGGGAAGAGGCTGCAACAACCCTGCGGGATGGCTCATCTCTCCCTTGTTCCTCTGACAAACATCGCACTCCCTGACATGCTGGAGTACATCCTCCTTGAGGCCCTTCCATGAGAACCTCTCTCTAATGGCCCTGTAGGTTTTGGTAAACCCTTGATGGCCAGTCAATGGAGAATCATGAGATGCATGGAGTATCTTCTTCTTAAGCTGAGATCCCTCAGTCAAGAAGATCCTGTCCCTATAGTAGATAATCTCATCAACCACCCTGTACCTGTCATCTGCTACCTGCCCATCCAGCACCTCACATGCAAACCTGTCCTTGGAGTACTCTACCAACAATCGAGCCCTCCAATCTGTGTCCAAACTCATAAGAGATAACGTGGCCGGTCTACGTGAAAGGGCATCTGCTACCACGTTATTCTTGCCTTTGACGTACTCTATGTCAAAGTCATAGGCTTGGATCTTACCGATCCACTTCTGCTGCCTCTCCTGCAACTGCTTCTGCTCTAGAAAGAACCTGAGGCTGTTGTGATCGGATCTCACTCTAAATCTACTGCCCACTAAATACTGTCGGTATTTGGCCAATGCATGCATAATGGCCAACATCTCCTTGTCGTATATGGAATACAACCTCTCATGCGGAAGGAGCTTCCAGCTCTCAAAAGCTATAGGATGACCACCCTGTATCAATACTGCGCCAATCCCCTCTCCTGACGCATCGCACTCCAAGACAAATGGCTGCGTGAAATCCGGCAATGCTAGCACGGGGCAGCTGCTCATCACCTCCTTGAGCCTATCAAAGGCTCGCTGTGCTGAATCTGTCCAATCGAATGCCCCCTTCTTTGTCAAATCTGTGAGGGGTGCAGCAAGCTGTGAGAAACCCTTGACGAACTTCCTGTAGTAAGTGCAAATGCCAATGAATCCCCGAAGCTCAGTCACGTTCCTCGGCTCTGGCCAATCTCTGATGGCCCTGATCTTCTCCTCGTGGACTCTCACTTCGTCCACTCCTATGATATGTCCCAAGTACAGCATCTCCGTCAACCCAAACTCACATTTGGAGAGCTTGGCATAGAACTGCTGCTCCTCCAAGATGCGTAACACCGCCTCAATATGTTGGAGATTTTCCTCCCATGTCTTGCTGTATATGAGTATGTCATCAAAGAAAACCAATACAAACTTCCTCAGATGACTGCGGAAGATATGGTTCATGCACGACTGGAAGGTGGCTGGTGCATTGGTCAGCCCAAAAGGCATAACCAGAAACTCAAAGTGCCCATAATGACACCTGAAGGCGGTCTTGGGAATGTCCTGCTCCCTCACGTGAATCTGATGGTACCCAGATCTCAAATCAATCTTTGAGAAGAACCGTGCTCCTCTCAACTTGTCCATCAACTCATCGATCCTAGGAATGGGGTACCTGTTCTTCAGGGTCTTCTTGTTCAGAGCCCTGTAATCAATGCACATCCGCAATGTGCCGTCCTTCTTCTTCACCAACACCACAGAAGAAGCAAAAGGACTCGTGCTCGGCCGAATGTGCCCAAGGGCCAGCAACTTCTGAATCGCTCGCTCAATCTCATCCCGATAGGCCTTGGGATGCCTATAAGGTGTGGTGATCACGGCCTGTATACCCTGCTCAAGCTCAATGGTATGCTCAAACCCCCGATCTGGTGGCTGCCCTGGCGGAATATCCCCGAATACTATGGCGTACCTGTCAAGGATGGTCTGTATCTCTGGGTGCACTGCCTGTCCCGTAGTCGCTGCCTCTGATGCCCGCAGCTCTACTGCCCACTCTATATCTCCCTTACGGAAGGTTGCCTCCATCCGATGAGCCGAAACAGTCTGAGGCGGATATGTGTGCTGTCCTCGTATCTTCTCATGCCTCCCTGTCTTGGGATCATCCCACTCCATCTCTAGGGCCTTCCAATCCGTCGTGACCTTCCCTAGAGTGGTAAGCCACTGAACACCCAGTATCATGTTGGTGTCCAGAATATCGACCACAAAAAAGTGATCTGTCAATGTATAGGTGCCCATCGTCACTGATAACTCGGGAACATATCGAGCACATACCATGGTCTGATCTCCTGGGACCAAAACTGAAAATCCATCAAAGTCCTCAGTCTGTATACCTCTCCGCTTAACCATCTGTGCATCGATGAAGTTGTGGGTTGCCCCACTATCAACCAAAACTGAGACTCGCTGGCCATGCACTGTCCCCCGTACGCGCAGCGTCAAGTACTTGGGAACTCCTCGCAATGCTGCTAGAGCTCCTCCAGTAGGTGCAAACGACGCACCACCTGCTGGTGGTGGTGGAGGTGGTAAAGTATCCTGCACTGCATGACAATCTCCTGCCTCCACATCATCCTCCTCATCCTCTTCCCCGCTGCTCTCGGAGAAAACCTCAATGAAATGTGCTTTCCCAGCAGCACATCTATGTCCTGGTGCCCATGGCTCCTGGCAGGTGAAGCACAACCGCTTCCTCTTCATCTCCCTCCTGGCCTCATCATCAACCTGCACCCGTCCGGGATTCCCCTTGGGAGGCGGAATCCTCACGTCCTTCCCCTTAGGCTGGAAAGCCTGTCTCTGAGGATAAGGTGTCCGAGTCTTGGGTAAGACATCCTGTAAATCTCGGGTCCTGCTGATAGCATCCTGGAGTGTAGCTGGTCTAGTCGACCTGAGTAGGCCACGAAGTGGCTCTGCTAATCCCTCCACAAACATGTAGATCATCCGGGCTGCGGATAGATCTGGCACCATCACTGAAACCCTCAAGAAATCTGAAATGTAAGTCTCTGGGCTCCCAGTCTGCTTGAGCCTCGTCAGCTCAACAAAGTGTTGTTCCGGATCCCTCCGGTCAAAACGCTCTATCACCCTCCTGGTAAACTCGGCATAAGTCGTCACTGTAGAATGCCCGAGTGTCGTCATCTCATGAAACCACCAGTCCTGGGGCTCACCATCCAAATGTAATGTTGCCACCTTAATGGTCTCTGACTGCGACATCTGATTAAGCTGGAAATAGATGTCGAGCTTTTCTACCCAAGACTTTGCGGAACTGTTTGATGAGCCATCAAACGTGGGCAAATGAAATCTGCTAGCTGCGCGGTGGTCATCATGATGATGCCTGTGCCCTCTGTGATGATCACGGGGTCTACCGTCACGCTGGAGCTGAACAAAGTCTCTGAATGAGATAAGATCTCTGAACTCCGGCCCGTATGCCCGGTACTCTGCAAGATAGTCAACCATGTGGCCCGGTTCGGGCTCCTGCTGTGCTCCTGCCCCTGTGTCCTCTTCTAGGAAGGTAGGCATAGTGGATCGCGTGGGTGCATGCGATGCCATAAGGGGGGTAGCCTCACGCTCCGGCATATGGTGGGATGTGCCCGATCCCTCACCAGTCTGAAAGCCCCTTGGGGTTTCACGCTGCCTAACCTCTATCGTAGCGATCCTCTGTTCCATCGTCTCCATCTGTCTCGATAGATCCTGTACTGTTTTGAGGAGCGTTTCCCTATATCTCCTCGCATCCTCGTCGTCTGCCATAGGACCCTGCTGCTCTGTGTCCACCACAGAGTGCTCCTGCTCTGTATCTGTCACAGGCTGCTCCTGATCTGTATCTGTCACAGGCTGATCCTGATCTATGTATATCTCGGGCTGCTCCTGATCGGTGTCCACCACTCTGACACAGTCCCCTTCTCCGTAGGTGTTCTCCAACCTACGCTCAATGTCTCTGTATCTCTTACCCCTGTAACAGATGTGGGGTCTATCCCTCGGCCTCATAGACTGCTAGCTCCACATGCTGAGCCAGATCTATGCTCTGATACCACTGTAATATCCCGGAAGGGAAATAGGCAGCAATACAAGCATACAACAATATAGAAAATGCCAGAAATAGAACATAAAGCAAATACTCATAAAAATGCCGGGAATGCTAAGCCATTTTATTAATCTGAGAATATAATGAAATACAATGGATAATCAGAATGATAGCACCTATTCTTGCTCGAGGCAAGTGAAGAACTCTCCCAGAAAGATAGGGAATGGCTGCTACAAGAAACTGCGTCCCAGCTGCTAGGAAACTGCCGTAAAACTGCTGCTGCTGAAATAGACTGAACACTAGGGGCTGCTCCCCTTGCCGGAATGGGCTGAAAATCTGCAAATCACCTGTACTCGCCAACCCGGACCAAACCCAGAAACCATAACACAAATGGACCGCCTCCGAAAATCACCAAAGAAACCCTCCTCAAGGAATTACGCTGTCCCTCCAGGCCCAACGCAAATGCCAAATGATATATGCTGAAACAGAGCCACAAACTCCCCGGAAAATCTCCTACTGGTAAAGACTGAGCCTCCACACCGGATCTCATTGGAACTCCTGCAGAAAACCCCGCAATAGAACACCTCCAAATAGAACTGCGTCCTCTCTTCCAAGGACTGCGCAGTCACAAGAGAAGCCCAGCTCCTCCGCCACACAACCGACCAAATCTCCCGCAAAAGACTGAAGGAAAAACCTTGCCCGAGCAGGCACTCGAAGTGCCCCGGGGCTAAGGGCGAGATCTCCGACCGGAGACACTGCTGCAGACAGGCTAAACAGCCAGCGTGCTCAAGAAGACAAAATGTCTAGCTCCAATATCGTCAACAGCAAGAATGCCAAATGAGAAGGCTTTCCCACCTTTTATAACGCTGGCCCCTCTCCAAAACCCTAACGTGGTCCCCCTCTTCTTCACGTGCTCCTCATGAAACTGCGCAGAAGCCCCTAGAGGCTACGTGGGCCACCTCCTCTGCGTGGTATTGGACCCCCATGGCTCCCCCATAAGTTATAACGTTGTGCTACTAGGGAAACACTTTATTTTATTTAAGTGAGTTAGACCCCTCCTCTCACTTTTTATTTATTAATAGACTATAGTCGGCAAAACTATAGAAAAATCGAATATTCCAATTAGCTGTTGCTAATTAGGAATATTACAGATTTTGCAGCAGTCATCCTTGCAGTTGCTTGAGGACAAGCAACATTTGGGAGGGGAGGACTGTAATATTCCTAATTAGCTTTAATCTAGTTGGAATATTAATTTTTGTTTTTGTCATTTAGATAGATGAATAAGAGGGTAGGGACACCCATAAATCTCCTTAGTAGGAATAAAATCACTTCTAGTGTGAATGTGGGTCATCTTATCAGCTGGATAAAGACTCTTGGGTGTGAATAGAGGTTGAAGCATGTGGATGGGGTCAAGTTTGACCAAATCAACATCGCTGGTATGGATGTAGTGTAGTTAGTGGGAGGAAGTCTCCATGAGAGTAGCATCTTTAATGAGTGGGACCAAGGTTGTGGAGGCTCTCAAAGCATATAAGGAAGGGGATGGCAGCCATAGAGGGCATTCTGAATATTGTTTATGTTTTTGTCTTTTATGACTTTCTGCACGCTTCAGCTGTTTAGTGGAGTCTGCTGTGCTGCTTAGCACAAGGGTGTTTCCGAGCGGAAATCCCACCCTCATCCTCGGGGGACTTCGAGTGCCCACTCAAGAGAGGTTCATTGAGCTTCATTCCCACCATCCGGCATCAGGCCAAGCTCCAACCATTATCCACAACGCAGTCTCCTTCAGGATTGTGTTGTTTTGCAGGGCAGTAGCAGTGGAGGGTTGATAGACCCAGTTTCTAAGCTTGTTTTCCAGTGAGGGGAGCAACCCTTCATTTGGGAGGCTAGCAAGGAGATTCCTTGAGCATTATTTCACCATTCGACATCAGGCCAAGTATCTGCCAACATCTACAATGCAGTCTCCTTCAGAAACTATGTTATTCTGCAGGGCAGTTGTAGTGGAGGGCTTAGTGGCCAAGCTTGTGAGTTAGATTTCCAGTGAGGGGAGCAGCCCTTCATCCGGGAGATCTATTGGAGGAGTATCAACCATTTCTATATCAGATCAGCCACCTCCTATCAGTGATCCAGTTGCAGAGCGTTATTCAGCCCTAGGGCTGCATTTTGGTAATTTTGCATTTTGTGTATTTCCGGAAACCCTTTCTGGGTTGTCTTGGAATTGTGCTAGAAAGCCTAGATCTCTGATCCCGACATTTTCTAAACACTATATCAACAGATCCATGTACTTTCATTTACAACAGTAATTATCACCAACAAAAATTGCGCTGTCTTAGCCTCCAACATTCTTATATAGCAGTTGTTCTTCATATTTCATGTACTGGGTTCTTAGAGGCTTGTTTTGCCTAGCTTGAGTGCCTTTTTCCTCGAGATTTTGTACACATTTTGTGCTATAATGTCTAATATAATGGCTTCATGATCTACTCTCATTTGATGTGTTGATATTTCACTGCAATTTCTAGTTATATGTTCTATATTCCTGCTTTTCCTAATTTGGAATATTACATGGTGCTACTTTGATTATCACAATTTATCATTGTAGGATCCAGTGGCCCTTCAAGTAAATCTGACAAGAGTTTTCTTAATCAAACTGCTTCTTTTCCTACTTCACATGCAACAACATATTTGGCTTCGACACTACTTAAAGCAACAAGATCTTGTTTTCTACTCATCCATGAAATCATTACAGATCCCAAATTGAAACGACCACTTATAGTGCTTCTTCCATCAATCTCACTGCCACCCCAATCAGAATCGGTAAAACCTATTAGTTTAACTTCCTTTCTATCATACTTCAGGTAGTGATGAATTATTCCACGTAGGTATCTCAAAGTATGGTTGGCAACTATCCAATGGTCATGACGAGGCTCCAAATAAAATTGACTAAGAACGTTCACAATGAAACATATATCGGGTCTTATGTTTATCAAGTACATCAAATAGCCCGCCAACTTACGATAACTTGTAGGATCAGTGAGACTAGAGTAAGAGCTTCTTAACCTCTTTAAATTTGTGATCGTGGGATTAGTCATAGGCTTGGAATCCATCATACCTAACTTTTGTAACATCTTGATTATATAGTTTTTGCCAAACTTCGAAGCCCAAATAGTAGTGCATGAGTCCCAGATCTTTCATTTCAAATTCAGCTGCCAACAACTTCATTTCCATTTGATGTATATTCCATCCCATAGTTATAGCTAGCGAAACCAAGGTAATAGTAGTGTACCTGGCAGTGGGAGCAACGGTTTCTTCATAATTCCTTCCTTGCTTTTGAGAGAAACCCCTTGCAACAAATCTTGCTTTATATTTGTCTATGCTTCCATCAACAACATGTTTAATCTTGTAAATCCAGTTGGAAGTGCCAACAAATTTGTCACTAGGTCTAGGAATGATTTCCCAAACCCCATTCTTCATGATAGATTGGTATTTTTTCTGCATTGCTTTCTTCCATTCTTCTTGATGAGCAGATTCTTCAAAGCTAGTTGGTTATGCTTCAATTAACTTCGTCATGTATGCTGCATATCCAGAGTATCTTTTTGGTCTTTCACTTTCTCTGAATGTTCCTTTTGTTGCTTCACGTCCTTCAACATTTTCAAGTATAGCTTTTAATCAATTTGGTTTCTTCTTAGTTTTGCGAATGATTGTAGGTTAGATAGTTTCACTTGGACCTTAGCTTTTAATCAATTTGGTTTCTTCTTAGTTTTGCGAATGATTGTAGGTTAGATAGTTTCACTTGGACCTTCTTCCCCTAGGTTCGTAGATGTCTTGTCATATTGCTTTTCCTCTTCAAATAGTGGTACATCTTCATCATTAGATTCGCTAGTTATATCCTTGGATATTTTGTAGGCATGATTTTCATCAAGTATAACATCTCTGCTAATTTCAATTCTTCTTTCTTCTTTGATGTAGATTCTATAAGCCTTTGATGAAAGGCTATTGTTGACACCTAATCTTTGGGATTAGGGAATTTGTGTAAAATAGTGTAAATAGAAAATAAGGAGAATAGGAATATGAAGAGACACTGGGAGATGAAGCCCAAGAGTCTCTCCTTCCATATATATATTCATGATCAGTCTTAGTGCAAAATGCAATACATTTTGAGGAGTTACCTCCTGGCCTAATATGGTATCAGAGCCAACTCCCAAATTAGCTTTTTTGTCCTTGTAACTCCCTTCTTCCATTTTTGCAGTCTTCCCCATTTCTGCAGTCTGCCATATTCCTATGCTCTTTGTCCTTTGCATCTGCGTTAGTTTTAATGAAGTTTGGTAGAAGTTATCGGAGTTGGTATCGTGACTGTTACTAGTGACGAGGGTTGCATCTGTAATTTTTGCTGAGACTGTTGAGCTCTCTTCCTCACAGTCGACAGTGACTATACCACAGTCCGTCCCACAGTTGACATATACCATAGTCGGCATTATACCACACACCTTCTGTTACACAATTGGAATATACCACAGTTGGCATTATACCACACCCCTTCTGTGACACAGTTGACATATATCACAGTCGGCATTATATCATAGTCGACATTATATCGACCTCAGCCCCTCGGTGCTCCATACCGCAACGCTGCTCCTCACAGTGGATTGGTCTCGGACCCTCGACCTTGGCCCTTCGGCCCTCTCCTGGTCCACGACTCTACCAGACCCTTTGACTTCCACTACCTCCCATACCACAGTATTGCACTGCGTAATAAAACTCACACCGGTCCTCCATACCTCCCATCCAAAACGCTCACACTGGCTTCCATATACCACTTCCATATCCCACTGTATAACATACACTACCTCCCTTCGTGTTTGCATTAATACCAATGTTTCAACTCTGGTTTCAACATTGTTTTGCTCCCATACCACCGATTTCACCAACCCGCCTCCTACACCGCTCCACTGTTGCGGCATCCCTCCTAGCGGTAATATATACCCCGACTCCATACGCTGTAATATATACTGCGCTCAAACTCCTGCGTTTGGGCCACAGTTCGGTCAACATTGTTTATACGTTGACCCTCCTCCATATACACCTTCCCATAAACCCCCTCCCCCATATACTCCGTCCCCCATATGACACTCCCTCATATAACGCTCCCCCATATACTCCCTCCCCCAAATAATACCTCTGACCTATATATATTAGAGTGCATTTTTTACAGAAATTACCACCAAAAGAGCATTTTATGTCACCGAAAGTGCAATTTTTTTTTACAATACACATATTTTAAGATGCATTCACTGATATCAATTGTTGGTGTAGTCCTCTCTAGAAAATAGAACTATCTAGAATGGTCAAGGAAGATTAAACACACACTCATTTTTAATGAGTTATGGAGAGGAGTTTGTGAAGGAGAAGGAGATAATGCACCTGCAAAGGCCACCTTAGACAAGGAGATTGCCATTTGGGAAAATAAGAACAATAAGGCTTATGCCTTGATTGCAGCATCTGTAAATGAAGAGGCGAGTTGCCATATTTCACAATTCTCAAATGCTTTTGAAGCCTTAAAGAGGTTGAAGGAATTGTATGACTCACACTTTGAACTTGAAGTTGTCCAATTGATGTTTAAACTGTTCAGTCTTGAATTGAAAAATGATGACTCTCTTGCTTTAACATCAAAAGTAAGATCTATTATGCACGATATTAAAAACATTGGTGTTGAAATAGACATTCCTCTCATAGCTTATGTCAAGGCACTATATCCCACTTATTCACATTATCTTGAGTCATTTCAAGGAAGTGGAAATCTCAAGGAGATTACCTTTGACTCCCTTGAGAATAAGTTTGCTGAGAGAGAAGGATTTTGGAAAGAAGACAATTCCATAGTCTTATGAAGAAATTGTGTGTCTTGCACATAGAGAGAAGAATCATGCTCAAGATTCTTTTAGAGGAAGAGGTGGCCGAAGAGGAAGAATAAATTTTAGAGGCAGGGGGTAGACAATTTCAAGGAGAAAAGTCTGATCTTCATTGTGTACGTTGCAATAGAGATGGACATGATGCATCCACATGTAAGCTTCCTTGGGACAAAATTGAGCAGGAAAGAAATGAAGGCAAAGGTAAAACCCATGACAAAGAGAAACGTAAAGCACCCGAATCCGCTCATTATGTTGTGGCACATTGCAATATTGGAGTAACTGAAAACTTGTTCAATGCTTCACTTGCTTCATGGAAAGATGATTGGTTGCTTGATTCAGGAGCAAATTGCCACATGACTTTTAGGAGAGATTTTTTTGAAGAATTCACTGGCAATGTTGATGGAGCAGTATATTTTGCAGATAAGTTAAAACTCAAGCCATTTGGGCTTAGCACCATCAGGCTCAAAGTGCCTGGTCTTCCGGAATTTCTTCTACATGATGTTCTATACCTCTCGGAGTTGAGGAGAAACTTGTTGTCTTTGGTCCACATCCACCAACAAGGACACTCCATTCATATATTTGATGGCAAGGTCGAGGCCAGGAAAGCATCAAATCACTCACTTGTCATGACGGGGAAAGAAGAAGAAAGACTTCTGAAGCTGCAAGGTACCTCTGCTCGTGCACAAAACTTTGCATACAATTCTCACTATGATGAAGGTACATTTCTGTCAAGTCTTTTATGGCATGCTAGATTTGGATACTTGAACTATGACAACCTTCGCTTGTTGAAGAAAAATGTTGTTACTAGTTTGTCTACAATTCCTAGGAAACATAAGCAATGTGATGCTTGTATTCTAGGAAAGCATAACAAACAGTCTTTTCATGATTCACATTCCAGAGCACATAGAAAACTTGAACTCATTCATTCAAATTTATGTGGCTCAATGCATGTTCCTTCTGCAAATGGTAATAAATATATGATGACAATTTATTAATGACTACACCAGGATGTGTTGGGTTTATTTATTGAAGAACAAATCTGATGCTTTCCAAACATTCAAGAACTTTCATGCATGGATTGAAAATGATGCACAATCTCATATTGGCTTTATTCGCGTCGACAATGGAAAATAATACACTTCAAATGAATTTGAAAACTATCTTCGCCAACATGGGATCAAACATCAAACAAATGTGCCTTATAATCCCGAACAGAATGGAGTACGTTCCATGATGTTTTTCAAGAATGTTAAACTGATGTTTTGGGCTGATGTAGTTCTATGTGGTGTGTATATAAAGAATAGGTGTCCTTTTAATGCTATTAGAAACAAGACTCCTTATGAAATGTGGTATGGCCACATTCCTTCGGTAAAGCATCTCAGGGTCTTTGGTTCCACCTGTTATGCCTTGATACCTATAAGGAACAAAGAAACAAACTTGGTGCAAGGAGTCATAAGTGTATCTTCTTGGGGTATTCAAATACCTCCAAAGCATACCGTCTCTATGATGAAGTTAATAAGAAGTTTGTAGTATCTAGAGATGTGATCTTTATTGAATCTTCCAAGGATGACAATGTTGTTGAGCGACAACTTGATCTCTTGGATAGATTCGGACATGCAAAGTTGTTTCAAGAATTTGATAATCAGATTCCACATCTTGAAGGGGGGATTCCTATACTGGATCAATCTGTGGAATCTTCTTCTGAAGCACTCTCTTCCCCACATGAAGCTCCAACCATTGATGACACTTTGAGTGAGGTGATTGATAGAATTGGGAGACTAAATCTTGATTCAACCCCAACTCATTCAACTGAACAGCCTGGGCCACCGCAGAAAGGTCCTCCAAAATGGCTGACAAAGACACTTGAAAGTGTTCGTCTTGATGAGGTTGGAAAAACGTGAACAAGAAGTACAACCAGGCAAAATGGAGGTGATGTAGACGATTCTGATTCACTTGTTGATATGCATGTTTCTTATGATTGTGAACCGAATTTGTCTACAGATTTTGAACCAACTTCCTTCAAAGAATCTGCTTCTCATGATGAATGGAAAGAAGCGATGCAGAAGGAATATGATGCCATGATAAAGAATGGCACCTAGAAGCTGGTTGATCCTCCATTGGGAACCAAACTAATTGGCTGCAAATGGGTCTACAAGAACAAGTATAAAGCTGATGGCTCACTTGACAAGCACAAAGCCAGGCTTGTGGCAAAAGGTTTTCCACATAAGGAAGGGGTTGACTATGAGGAGACTTTTTCCCCCATAACAAAATGGGCTACCATTCGGACACTCTTTACCTTGGTAGCTCAGAACGGTTTTAAAGTCCATCAAATGGATGTAAAAACTGCTTTCTTGAATGGAGATTTGAAAGAGAATGCTTTTATGCCCCAGCCAGAAGGATTTGTTGTGAAGGGTCAAGAACACAAAGTATGCAAGCTTGTAAAATCCTTGTATGGCCTCAAGCAAGCACCACGAGCATGGTATGAGAAGTTAATTGAGCATCTTCTGAAACTCAACTTCAAACATTTGATCTTGATGATGCAACTTTGTTTGTCAAGAAAGTTGGTAAAACAATTGTATATCTTGTGGTGTATGTAGATTATCTTTTGATGACAGGGAACAATGAGAGCTACATTGCATCCATAAAGAACGAATTGAGGAAAGGTTTTGAAATGACTGACTTGGGCTATGTTCACTACTATCTTGGTATTGGAGTAATTCAACATTCAAAGTTTATATTCCTCTCTCAGAAGAAGTACATTGGAGATCTGTTGAATAGGTTTGGCATGGCTGAGTGCAATCATTTGACTTCTCCAATGGAACATAACTTGAAGCTCACATCCATTGAAGGAAAAGAATTTGAGGATGCCTTGTAGAAAGTCTCAACTCCCTGACTACTACCAGACCGGACATTTCATTTGCTGTTGGAATCCTCTCTAGGTTTATGCAAAAGCCTTGTGAGGGACATTGGTTTGTTGCAAAAAGAGTTCTAAAGTACTTGAAGGGGATTCAAGACTTTGGACTCAAGTATACACAGGTGGGCGACTTCAGCTTGATTGGATACTCCGATTTAGACTTTGATGGAGACAAAGAAACTGGGGTATCTACTTCAGGTTATGCTATGAGTATTCGATTAGAAGCTGTCACCTGGAGATCACACAAACAATCGGTTGCATCAGATTCCACAACTGAGGCAAAATATGTGGCAACAACTGAAGCAACAAAGGAAATTGTGTGGCTCAGGAAAATTCTGGAAGATTTGTAGGAGAAACAAATGCATTCAACTCCTCTCATGATTGACAACACTTTTGCAATAAAGTTGGCCAAGAACCCACAGTTTCATGATCAAACGAAGCACATCAATACAAAATACCATCTAATTCGACATCATGTTGAGGCCAAGACAATCCATCTATGCCATTGTTCCACAAATGAGTAGATTACAAACATCTTCACTAAAGCGTTTGGAAGAGAAAAGTTCGAAAGATTCAGAATGATGCTTGGACTCACCAACATCCATTCAGATTAAGGGGGGGAATGTTGACACCTAATCTTTGGGATTAGGGAATTTGTGTAAAATAGTGTAAATAGAAAATGAGGAGAATAGGAATATGAAGAGACATTGGGAGATGAAACCCAAGAGTTTCTCCCTCCATGTATATATTCATGATCAATATTAATGCAAAATGCAATACATTTTGAGGAGTTACCTCTTGGCTTGACAACTATAACCAACGAAGATGCCTTTTATGCTTGTAGAGTCTAACTTCTTTAGCTTGTCTTTGTTAACATGAATGTATGCAAGACATCCAAAGATTCGGAGATGGTCTACACATGGCTTCTTCCCTGAAAATGCTTCTTCCGGTGTCATATTGTCAAGGATTCTATGAGGACTTCTATTTTGTATGTATACTACTGTCATGGCTGCTTCTCCCCATAGAAATTTTGGTAGGTCTTGATAAAAAATCATAGTCCTTATGCATTCTTCAATGGTTCTATTCTTCCTTTCTGCTACTCCATTCTGTTCGGGGTTGTAGGGAACATTGAGTTCCCTCTTAATGCTCGCTTCTTTGCCATATGATATAAGTTCTTTTGAAGTGTATTCTCACCTCCATTGTCGGATTTCAAAGTTTTTATCTTTCTTTCGGTTAGGATCTCAAGTTTCAACTTCGGATCTAAACTCCTTGAACTTCTCAAATACTTCATTCTCTGTCTTGAGAAGATAGAGCCATGCCTTTCTAGAGTGATCATCAATGAAGGTCACATAATATTGGTGGCCTCCAAGAGATTGATTAGACATGGGCCCATATACGTCATAATGAATGGCGTTTAATATCTCTTTAGACCTTGTATCACTGCTTGTAAAGGGTTTCTTATTATCTTTTCCCAAGGCACATTCCTTGCATACTCCTTCATGGTCCTCCTTGATGTTGGAGATGCCCTTCACCATTTGACTTAGAGAGGGTATTATCCTGTAGTGAATATGTCCATATTTTCTATGCCAAAGTTCGATGGGACAAATTTCCTTATGAATAAGGGTTTGAGGAGATGGAGTTATAACTCTATATAATCTTCCTCCATGAATCACAATAACCCTTGATTTTTCAAAACTAGAATCCTTTCCCCAAACCAAAACTTTACCATCTACAAAATCAACTCTATCTCCTTTATCTTCTAAACAAGAAATAAAAAGCAAATTCTTTTTCAAACTTGAGACATAGAGGATGTTGTTGAGGTGTAGCTTTGCTCCACTTTCTAGCTTCAATGATGTAGATCCAAGGCTGTTGACTGCATAGTTGTTGTTGTCTCCAAGCTCCACTGCATGTGATGATGATCCTTTTGATAGAGTATGAAGTTGTCCACTTTCTCTTGTCATGTGTCTTGAGGCTCTACTATCAATAATCCATGCATTGTCATCATCAAGTGTACCTGTAAGTGCAACCAAAAATCCTCCACTCTTAACTCTCCTAAATAGATTGTAGATGATACTTCCAACCAAGCTTCGTACAATTTTCATGAGATTGAGTCCCATCTTCAAATAACTTGCCATTGAGAGAGTGATTTTTTCTTCCAAGATTGCTTTTCCTTCCTTCAAATGATATCCAACAAAGTGATCTTCAACTTGTCCTTCTTTCACCTTAGCTCTGATACCATGTTGAGAAATCACTATATGTAGATATTAGGGTTTGATTCCTCTTTTCTTGATAATTACTTGTGATTTATGTTGGCTTCTTTTTCTTCTTTATTATGTTATCTTTCATCAAGCAATTACCAATTTAATATGTATGAAGATCACAAGAACAAAGAACACAAGATATAGGGGAAAACCTAGTCCAACTCTTCCACTAGTAGATTCAAATCAAGATGAGACAATCCAAGACCCTTTTGACCTAGACAAAGACCTCCAATCACCAAGTCAACCCCTTCTCCAAGTAGATGTATTATGCCAAAGTCTCCAAGTGTCAGTTCCCTAGATGCAACTTCAATCCAAAATTTTGGCCCCACCCCCTCCCCCCCAACTACAAAATTTCGGACTGGCATCTACTTCAGAATTTCAGCCTCCAACTACTCGTCCAAAAAGCCTAGAAGACTTCGCACATGTGGGAGATAGATGCCCAAAACTTCGATTTTGTCTCTTCCTTCAATTAGGTCTTCTTCTTTTGCAATTCACTCTCTTTTTCGTCCTCTTTTTGTTGTAGATCAAACTTGTGAGTGTGTGCTTCCAAATGAGTCAAGTCGCCTCTATTTATATTGCTTTTGCTGGGTTGAATAACCCTAATCCAGACCGACCTCATTAGGACAAGGCCAACCTGGTGAGCAACTGAAAATGACACTTTTGACTCAAAAATAAATTTCTTTACATGATACAAATGCCTAAGAAGGGTCTAATAAATGTGACAAAGACTCTTTTGACTCAAGACAAAACCTAGAAGCCTTAAATGGAGGCTTTGACTTGGAAAAAAAAAAAAAAACATGAAACCCATGCTTCAAAATATTTGTTCTTTTGCAATAAAATTTCTTTTCATCAACTACAATTATGAAGACCGACATTAGTTACATTCTTCAACAAGATCACTGGTAGCAACAATAGATGCACACATTGAATCAACCTTCCCTTCAACTGAATCAACATTGAAACACTAAAGGACTAGATCAACCTTGGCTCACTAATTTCTGCTCTTACTCTCCAAGTCTCTCTCTCACTAATTTCTGCTCTTACTCTCCAAGTCTCTCTCTCACAATCTTTTTCAACTTTTTCCAACTCTTTCTCAAGTTGGAAATCTTCTTTCACAATGCGCAAGTAGTGAGGGGAGAAAGAACGAGGCACATATATATAGGAGGAGCAATGAATCCATGCCATAAAGGAGGAGTAACTTGCATGCCAAGAGGAGTGTAACTCATGCCCATTTAGGAAATGTAATTCATGCCATTAAGGAGGTACACATGCCTTTGTAACTTGTGCTTTTAAGAGAGTGTAACATATGCGTTAAAGAGTGCGTAAGAGGAATCTTAAATGACATGCTTTTATTGAGTGTAAGAGAATCTTTTATGACATGCTTTAATGAGTGTAAGAGAGTGTAAGAGCATTAAATAGAGTGTAAGAGGAATATGCCATGCCAATAATGAGAGTGTAAGAGAACATTATTGAGAGCCATGATTGAGAGACTTGAATTTCTTTTTAATAATAATATAATAGTATCATAAGAATAATAATAATAATATTAATGATAATATTGATTATTAATTTGAAATTGAACTCTTAGGACTGATTGATGATCAGAAGGGATTTCCATCAACGATACTTGATTACCAATTGATGCAAGGTGATTTATTATCTTGAGACTTTCTAATTTTAGGCTTTCTAATTTTAGAAATTCTATTTTTAGACTTTCTATTTTTAGAATTCATGCCTGAGCTGCCAAATTTTCAACATTAACAAACATACACAACAGTAAACTAAAACAATGAAGTTAGAATGTTAAATCTGCTTTAAGTCCAATCATTGTTGCTCGTTTCGCTTAGGTGGATCACTGCTTGTTTGTTGTGTATGCTAACAAGCATTCACAACAAGAAGTTACCCTAACTAACTAAAACAATGAAGCTAGAACATTAAACCTACCTTAAGTCCAATCGCTGCTTGCCCTTGAAAATGGGAACTCTTCATTCAACAGTCAACACTGTTATTTTGGTTTGTATGCTTGTTATCATATATAGATTAATACTTTGCTGTTATCATATATAGATTAATACTTTGCTGTTAATATGCTTGCTAGCATATACAACAAATTATTTTGTTGTGTATGCAACGCCCATTTAACCCTATGAATGTGGGAGTAGGGGTTAATGGGAGAAACATGCATCCCTATGAGGGTGGGGGAAGAGGTGGTAGGGAGTTAATGGGTGAAATACCCATGCTTATGAGGGTGTGTGTGGGGCAGTTTGTGGGAGAAGTAGGAAATCATACACATCAAAGTATTTTGTTGTGTCTTAGGGTGGGGGTGGTGGGGTTAATGGCAAAGACATACACAACAAAGTCTTTTGCCGTGTGGAGTTAATATGAGAAACTTAATCATAAACAACAAAGTATTCTGCTGTGTTTGAGAGTGGGGTTGGGGGAGTTAATGAGGAAACATACACAGTAAAGTGGGAGTAGGGGCGAGTTAATGGGAGAAACATCCATCCCCCATGAGGGTGGGGGTGGGAGAAACAACAAAGCATATACATAGAAAATTAAGTCACCTGACACGAGGACACAAGACATGTAGGACACGAAAATATGAGTATTTGACACGTGACTTGATGACCCCCCGAAACAAGATAAAAGGACACATTATATATTATATATTGAAAAATATAATATATATTAAAAAAGATAAAAAATTACTGAATTACACATAAATATCAAATACATAAAACATGTAGACAATGATGATACAAATTCAATAACGACTAATGCATATAACCAAAATAGCATTGAGTACGAATGAAATCCATCTCTGAACCAAAAACACATCAACAAAAGGGCCCTAAATGTGTATAGTCCAAAAAGTCATGTTACAACAAATAACTAGTACTATATATCATCGAAATCATTGCCTATATTGGGATCCTCATCATCAACATCACCCTCTAAGCATTATAACAAGATAGAAAAAATTTGACATGTCAAATCGAGATTCTGTTTGAGTGATGGGTGCATTTTTATTATGGTCATGATAGAGGAGTTCAACACTCAATGACACTGACATCAAGGTACATAAAGGGATTGGTCCTCTTAATTAAATGTTATTTCCATCCCATCATATATGACAAGATGCAATGGAAACGTTGTATTCCCCCCAATCTTGAAATCCTGAAAACTATCAAGTCTGCTGGATTTTGATTGGGATCTAAAATTCTACTTTCTCCATATGAAATTCAACGAGGTTGAAATCACTCTCAAACATCCTGAGTCATTTCATGGTAATGTTAAGAATTTAAGTAAAATGATGAAATTCTCCTTTATATTTCATTTTTATCCTTTTACTTCAAGAATTTAACATTACCATTAATAGCATTAGTAGGGCCTGGACAAATCCACTTCCCAACACCTGGAATCCCTTCTAACATTGCTTAATTGCCCTTAGTTGCACTTCAAAACCTTCAAGACATGGCACAAAGATCAAGTCGGCCTATATGAAGGGACAAGTCTGCCTAAAGAGAGCAATTCGTACCCCTCACAAGCCTCTAAATAAGAAGGCATTTGACCTCATTTGTACACACACTCAAGCAAGTTCGATCTCGTCAAGATAGAAGCTAGAAAAGGACAAAGAAGGAGAAGAAGAACAAGTTCGAAGTTTTTGGGCCTCTCTCTCTCTCTTGTTAGGGTTTCTATAGTTTTTGGGCAAGACAAAATTCTGAAGCTGCAAGGTCGAAGCTGTGAAGCTACAAGGTCGAAGCTCTGAAGCTACAAGATCTCTCTTGTTAGGGTTTTTACAGTTTCTGGGAAAGACAAAATTGTGAAGCTGCAAGGTCGAAGCTGTGAAGCTGCATTAAGGTCCAAGTTGCAGAAATTGTTGGTGGGGTTGAAGTTGTTGGAAGGTCGAAGTTTGTTGCTGGAAGTCATTCAAGAAGGAAAGAAGTTGACTTGATCTTGGAGGGCCTTTGTCAAGGGTCACAGGTCTTGGAATTTGTCAATTGAATTTCTATAAGAAGAGAAGAATTTTGATGGGTTTTCCTTTGAGTTGGAGAGGTTTTGGCCCTCGCTGATCGTCTTCATCTTATGTCCTATTGTCCCACTGTTCTTTATGATTTGGTAACTGTTTGATGATAGAGAACACTAATAACAATAAAGGAAAGAAGAAGTTAATCAAGTAAAATAAAAATACATCACAAGTAATTATCAAAGTAAGAGAAATCACCTAATCTAGTTGCCCTAGATTTCTCAACAAGAGGAATTGTTTGTTTGATGCTGTTTTGTATCCCAACTTGATCTTTGCACAATTGGTTGAGAAGCTTATGTTAGAGACAAATAATTTGTTGCCGTACCCGCTAGGTTGGGTAAAGCAAAATGTGGAATTGAAAATGAACAAATAATGCAAATTGAAGCTTGCAATCAAATAGACCTTTGTTGATTAAGTGGTTGCAAATATGGTTCTATTGGACGTATGTGGAGTCATCTCGGGAAGCTCATACTTGTACGTGAGAGATTCCATCTTTAGGAGGAGAGAAAACTGGTATAGGCTAGTCAAGGATGGAAAGGCATATACTATAAACGTAAACAAGGACAAAGCCAAACTCTGTTGAAGAATGCAACTAGTTTTGGTCTTCATAATTGTCATTTGACTCATGTCATGATGTAATTCTTATGTATCTATCAAAAGAAGAATGAAAAATGATGTAAAGATCAAAAGAAAATGATTTATGTAAAGCACGAGTTTCATGCTTAAGTCATTTTGTCAATAGGTCAAGCACCTATTGAATGATCCTAGGGTTTGTCATGATTCAAGAGTCGTTGTCACTTTGTGAAAGACCCTTGTGGGCACTTGTATCAAGAAAAAGTAAATTCTTTTTGTATTTGGAATTGTCTAGAGGGCTCCCAAGAACAAATCAACCAACTAGCTAAAGTCGGCCTAGAGTGGGCTTAATGAGCCATCCACTTGGAAGGCTATATAAGGAAGGACTTTGACCTCCATTGAGACAAACATAAGCACACTTCATTTTGGATACTGTCTGTGGCTAGAGAAGGATGCAAAGAGGCTAGAAGATCCTAGCGAATAAGAAAGTTTTCCCTAGAAGGTATTGAAGATCTGAAATTCGTTCATCTCTGCTCCCACGTGTGAAGTCGCTAGGTTCTTCTAGGGTTTCCTCAAGTTTGAATTGTAGGAAGAGGTAACAGACTTTGTTTGTAAGATTGAAAGGCTAGAAGAGGCTCTTCTTGGAGAGATTTTGCTTCACTATATTTGAAGACCTTGTCTGGAAAGGCAGGCTAGTTGAAATGGTCTTCGTGGGAGCCCCGTTCTAGGGTTTGGTCTTGGAAGTCTCCTTTGACACTGATTTTATAAGAAGAAAAGTTCTTTTTGGGTTTTCCTCTTGGAGGGGTTTTGCCCTAGCTTGGAGCCTATATCTCATGTTCATGTGATCTTCATTGTTTTCTTTTTGGCATTTATTTAATGATGAGAATATAAGCATAAACAAAAGAAGAATAACATAATGTCACAAATAATGTCAAAGTAAGGAAAAGATGAATTAATATGCTGCCCTAATTAATTTTCCAACAAGCTCTCCCTGATCAACATTTATTATGTAGAAGAATCATGGGTAGTAGGAAGATGTCTTGTTCTTTTTGAGAGAAGGAAAGCAACAAGAAGGCAACAAGGTGGAAATGAAGGTATTGTTGGAAGGATGTAGTGGCAAGTTACGCAAACAACGTCAACAATTGATTGAAGCCTACAATAAATTTTTTTAAGAGCCTTAAGGTCTACCACCTAACCAAGAGTTGAGGTCGAGATTTAGTTGTTGTTGGAGTCACCACTGCGTAACATTGGTTTGTATAGACAGTCCATCATTGAAGTGGATGAAGTGAAGAAGCAACTATAGTTGTTGTTGGAGCATGGAGTCATCCGATCGAGTACATTATGTGGTTCACCCATCATCATGGTACCAAAGAAGGGTGAAAGTTGGAGAATGTTCATTGACTACTATGCCTTGAACAAAATCAACATTAAGAATAGATTTCCTCTGCCAAGGATGGATTATTTGTAGAATTAGTTGCAACATTTTAAATTCTTCACCAAGCTAAACCTCAAAGCATGTTACTATCAAATGAGGATCAAAGTAGAAGAAGTGTAAAAGACCACATTCAAAAGAAAACAAGGTTTGTATGAGTGGTTAGTGATGCCTTTCGGTTTGTGTAATTCCCCTACAACTTTCATGAAACTGATGAATGATGTCCAACCTCTTTTCATTGACACTCTTGATGAAGTACCTTCAAGAATACGTGGAAAGAGCACTTCTCACATGTGAAGCAGGTACTAGATGCCTTAAGGAAGAATCAATTGATTGCCAATTTGCGAAAATGTGAGTTTAGAAAGATGTCCTTGATATATCTTGGACACATGATTGGTGGAGGAGAGCTGAGAGTGGATTTGGAGAGATTGCAGTGATCACCCAATGGTCTATTCCTCTTAGTGTGACATAAGTAAGGAGTTTCATGGGATCAACCCAATACTTAAGGAATCATTATATACTTTTCCATGGTAGTAGCGCCATTGCATGCCTTGATCACCAGAGGAAAGAACATTCATTGGTGGTGCAAGCCACAACAATGAGCATTTGGAGACTTAAACAAGATGGTTAGTGATGCTTTGGTCTTTAGACATACCTCTTGAACTAGAGATAGATTCCAATGGGTATGCATTAGGAGCAATGCTCATGCAAGAGGGTTGGTGTGTTGCCATTTAGAGTTGTTGCATGGAGTAGTAATTCACTACCCCACATATGATAAGGCGCTCTTTGTGATTGTACAAGTGGTGAAGAAGTGGAAGCACTATCTCCTCAGAAAAGAGACCATCATACACATATATCATAATCTACTTTAGTACTTGTAAAGGCATAGCAAAATCTAGTAGGTGAGGCATTACAAGTGTTTGTGAATCTTGCAACAATTTCACCTATTGATCGAGTGCAAGAAAGGAGCCACAAACATGTTAGTAGATATGCTCTATTAATTGCCACTGAAGAAGATTGCAGTAGTTGGAATTTTTAATGGATCTCAAGCATTTCACTCATGAAATTTTGAGTGAAGACTACAAGGAAAGTGGAGATATCGTAGGATTATGCAAGCATTTGAAGAAGAGATTGGTCATTTCCATGGAAGGGAATGAATATCGCCTCCAAGATTGGTTACTATAAAAGTTGGACAAGTTTTACATTCTAAAGATAGAAGAATTCAGTTGATGAGAGAAGCACGCACTTCCAAATTTGATGGGTATTTTAGTGTGACGAAGACAATGGAAAATCTATAGTGGTATGTGTGTTGGCCAAAGATGCAGGATTAGGTGGATAAATTTGTTAGAGTTTGTGTTCTTTGCGGCACTAGCAAGCCAAGCAATAGGAAATTTGGCTTGTACTTACCATTGTACTTGGGAGATCATGTCCATGGAGTTTCTTAGAGGTTCTCCTATGACTCATAGAGGCCATGGCTACTAGTTTGTCATGGTGGACTGCTTCAACAAGATGTGTGTGCTCATTTTGTATAAGAAGTCGATCTTTGGATGTGAGGTAGTTGAACTAATTTTTAGCTATGTTTGTGTTGAGGTGTTATATTCTTTGTAGAGGAAACTCATTTGACCGGAGTGCAGTTAGTGCATTGGCTAGTCAAGATGAATCTACTAGGTAACTCGTCGTTGGTTGTGGTAGATAGACTAGAAGGATAAACAAGATGTTCGAGTCGAGTTGATTGTCGATGATAAATTTGGGACAAGGATCACAATCGTAGGTTGAAGGAGTAGGAAACAAAAGTCGATAGTTGATGGAATAACGAAAAGTGATCGCTATTGGGGACATGTAAGGTCGACAGAGTCTGGTGGTTGAGAGGTGATCGACTATAGTCAAACTTTGTCAGAAATGGTTAAAAATCTTGAGATTTTCATATCTTATCCGATGAGATTCAACCTTTTGTATTTGATTTGAGTGCTACGAATTAGGGTTTCTTATGTAGGAATATGGCTATAAATAGAGCATGATGTAAAGGCTGTAAGAAGATGAAATGATGAATTGATGAGTTGATATCATGTGATGTAATGAGCACATTGGTCTTAGGTGTGGACCAAGGTTGATGTTCGTTATAAAGAGCTGAATTTTTGGTTGGTTTGTAAAGAGCTGTGAAGCTCAAAGGTAGGTTGGTTTCTTGGTTAAGGGTTTGTAAGTTAAAAATATTGTGTACTGTGCATATCTTTATGTGTTTGCCTTTGTTTTTTTTGGTTTATTGCTCTCTTCTAAAGGTTTAGGATTGAGTCATTGAGTTTAGTTTAAAGATTGGTCGACTCAGCAAGTGGTTTTAGAGCACAATTTTAGAGCTTGCTAGTTGCAACATTTGGTATTAGTGTCACATCTGGTATCAAGGGGTTTAACAATTTGGGTACATTTTGGATTCCCAAGCTCCATGATATTTGATCGAGATAGTAGGTTCTTCTGTAGATTTTAGATAACACTTTCGGAGAAAATGGATGCCAAGTCGAGGTATTCCATTGCATTCCATTTCCAAAATGACAAACAACCTAATGTTATCAACTGGACATTGGTACAATTGTTGAGAGGCTACAATGTTGATTTGGGTAGCATCGGATGTGCTCTAAGTCTCAAAATTTGCAGGGAGGCTTAGGCACATGTATTTCAAAGAACCCAGAAATCGGCTACTGTACCGGTTTCTTCAATATCACAGCTCTTTATATCAGCAACTGCACTGGTTTTCCCGCATTGGGTTTTTCCGAGACATTGGTCCAAAAACAACAGTGTCAAATGTGTCTATGATTTACTCTTGTTCAGATTTTGTTTCCGCACTTGTATTTTTCCATAGTTAATTTGTGTAGGTTTTAGTGTATGAGATTTCGCTGTTTACAATAGAAAGCCGTAAATAATTTGTTAAAAGGAATTAACAGATAGGAGAATTCTCATCAGTGTTGCAATAGGATTCTGGGTAATACACTTTTTCACATACAATAGCAAACATCCAAAGACACGGGATGAACAACTAGTTCACATTCAACACTCCTACAATAGAGCACTCCATTCTTCTACATCAAATCTCCTTTCATGACTTGTTTTAGTTACTTACCATCTTCACTATTTGATTTTGTGTATTGCTAGTAAAAGGATGAAAAAAAAGGTGAACATATTTATGGATAGGATAAAACAGATACATATAAGGGTTTAAGGGAGACTTGAGAAGAGCCAACAACAATATAAAGCTAGGCATGACTAGCATCGGGAGGATCTGAAATTCATGTTGGAGATAAGGTGTGCCTTTAACTCCATAAGGAGTGATTTCAAGGAGCAATGAAGAAACGTAGGCCTCTGCAATACAAACCATTTGACATGATGGAGCACGAAAACAAGAATGCCTTTGGGTTAAAACTTCCTCCTTATATGTAGATCAGTTCTATGGTGAATGTGGAGTACTTGAAGTTGTTTGAACCTTCCATGTGAAGAGGAGGACCATTGGGTTCTCCCTATTATTTGAAGACTTTGGAGTGCACACCCTAGAGGGGTTGAAGTAAGACATTTTTGCAGTGTAAGACCGACCAACTCACAGAGGATGGAAAGAGGTGGCAGTTTGGTCTCAAAGGACATACTTCAAGGAAGGTGAAGTGGTATGAGAGGAACCAGATTACACGCAAGTTCCCTCCTAATTGGGATCCAAATTGGATCTGCACAAGAACAATTGGCTATTGGCACAAGCTTTATGATGATTGACACCAAAAATGTTTGAGGCTACAGACGATGAAGGAGACTGACTTGTTGGAATGAAAGGCCCCATGCCATCACGATCAGTGTTCACCCTTACATTCAATAAATCATAGGGAAAGCACATGAGATGTAGAGGAAGAATATTATTGTTATAAAAAAGACATGTATTTAAAAATACAAATTTCATGAGACCTCTTCCCTAGTGTAGAAAAAACAAAAAGAAAGAGGAGGATAAATGATCTTGGGGAAGATGAAGGGTTGGGAACGTTTGGCCTTCCTGTTGCCTTCCCTTCCCCTTAAGTTGAGCCAACCTCCTATGCATTGTTTCCTCACAAATGAAGAAGGGTTTTTTGGTTGAGAATGAAGAGGAATATTGTCCAAACTTCAATGAGGAGCATTAGGATGAATAAGAGAGTTTATAACCAAGCTATTGTTGCATAATAACGAGCCTGACTGAAGCCAATTGAATGTTGGTTTTCCAATTTGGGTTTCCAAGGTAAATTTTGAGTTTCTATATGTTAATTTTTTTCATTTTTATTTATTTATTTATTTTTATTTTTTTTCAAATGTGGCTTTCTCTATCTATAAGCTGAAATGGGGTTAATCTGTAGTTTAATGGTTGCTTGTTTGTTGTTTTAGTAGGATGAACTTTCTACCAATCGTTGTTTGAGGTTGTTCTCTATAGAAACAATCTAGATAAGCTAATAAACTAACCCAATTTCTCTTTAATTGTTTTCGTACATCTATTCAGTAGATGGGATGTCAATGGCTCTCATTCCAATGTTGTTTCAAATGTGTAGGAAGTTTCTGTTCCAATTTTATGGTTGCTAGTGAATTTTCTCTCCTAAAGATTGCTATTTCTTCCCTTAACTTGAACTTAGTTTTGCTGGTTGTTTTTCTTACTCCCCATAGCCCATACTCCCTCACTAGGCTACAAATCCTTCGTTGGTTGTGTGTTTACACTTCCCCCACATGCCATATGCTTTCATTGTGCCACAAATCATCGTTGTTTGGGCCATATTTTGGTTATCCATTCACTAGAGGGATCATACACTATTATTTTCGGTATCAACTAAGCAATGATGTCCTTTTATGAGCTGTATGCCCTTCTTATGTGTTCTCTCTCTCTCTCTCTCTCTCTCTCTCCCCCCCCTCTCTCTAGCAACTGCTAATCCTCCCCATAGGTCGCACGACCCCTTTAATTGAGTGATTTGATTGGGTATTGTCCTACAATTTTGGTTTGCGTGAGAATTTGTCTTTTGGTTGGCTAGAGCGCGTCTTAAGTGAATGGTATTGGCTTCTAATTGCTCTTAATGCTTGACATAAATCACAAAAGTGATCGTAATCATGTTTCACATTGATATATCCTCAAGAATTGCAATCAAATCCCACACAAAAAAACGCTGGGGGGGATTCTTCAAAGATAAGATAATTATATTACTGTCGAACAAATGACCACGAAATTAGGTCAGTGGGATTGTTGAGCACAATGATGTCAATATAAACATGAGTACTAAAAAGTCTTTATAAAGAACAAAAATTAAAGTAGAAACATGAAGTCTATATGCGATAACAAGAGAAAACCCTTGGATCCAAGTGCGGATAGTTGCAATGGGAAGGATATGTGTAGAGGGAAAGGATCTAGGGACCGAGTCATGATCCACTAGATCTACCTCTCCTAACATTAGAGGTTGAATGAATAAAACTCAAGATAGGACAATGTCTCGAATAAGAGCTAGTGGAAGATCTGGACCTTCTAATGTGCTATTCCATGGCTGTAATAACTTGTTGCTGATTTCTATGTTATTTGATCTGCTTGCTGGTAATGGATCTGGTATGAAGACATCTTTGAGTTCTTTGTTTGGGGGGGGGGGGGATGGTCCCTCTGGTCAACATTGTTCAGGAGTTAGAAGCAATGTTTTCATCGGCTTATCTCTTAGTCCTGTTAGCCAATGCGTGCATCGTAAAGAAATAAGTAATCCACTGAATATGATTTGTCTAGGTTGTTGGAGAGTGTGGGTACGAAGTGTGAGGGTCTCTTGCATGTAAATGGTTAAACATCTCTGGTTTGAGTACTGGAAGAAGTTGGAAGGGTTGTGGATGCCCTTGAACATGCAATAAAATTCCCACAAATCTCATGATAAATGGGGCAACAAAAGATGAAGTGCTCCTTTGACTTAATCTCTCAAAGATGACATAGCTAGCAGTTTTATTTGAACGCTCTATGTAGTGGTCCATCTGAATTTGCAATCGTTGAGATCCAATTTTGAATTGCCCTAAGGGAATCCGATGGGTGTGCATCCAATGGAAAAGTGTGTGGTGGGGATGAATAATAAGTTCGCCCCTCGTCATCATGAAGTGCTCAACATAGAAGGCTATGTTTGGATGTAACCCACCTTGAGGGGTTATCCAAGTGAATTGTACATATTGCTTGTAGATATCCTTGAGAATGATTGCATTCATCTCCTGTTTGGTTGGTAAGAGGTGGTTGGGTTCACGTAAGGAATGGAGGAGGTTACCCACCTTGAGGGGTTATCCAAGTGAATTGTACATATTGCTTGTAGATATCCTTGAGAATGATTGTATTCATCTCTTGTTTAGTTGGTAAGAGGTGGTTGGGTGCACATAAGGAGTATCTAAATGGAGGAGGTTGGTCGACATAATACCAACTGAAGTAAGGAGATGTGAGACTCCGATATAACAACATTGAGTTCGAGCTGAAGGATTAGTTGTTGCAATTGAATTTGCGGTAGGCCAAGTATGGATATTTGTCATGCCCCTGCAATGTATCAACAAAACTTTAAACACTATGTAGAAGTGAGATGAGAGTGAACACTACTTCAAGATGAAAGGGGTAAGTTCCAAACTCTATGAGAAGGATGAGTTGAGGAATTGTCTGTTTGCATTGAATGAAGCATTGAAGGAGGATAGTTTGAATTCTCTCTATTGAGGACCAATCAAACTCTAGTAAACCAGGACCCCAAATCTCAGATCTATATAGAACTGTGGGGTGAACAAGAGTGTCCACGAGCAACATATTGGATAATATGTCTTGCGAGTGATGTTGAAAACATTGTTTATCTAGTAGAGCTAAGGACCAATAGCCCTTGTTGATTCGGGGTTGAAGCACATGTAGCAAACTAAAGCGAATACCTATGAATAATACCCCCAGATAAGTATATGTGGCGGTGATCTCGATCTCCTCACCTTTGAAAAAGTTGTGATCAGAGAGAATCTTCTTCGATGCATTGAAGATCATGACCTTGGTTTTACCTAGGTTGACTGTCAACTGATCAAGATAACAGAAAAGGGCTAGGGCATCCAACTATTGCTGCAATCCTTCTATGGATGAGGCTAGGACCACATCATCTGCAAACAAAATGATAGAAATTAAGACATGGTGTAGAAGGAAACCATCAACATCCTGGATGTGATTTGACCATGTCTCTAGCTTGTCAGTGTAGATCCCAAATAATGTGGGGGATAGGGGGAAACCCTATTTAACCCCAATAATACTCTAGATGAAATTGGATAGGCCATATGCTCTCTGCAAGCGACCAAGGACTAACTCATATAGTTGTGTGATGGTTGACAATCTTTGAGATGCAAATGTCTCTGAGTCTTTGGAATAAAGCCCCTCCCTAGGGATTGAATCAAAATTTGTCAGAAAGTTTCCAAAACAACAACAAAATTTCAAAGAGTGATGGTAAGGTTCCTCACTAATGGCCCTGAGTGTAAGGATGTGGTCAATAGTTTGGTGCTTAGGTCGAAAATTGTCTTGTTCTCTAGCTTTGAGGTGTTGCTGCACAAGCTCCCTAAAGACCTTCAAGTGGAGAACTATTGTAAAGAGCTTCGAAAATGTATGGCCCACCATGATCGTCCTATAGTTATTGGGATTAGAGTCATGTGAATGATGTGATGTGACCATGCCAATGGAAAACTTGTATGAACCACATGGTTAAAGAGATCAACCAAATAAGGAACTAGAGGACGAAAATTGTGTTTAAAGACTTTGCTTGGAAGCCTTCCCTATCTGTTCCTTTGTCACTGTTCATCACCCACATGGCCTCTTTGATGTCCTTATCTATGAACAAGAGGCATGAAGAAGGTGAAGATGTAACTTGAATTTGGGGCTACCTAGGGATATCATAGAGGGTGGATATATGCGAGAACAAGGAGTCAAGGTTAAGGTTGGATGGGAGAAGGGAGCGGCAGGGGAAGGCTGTGTGCTAGAAATGTTTAGGGGAGTGAATAAAGGAGGTACACATGTCTCGTCTCCTTTGAGAGACAAAGAGGCATTTCTTGTGGCAGAGAAGACATTGATAGGATGCTTAGATGTTGGGGTAAGATGGGTGAGCATGGGTGAGTGCGTAATGAAGCTGGAGGTGGAGAGCCTTGCATTTTTCATTGTACTAGTGGTTCATAGGACATGAGTTGCTTTTTGGGGTTGTGGAAGTGGGTTTGTGGAGTGAGGGTTAGGACTTGAGGGTTGTGTCCTAAATGATGGATGAGAGACAAATGTACTTGGTAGAAGAAAAGTCTAGTGAGGAGAACTAGTTAGCAAATGGGAGCGCATATGGCAGAGGTGGGTAGTAATGGTGTCTGGGTCCCCCTCCTAGAAACAAAAGATGTGATGGGGGGAGGGGGTGGTAGGAGAGGGGAGTGTGTTATCCCAGAGAGAGAAGGAAAGAAGAGTGTTGTTCGTAAAGGGAATGGGGGAGACAATCAAGTGGCGAATAAAAGTAGCTTATAGCTAGAGAGGACATAATAAACAACACTTGCCCCTTCGCCATAAGGGCAACATGTGAAAAAGAGGGAATCTGGGAAACAGGGAAGCCCATTAAGAATCCACAACTGATGAGACTCTCCCATCTATAGGAGTTGTTGATTGTAGGTTGTGAGAGCTCCCAACTCATCATCTAATAGTCCATGAAGCTCCATTGATGCTGAATCTATCTCTTGGGTACAAAATACATCCTTTGATTGGGTCGTGGAGAGGAATATGGAGGGATCTAGTGAGGGAATTGAAGCCCTAGAAGGATAACTTCCCTAGCTGCATAATATTGGGTGATATTGGCATACAAATCTGTAAATGGATCTCCTTCAGGGTCATGAATAGCAAATGATGAAGAAGTTGGTGTTACGAATATAAATTATATAAAATATAAATGATTATATAGTAAACATAATTATAGTTAATTAATTGATTAGTTAATGAAGAGGCATGTCCTAAGGGACATGACTAATCATTGAAGGGGCACCGACCTATATAATCGGGCCCTCATTGTAACATTCATCATCCTTGTACATTTCATCTTATTAATAAAACTACTATTTGTAATACCTTTGTGTATTTACATTTAAAAGCACACACAACTATAAGTTTTGTTGCTTCAGTGGTATCAAAGCATTCCTCTGAGTATACGAACTTTGTTCGCTACATTGGTATCAGAGCATTCCTCTGAGTATATGAACTTTGTTCATTACAGTGGTATCAAAGCCATTTGTGTCTTTGGACGCTATCTGCTGCACAAATCTGCCATTAATTTTAGACCTTGAAAATCATGGAGTTAAGTGAATGTCATAAATTTAAACTGTTAAAGGAAGCATTACAACAAGTAAAACAAATACAAAAACCAATTGCAGAGTCAACAAAACATCTTGAAGCATATGTAACATGTTTAACAAAAGAGAACATTGACATGAGAGAGACTAATGATAAAGAATGCTTTAACCAAGGAAATGATGTTGAACATGTTGAATTATAGACCCTGAAAATCATGGAGTTAAGTGAATGTCATAAATTTAAACTATTAAAGGAAGCATTACAACAAGTAAAACAAATACAAAAATCAATTGCAGAATCAACAAAACATCTTGAAGCATATGTAACGTGTTTAACAAAAGAGAACATTGACATGAGAGAGACTGACGATAAAGAATGCTTTAACCAAGGAAATGATGTTGAACATGTTGAATTAGGATCTCCTCAGGGTGACTTTAATAAGGCTGATAATCAAAGTAGAGTTTCATTAGATATCTTGAAGGAGGAAAATCATACTATACCCAAGAAACCAAAGTATGAAACAAAGAAAAAGAGACATGGTCCAATTGTTACTAATGCTGTGGAAACTGAGCTGGTTGCAGTAACCCTACCAGAAGAGGCTGGTGCAATGGAGGTTGAGCCTGTTGAGATTCAGCCAAATGTGGAAATGGAAGAAGAGAAGTTAGAAATAGAAAATGCGGAAGATCATTGGGATGCAAAAAATTGGGACGGAAAGGATGTTGCCTTGCCTATTAGGAGTGCTTTTGCTGAAGAAGAAGAAAGTCCTGTAGCTAACAAATATCAACCTCGTGCCTATGTTGTTCTGGCATTTGCACCATATTATGTTCCACAGGCAGAGACCACTTGCCCTGTTACAGTATTGTGTGTTGGAAGGAACGTTGCTTGTAATGTACGAGGTGGTTTCTTCAAGGATTTTGACGAGGGTCTTTTGGAAAAGATGGCTGATGTATTTTATGAAGCTGATGTAAAAAGTCTTCATCTCATACCTGATGTTAGCAATTGTTTGATCTCAGATGATGATCTCAATGTGAATAGAGATCTACCTTTGCCAGAGGGCATGGCTGATTTGGAGGTGGAAAGGAGGCTTAACCCACAAGAATTGAATGCAGCTGTACAACCTGACACTACCTCTAATGGTGTAGACAATCAAGATATAAAAATGACGACACATCCGGTTGATCAAATGCAACCAACTGTAGTACCTTCAACGAACAATCAGGCACAACCATCTCGTATGGATCCTGCAATTGAGCAGAATCAAGAATATTCTCAGGGGAGTGCAGCAGTTAAATCTTTTGTTCCTCAAACCCATAATGCTATAGAATCTGGTGTGCAAGGTTCACCAAGTAGAGAAGAAGGTGAAGTGCATGATTCTGAATTGGATCCAGATACAAGAAGGCATCTTCTCATATTACAGCACGGCCAAAACATTGGGAAACATAATGCTGTAGATCCTCCTTTCCCAGTTAGGCCATTGAAAATTACATTGCCCCCAAATCAAGCTCGTGGTGGATGGCTTGGACCAGAGGAGGAGACGAGTCCTAGGAAAATTACAAGGCGATCTCAAGGACCTCCCCTTCAACCCAATTCTCTCTCTTTTGATAAGCAACGACTCCCACAACCTTCTTATTATCATGGTCTAGAGAATTCTCTTGCCAATGATAGGTGTTTTGATGAATCTAAAAGACGGTTTCCTGAAGATGGATATTTTGGAGATGACAAACTCAAAAACAATTACATGGTTCCAGATTCATTTTCCCATTTAGAAGATGAAGATTCCTCCATGAACAAAACCTCATTTAACCTCAAACCTGGTCGAGTGAATACACTGATTAAGCTTCCAATACTGTAGGTGTTTTGCAAGAAATTGCTGCGAAGTGTGGTGAGTTTACTGCAAAGGAGCACATCAATCTTTACACAACTATATGCATCATGTGCTGGCAAAGTTCCCCTGATAACTATGCATATGATTGGTTTAACTTATGCTAGAAATCCATTGAAGAGTATCTCACAGATATTGTTTTACCGGCTTTAAGGACATGACATGATGATTTGTTGGTGTTAAGAGAAATGGCTTATGATCCTGTCCGATTACCGCTCGAACAAGATCCCACCCAGCTTCTCTATGACAGAAAAACTTTGTAGACCATTTGGGAAACTGAACACCATGCCAAAAACCCACTTACTAGACAATGGTTTAACATTAGAAGTGCCATTCCACAAAGAGAATTGAGAAAAGAAATCAAGTATTTTACTAGACTTCATGAATTTCCTCCCAACACTGTAATTGCCAAATACTCAAAAATTATGAGCGAGGGAGAGATGAAAGAACATTTATGAGAGTTATGTAAATATGTTGAAGCGAAACTGATCACAGAGAAGCAATGGGAGAAAATATGGAAGACAATGAATTTAATACGCTTGTTTTGTGAGTATGATTTTCAGAACATAATATCAGTCATGTCTCTGGAAGGGATCAGGTATTTTAGGAAAGTGATTGTTAAAATCATAGCAGAAAACAATGCCAAAGAAGCTGCTCTATATGTGGCGAAGGAAATAGTGAGGGAATTTGACGTCATAATAAATGGACTGAGATCATGTGGAGAAAATCCCAACATAATTCTTGGTAACGTACAAGAAAATTCCACTGAACGAGCCAGTCAGATTAGAATATTACTCATGATTGTAGTTCATGTTTATAAGAATAATGAGGGACATATAAAAATCCAATCCCTTGTTTGGCGATCATTGTCTACAATTATTCATGAGATTGCCGAGAATGCTAACACAGGTATTGAAGTTGAAAAGACCATACAGACCCTTCTGGAGGGATATCCGTTTGCCTTCAATAAATTATGTGAAGGGAAAGCAAAGGATATTAGCAGCGAAGATTTGAACCACAGGATAGCTATTCTCATAACAACAAAATTGACACTATCAACTTTCAATCCAAGATACCCGGAAGCACTGTTTAATGCCGTAATTATCTGCATCTCTAGAGAAATTGAGAGGTCAAATGAAAAGAGTGAGCTTGCAGGTGGACAACTTATTGAAGCTCAAATTCAGGGGCGACATAACACTGAGGCCCTTGAGAAGGGTGTTAGGCTTATCAAAGATATAGCCATGGAATATAGCGAATTAGGTTTTACTATTCGGCTGTTGTTCAATAACTTTGCAAGATTTAGTTATTCAGACATTAAACGTCAATTGAATTTGCCAGATTCCTCAACAATCGCTCCATCCCGACAGGGCTGTTCCACTTGCTCCACTCCACCGGCACCCGTTATCTAACTGATTCACGTGTTGCTTGATCCCTTGACATTCCCAGCTGTCCTTGGGTCAAATCGTCACGCCGTTTTTATTTTCTACGCCACAAACCATCACACCCTTCGAAAAAATTGATTCCCTTTTCTTTTTGAAGTGACTTTATAACTATTAACATAGTTAAAATATAATATATATATATATATATATATATATATATATATATATATATATTATTCGTAACATTGCCACTTTCTTCAAAAAGCTTTGTCTTCAAAGCTTTATTGCTGACAATTTCCTTCACCTTGTGTTTGTCATCTCGATATGTATAATTTGTCAATCGTCTCAGCATATATATATAAGGATAAATATATATATAAGGATAAAACCCAATTCCAAGGTAGTATTATTGACGAGTTATATATGCTGAGACGATTGACAAATTATACATATCGAGATGACAAACACAAGGTATATATATATATATATATATAATTTGTCAATATATAAGGATAAAACCCAATTCCAAGGTAGTATTATTGACGAGTTATATATGCTGAGACGATTGACAAATTATACATATCGAGATGACAAACACAAGGTGTATATATATATATATATATATATATATATATATATATAATTTGTCAATCGTCTCAGCATATATAACTCGTCAATAATACTACCTTGGAATTGGGTTTTATCCTTATATATATATATAAGGATAAAACCCAATTCCAAGGTAGTATTATTGACGAGTTATATATGCTGAGACGATTGACAAATTATACATATCGAGATGACAAACACAAGGTGAAGGAAATTGTCAGCAATAAAGCTTTGAAGACAAAGCTTTTTGAAGAAACTGGCAATGTTACGAATACAAATTATATAAAATATAAACGAATATATAGTAAACATAATTATAGTTAATTAATTGATTAGTTTATTGACGAGTTATATATGCTGAGATGATTGACAAATTATACATATCGAGATGACAAACACAAGGTGAAGGAAATTGTCAGCAATAAAGCTTTGAAGACAAAGCTTTTGAAGAAAGTGGCAATGTTACGAATACAAATTATATAAAATATAAACGAATATATAGTAAACATAATTATAGTTAATTAATTGATTAGTTAAAGAAGAGGCATGTTCTAAGGGACATGACTAGTCATTGAAGGGGCACTGACCTATATAAGAGCACCCTCATTATAACATTCATCATCCTTGTACATTTCATCTTATTAATACAAATATTATTTACAATACCTTTGTATTTATATATAAAAGCATAAACAACTATAAGTTTTGTCGCTTCAGTGGTATCAGAGCATTCCTCTGAGTATATGAACTTTGTTCGTTACATTGGTATCAGAGCATTCCTCTAAGTATACGAACTTTGTTTGTTATAGTTGGAGGGAAGTAACAAACTACGATGTAAATGTCCCTATGGAGTGGGGAGACATCTCTAAACCAAACCCACTTAAATCTAGCAAACTCGTTTGTGGCCACCATAGTTATCATGCTCCAGAGGGAGTCTTTAACAAAACAAGAAATTCTGCCTGAGCCCAACTCCTCGTCTCTCACTTACATGTCGAGAACTGATGGTACCTAATGATGTCTGGGAGAGGTCAAACATGGTTGTCATGAGTCTCAATGTTGAATAAGACATTTATCGACCTCAAAGCATCATATATGAGACTTGGTGATGCTTAGAAAGACCCAATGCCATTCCAACAGTTGATGGAGATGCTTGCACTCTACCCCCTCTGTTGTTAGGCTTGTCATTTAGGAATCCTAGGGCGAGAATCCCACTTGGTTGGAAAATAGTCCAAAATAACTACTTTGAGGTTCTGGATGATTGCCCATTTCCCTTCATTGCGTGATGTTGCAACTAGTTGTCTGGAGCGTTTAAGCTTGTCATCTTGTGATTTGGTGAGGCCTTCATCAAGGAAGATTTTATGGGGGAGAGAGAATAACTTATGCTTAGCTATAAGGAGCCGAGCTTGTCATCTTGTGATTTGATTGGGTGATATTGACATACAAATCTATAAATGGATCTCGTTTAGGGTCATGAATAATGAATGATGAAGTTGGAGGGAAGTAACAATCTGCAATGTAAATATCCCTATGGAGTGGGGAGACATCTCTAACCCAAACTCACTTAAACCTAGCAAATTCATTTGTGGCCACCAAAGCTATCATTCTCTAGAGCGAGTCTCTAACAAAACAAGCAATTCTGCCTGAGCCCCTAATACCGCCAAAACTCCTCTTCTCTTGCTTACATGTCGAGAACTGATGGTACCCTATGATGTCTGGGAGAGGTCAAACATGGCTGTCATGAGTCTCAATGATGAATAAAACATTTGATGACCTCAAAGCATCATATATGAGACTTGGTGATGAATAGAAAGACCCAGTGCCATTCCAACAATTGATGGAGATGCTTGCACTCTACCCCCTCTTGTTAGGCTTGTCATGTGGGAACTCTAGAGGGGGAATCCCACTCCGTTGGAAAAGAGTCCAGAATAACTACTTTGAGGTTCTGGATGATTTCCCATTTCCCTGCATTGCGTGATGTTGCAACCAGTTCTCTGGAGTGTTTAAGCTCGTCATCTTGTGATTTGGTGAGATCTTTGTCAAGGAAGATTTTATTGGGGAGAGAGAATAGCTTATGCTTAACTCCAAGGGGCCAAGTTGGTGTCACTTTGGAGGAAGCAACCAAAAGGAAATTTGAAAATCTTTGTGCATAAGAAAATGCATTGTACATAAGACTTGGGACTGATGTCTTAAACCTCATGCCATATATAAGATACAATACATAGTGTCTGAAAAGGAGGACTAAATGCTTTAGTATAAATGGCAAGATTGAAGTGTTGGAGTTTCGGCCACCTAGCAAGCATGCTCTTGTTTGCATGCAAGCACACTACAATGGCAAGCTAAACATGGGAATTCAGACCTACAAAGAGACCAGGCAAAGCTATAAAAAGGTCTACCTAAAGTCTGAAGTTTGATGCTTGGATTATAAGGTTTGTATCATTGCTCACTTTGCTTATAGTGATTTCATTTGGGATCAAAGACTCTTATACCTCAACTAGAAGGAATGATCTCTAAATAGCCTTGTCAATGAATATGCTTGACTTGTATTAAATTTGTTTCACAGGAAATTAAATAGGACTATCATAGGACTGTGTCAAAGATCTAATTTGTTGCCTCACAGCAAGGGATCCTTGAAGAACAGTTAGGATAACAATTAAAGGAGTCCTTTTTACCTATAAGTTCATTGATGAGCTTCTCAAATGATCTTCAATTGTGCTACGAATTTGTAGTATCCCAAAAGGGAGAATGCAGTAATACTGAAACACAATATAAGAACTGCAACAAAGTAAACAATAAATCTATATACACATCAGAATGCACAGAAATAGTTGAGCCATTTTATTATTTTTGGAGGTGAAAAAGCAAGTACAACAGTGCTCAAAATATGAGATACTCAAGCCACAAGGGTGGCCTAGAATGACCCTGCTATGATATCCCAAGAGGGACTGCGTAACTGCTGCTCTGCTGGAAGGTAAACTGTGTTGCACCTGTTGCAATTGTAGGGACTACAACTGCTTGAAAGATAGAAAGTCAGATCTAGGCAGAATGGCAGCTCCGATGATGCTGAAATTGTAGATCTGGGCTCTATGATGGATTCCCAAGATAACCCAGAAGGGATTTCTCAGATCTGTAAGTCTAAGAAAACCACCCTCTTAGGGCTTCACATATATGTTGCTGGGAATGCAGATCTGAAGCTAGATCTGATGATATTATGGCTACAATGCTGTACAATCAGATCTGTGCAAGAAGGGTTGATCCCTTCACTAGATCCTTGGGCTAAAAGCTCAAGATCTAGCTCCTCCAATCTCCTCCATTGAAAATAGCTGCTGGATGAACAACAGCTTCAGAAAACTGCGTTGTCAGAGAGGGAGGCTCATTAGCCTGCAGCTAGATGTGTCAAATCAGCTCCTGAGTGATGGAAACAATAGATCCAATGTGAGGAGGTTATCCCTCACAGGATTTCCAGCTGAAATACTGGAAAATTCCTTCCTCCAATAGATCTACAGGACTGAACTGCGCAATCCTTGAAGGGATTGCTGTTGCAAGGAGGTAAAACCCAATGGCTTGAATGCCAGATGTAGATCTGCTGCTCCTGAAAGGCTGGATCTGAAGAACAAGGTGGTAGGATGAATCCTCCACTGGTTTCCTAGCTGAATGCTAGAAACAACCTCCTGAAGATGGCACCAATGCCTGATATGGAATGAAGAACAATCCTCTTTCCAGAGCTACTCAAAGAAAGAGGTGGGATTCCTGCTCGAGAACACCCTGTGCAAAACAACACTGCAAGCTTTGCTAAACAGCCCAAGCCTGCATAGAAATGTCCTAAGACAAATCTAGATCTAAACAGATCAAGAAATGAATAATCCAAATCATGCCTTCCATTGTGCCTTCACCTTCATTATATGCATGAACCTTCCATGGCCTAGGCCCATTCCAATACTGCGCTGTACATGTGGATAAAAGTCTCCAAGGTTGACCGCGTTGTTGATCCATGTCCTCCATCATGTTCACATGGGGTGATTACCCCCTCCATCATGTGTGCATTAAATGCATCACTTTCTCCACTATCTTATCATAAGTGCTTCATGATCTTCTTGAATGCACTATGATCTCAATTGACCTTATCAAAGATCCTCACGATTTTACATTTAAGACCCATGATCTTATTTGACTGTTTCATCCTCCATAATGTATCTCATAAATGAGACATGATCTCCATCAATGGAGCTGCTCCACTACTCCATGATTTTAGATCTAGATCTAAAATATCCACATACACACATTAAAAGTGGATTTTATTCATCTTTGAGGTTTGTGGGTCCCTCCACCCTTTTATTTAGTAAATTTATTAAGAAAATCAAGGACTCTAATATTCCAAATATGATGTGAAAATTTGGGAATATTACAGTCCCACCCGGCAAAATGTTGCTTGTCCTCAAGCAATTCCAAAAGTAGATGCAAAGTCATCTATTCCCCTCCAAATGGCATCCACATAAGGAAGGCTTCCTCCATTTGCTGCAATGTGTTATGCATGTTTGGTTCCAAGGTTGTCTTTCAAAAATATATAAAATGACTTCCAATTGCATGGTTTGATGTCCTCCTTCCATCATGAAGTAACAAGTGACAACCATATGATGTCCAACATCATCATTAATACATGAGATACATAAAATAAAGTGGCTCTTCCCACAAAGGAAAAGCTCCATATCACAATACATCTCTTCATCCCATGCTTTATTGAGCATTGATATGCTCTCATCCTTAGCCTTGTTGGCCTTGTTGGATCCAAGCATCATTCCAACGTTATGCAAAAGAAGAAGGAAAGGAGTTATATGGGTAGACAAAGATGTCAAACCACATTCTCCTAATAGTAACCACCGGAGTAAGGCCCTTTGCTGCCATCCTCCATCTCCTCCATGTAAAATGGACAAGCCAAACTCCCCCAAAAGCAACCAAAGCAACAAGAGATCTTGCTGCTTTCTCTCCTCCTCATGTGCATCATGGAGCAAAAACATACTGATTGACATGTGGAATGTCACATTAGCCCAATACAAATAAACACCATTAATACACATCATGAGAGCATCATGCCAAGCTTTACCCAATACAAAACACATAGACATAGGAGATGTCATGTGGTGGCCAAACTCTCTCAAGGGAAACCAAAATGAACATGCCTTCTTTTGCTGCATTTTATCATTGATACACAAGGCATGATTTAGAAAAATATGAGCTATTGGGTGGTAACCATACTCACCCAAGAGTAGCCATGCCTCCTTCTTCATTTCATAAGTGTTTTTCAAGGCATGGATCCAAGAAATAGGAACCTTTGGGTAGTGACAGAAATCTCCCAAGGGCAACCAATGTAACCAAGCATGCTGACCCATGTCATATATTTGCAAGGTCATGGAACCCCTTGCTTATCATCCTCACCCACTCATCCCAATGTGGATGATGAATGATGTGCTGCATAATCATGGTATCCTCCCTTTGTAGAATACTATCCTCCCCAAACTGATGAAGAACTTTGCACTTCATGAAATGTTGAAGTGCACCTCCAATGAGATCTCCCAATGAGATTCTTTTTTCACCAAAGGCCCTCCAAAACCAATGAAGTTTTGGATCTGCTGCAGGTAGAAGTTTCTCTTTGAGCTGTGAGATGCTCATTGAGAAAGGGTCATCTAGAAAGGAGAAAAGATTCCTCATCTCAAGATGTCTACCATTTGTCATCTTTACCTCCATTGCTTCATGAGTGAAGCTACCTTCAGAATGCTCCAAGAATGATAGGACCTCTTCATTTTCATAGCTACCAAGTGAAAACGCTGTAGATCTGCATGGTAATACATGTGCGGTCTCAAAGCAAGGCACAATACTGATCTCATAACCAGTTATTGTACATAGGATTATGCTCATCCCATTTTCTGAAACTCTACTCTTCAACTCAAAGGGATGAATGTAGCTCAACAATGATGAACTGGGATAGTTCTTAATCTCCTCCTGGATTAGATCGAGGGTCCTCTGCGCTGTGATATGTTGCTCCTTCAAAACAACATTGTGTTCTAACCCTTGGTTATGCATTGGCCCTAATGGCATGTCCTCATAAGTTTCAATAAGATTTACTGAAACAATATGTGATGAAAGTTCATGCATACCTTGGATCAACTGATGTGTGGAAACCTCTTGCCAGAACACAAGAGTTCCTCTAACCGGGACAATAGTGCCTCCAACTGCTTGTAAGAGTGATGGCTGCTCTTTTCCAAGTGTACCAGCGCTGGAATCTTCCTCCTCTCCCTCATGCATCTCCTAAATCATGCATGGGACTCTATATGTCAAGAGCTCAAGACTATATTGCAAAGATGCAAGTGTCTCTTCTTCGGATGCAAGTACTTCTGCAGTTGGTGGTGAATGTAGTGACTTCTTGTCCAGAGTGACAAGATTGACACCCTCCTTTGTTTTCTTAGGGAATGTCACTTTGTGACACATCTTTGGTTTTCTCACATCAAATTCCTTCCTCAACTTGTGAAAGAAATCTGAATATTTAGTCACCTTTGCATGCTCCATGTGACCAAACCACCAATCATTGGCTTCACCTAAAAGACGAAGTGCTGCAATTTGAACAACCTCTCCTTCAGCTACAGGATGTAGCCTGAAAAATGCATCTAACTCTCTCCTCCAAGCCTTAACAGTGCTTGAGGAAGATCCATCAAATGTAGGCAAATAGAATCTATTATGCCTCTTTCTTCTATTGCTGTTATAGGATCGTCTTTCTTCTTTGATTTTGAAGAATTGTTGGAGAGTTAGCTTCTCCTTGAATGCTCTAGACTGTGCTTTGTACTCTTCAAGATATAGACTGATAGTCTCATGAGTCTCAGGTTCATTCCTTTCTTCATTTCTACACCTTTCATCTTCTCCAAAGAAAGTGGGCATAGTGGATCTATGAGGAGATCTAGGATTCTTCGATTTTCTTCTTTGCTGATAGGAAGTGCTTGGACCTTCCTCATCACATCTTCTTCTTGGATCTTCTTTTTGTCCTTCCTTCATTTGATTGACCTCCTTGGAGAGATCTTGCATGGATCTAAAGAAAGGAGTGGCAGAATTATCATCCTCCATGACAGATCTCATCTATATGCTTCTTCTTTTGATGTAAAATATGAAGTGTCCACAAGCTGAGCCAAAGATCATGCTCCGATACCACTGTAGTATCCCAAAAGGGAGAATGTAGTAATACTGAAACACAATATAAGAACTGCAGCAAAGTAAACAATAAATCTATATACACATCAGAATGCAGAGAAATAGCTAAGCCATTTTATTATTTTTGGAGGTGAAAAAGCAAGTACAACAGTGCTCAAAATATGAGACACTCAAGCCACAAGCATGGCCTAGAATGACCCTGCTATGATATCCTAAGAGGGACTACGTAACTCATCGCTTTCCCACTGGAAGGCAAACGCACCGTCGTCGCATCAGGACCGCCATCGCTCAGATAGAGCCGATCTAGGCAATGGCAAACCACATGATGTTGTGAATTGTAGATCCGGGCTCACAGATGATTCTGCGACAAACTCTGCATGGGACTTTCAACCTCTAAGTTCAAGAAAATCCCACTTCTCTCAGGGTCACATATATGCCGGCTGAATGTAGATCTAAAGTCAGAACTGATGATATGACTACTGCAATAACAGCAACCGTATCTATAAGAAGAGCTAACCCTTCTACTAGATCCTTGGGCTGGAAAACAAGATCTAGCCTCCTCTCAATCTCTTCCATCGGGAAATAGTCAATGCACGAACAACAACTTCGTAAAACTGCCTGCTGCAGAGAGGGGGAGGTTTATTAGTCACGCAGATAAAGCCAAATCACCTCCTAAGGATGTGAAACAATAGATCCAATGTGAGGAGGTTATCCCTCACAGGATTTCCAGCTGAAATACTGGAAACTTCCTTCCTCCAATAGATCTACAGAACTGAATTGCGCAATCCTTGAAGGGACTGTTGCTGCAAGGAGGTAAAATCCAATGGTCTGAATGCCGGATGTAGCTCTGTTGCTCCTGAAAGGCTGGATCTGAAGAGCAAGGTGGTAGGATGAATCCTCCACTGGTTTCCTAGCTAAATGCTAGAAACAACCTCCTGAAGATGGCACCAATGCCTGATATGGAATGAAGAACAATCCTTCAGAAAGCTACTCAAAAGAAAGAGGTGGGATTCCCGCTCGAAACACCGTTAAACAACATCGTAAGCTCACAACAAACCAAGCTTGTAGAAATGTCCTAAGACAACGCGAATTCAAATAGACTGAAGAAATGGAATACATAAATCATGGTTTTCCATCGTGCTTCACCTTCATTGTATATATGAGCTCTCTCCAGCAGCTCAGGCCCACTCTAACATCACATCACATGTGGACAAAAGTTCTTTATGTTCGACTGCTATGCATGATTCATGTTCTGGCTATTTTCACATGATTACCTCTTTGCATGTGCATTAAATGCATCACTTTCTCCACTATCTTATCATAAGTGCTTCATGATCTTCTTGAATGCACTATGATCTTAGTTGACCTTATCAAAGATCCTCATGATTTTACATTTAAGATCCATGATCTTATTTGACTGTTTCATCCTCCATAATCTATCTCATAAGTGAGACATGATCTCCATCAATGGAGCTGCTCCACTACTCCATGATTCTAGATCTAGATCTAAAATATCCACATACACACATTAAAAGTGGATTTTATTCATCTTTGAGGTTTGTGGGTCCCTCCACCCTTTTATTTAGTTAATTTATTATGAAAATCAAAGACTCTAATATTCGAAATATGATGTGAAAATTTGGGAATATTACAGAATTCGTAGCATGAAAGTCATCACAATTCGTATCGTGGCTTAAGACAAGACAAGGTTATTTAAGGGAAATCCATTTACAGTATTGAATGTTTGAAGTATAACATAACAAACCTATGTTTTTCCTTGAAGATGTTGTATGTGTTGAGCAGGATGTTGAAACTACAAACTTGTAAAGTATTAACGTCATTTGTTGCCATAAATCTTGGGGCCCTGGAAGATGTGTTGCATATGCTGATGATAAGATATAACTTATGAAATGTGGATGCCCAGTTCTAGAATCTAGACAGTCAAGATTTGAAATGAGTAAAAAGATCACTGTCATTAAGATATATACACTTGGAGAAAACACACCATGATGGAACAAGATTATAATGAAGAAAAAGCAAAGTTCTTCAAGTTTGGAGTCAAAAGTACTCTTAAGAAAGATGAGTAATTTGTAGAACTTCACATGTCCTTATTATTACTAGTGCCATGATAGGATCTTGAGTTGGAAAAGGTCAACATTGATGTTTAGCCGAGTTGTGAGAATATCATTGCTAGAAATACTGAAACAGTAACTGAGTATGATGTGGATATATCATGAAGACATTTCATTGAAAGATCCCTGAACTTGACACATTTTGTAATATCCTTGATTGTTCGTTGAGGGATTGGGATTCTATGGTTTTTGGACATTTGGATATGGAAAGGAGAATTTGCACATGATGAAGTTGGTTAGACTTGCAAAATGGATTTTTGAAATTCTAGGGTTTAGAAGATTGGAAGTCTTGGATGTGAAAACTCTAGGGTTTGTAGATAAAACCCTAGATCTGGATTAACATTTCTTCTGAAAGAAGAAACCCTAGCTCTTGCAAGGAAGGAATGACATCAGGTTGATGATGTGGACGAGATCGATCATAAATTTGCAAGATGGATGCAAGAAGGCTAAGATCAAGAGGGAGCTGAGATTTCCTAGTATCATCAAACGATAAGTACCTTATATCGAGATCGATGACAAATTTGCAAGATGGATGCAAGAAGGCTAATATCAAGAGGGAGCTGAGATTTCCTAATATCATTAAAAGATAAGTACCTTATATCTCTATCTTCCTTGATATTATTGTCGTTTTACTATTAGTTAGCCTCTTGTCTTTGTTTCTCTTTGCGGAGTTATCATTCTTCTTCAATGACAACCTAGTGAGGATTGCAAGTACATAGTGAAGGTTTCCAAGGCTCTGACAGTAGATAGAAATAGTGGAAGAACCTAGAAAAACTCGTGACAAGAGGACTTTCACAGAATCAATGATTTGTGTGAGAGATATTGTACTAGATGAGATCCGAGCTCAGAGGGAGCAAGCAGATCATCAAGTTTGACGTATACCTTGTTTGTGCCGAAGAGAAGTCAATGGTGACTTCCAAATGGATCTATAAGATCTAGCGTACAACATAGAGAAGTACAAAGCGAGAATTGAGAATAGAAGGTTCTCCCAGAAAGAGGGAGAGGATCATGACAAAACTTTTGCTCCAATTGTCAGGTACACTTTTGTAAGAACTATTATCATTTCTTTGAAAATTGCACCAGGTGGATGTAGAGATCGTTTTTCTCAATGAAGTAATTAGGGAAGAAGAAGTGTACATAGAGCTACTCAGGGCTTTGTAGTGCATGAGAAGAAATCTCATGATTGAAGAAGGATTTGTACGATCACAAGCAAACACAATGGGTTGATGGATCAAAGTTGATCCTATATTATTTGTCTTTGACGAAAGCATAAGGACTCCTGTAAAAGGGAGCAACTGTGGCAGAAAGAATTGCTTTCGTAATAGAGGGAGCAGTTAGAGAGCCCTGTTTTAGCTTCAGAGGGGGTTGACATCTAAGTTCGAGATGATGGATTGTCATTGACATTGTCAGGCTAGATAACTGTTATGCTAGAAAGTGGCAGTGGCAAGGGAGCAACCAGGATTTCCACATCAAACGATGTTTTAGAAGAAGTACCTAGTTAGGGTAACCGAAAAGTAGCCACGGTGATGCACCCAATGAAGGAAGTCGATCGGTCTATGGTTGAGCCAAGACATGTGGCTCAACATGTGTTGAAGTACCAACATGGTACAATTGGTCTAGGCATAGTCAATTATGAGATATGCCTCAAACAATGAAGTACAATTGCGAGAACTCACAAGATTTAGATTGGGCAGAAAGTGTTGAAGACAAAAAGATTTCACCAGGATATTGCTTCAATTTGGGGTTTGTGATGATTTCTTGGATGAGAAGGAAGTAGACATCTGTTGCACTTAGTAGTGCAGGAGTCGAGTATGTTGTAACTTGGTTGGAAAGTTGTGAAGTAGTATGGCTTCAAAAGCTATTTGCAGGATTATCTTGATCAGGTGCAGGTGACGACTGTAAAGATAGGTCGAAGCACAAGGTGATTGAGTACCGAGACATGGTACAAAAGGAAGCAATATGGCTTTACTACTATTCTACAATCTAGCAGATTGCTGATAAAGCCTCTGTCCCATGATGAAGTCTATATACTTCGAGGACAAGATTGAAGTGTTTGAGCATGTCTCTCTCAGCAAGAGGGAGTGATGAGACTACAAAATCGAGGACAATCTTTCTCCCTAGGTCAGGTTGACCAGGATTAGGGAAAACGGTCCAAAGTAATAACATAAGGGACAAGCATTCTCCCTGTGTGAACCATGTTGACTAGATTAGGGAGAATGGTCCAACAGAGGATAATCATTCTTCCTGTGTTAGGTATATTGACCAGATTAGGAAGAATGGTCCTAAAGCCTAGGATCACTTAGTTGAGTGGATTCCTTTTAGCATCAGACTCAAATTACTCTGCAGATAGGTTGAGTGAGCCCATTTAGCATCATGGCCTAGAGTGCGGCCTCTGGATTTGGGACCAAATTACTTAAATGGATTGAGTGTGCCCCTAGGGCTTCACCACGAGTCAAAGAGATTGACCTGGATGATGGTGAACCAAGACTACTAAGTATACCATGGGTTAGAGGCACCAACTAGAATCACGATGTCTAGTTGATGCTAAATGAGGTACCATGTGTCAGGAGTACCGACCAGGATTATGGTGATGATGCACCATAGGTCAAAGGTATTGACCAAAATTATGGTAACTTGTTGATGCTGACGATTTACCATGTGTCATAGTCATTAACCAGATTATGGTAATTGGATAATGCTAATGCTTTTGATTTACCATGTGTCAAAGTTGTTGACTAGATTATGGTAATCAGATGATGCTGATGCTGATGAATTGTTATAACCTTTTCTTAGAGAAAATTTTCAACTTGAGAACATCTAAATAGTCATTATGAATACCTCCCTAGCTAAGAGGGAGTGTTGAATTTTGTCGCTATGGTCGGTCTTCATAATTATTATTTTAGCCCTTGAAAGATATAATGAAAATGTAAGGCATGTTCTTCATGTCATTTTATTGATTAGCCCTTGAAATATATAATGAAATGGAAGACATGTTCTTCATGTCATTTTATTTATTAGCCCTTGAAATAATTATTATGCAACATGTTCTTCATTTCGGCCTAAAAAAGAGGGAAAATTGAATTTTCAAATTATATTGAATTTGCCTCCAAATTGTAAAGTCGGCCCTCCAAAAGTCTAGGTTGACCATCCCTCTTAGACACACCCATTCGGTCGTGATGACTATATATATGTGTCATTTGTCTCTCATCCAGGGCAACCCATTCAGATCCTCTGTACATCAGCGAAAGAGTAGAAAGGAGGCCGAGTTCCTCCAAAAGAAGAAGTATTTTGTGGCTGCTTAATTCATCTTCTGGTCAGACTGAATTCTGAGGCAGAAAAAGTGCCGAACTTTTATATAAGAAAGGGCCGAATTTTGTGGCAAGTAGGAGGCCGAGTTCTGAGCAGACTAGGCAGAATCGTTTGAGGAAAAGTTTGACTTATCTAAGAGGACAGTTTGACTAGGTGTGTCCAGGGCTATATGACTTTATGTATCTCTATTGAACTTAATGAATTCTCTAAGAAACGAGTTGCTGGGTTTTTCCCCCATGTGGGTTTTCTGAGAGTAAATGCTTGTGTTCTTGATTTGGCCGTCTTTTTATGATCCTATTGTCTATTATTGGAGATCTTTTGTGTAATTGCTTAATGATTAATGCAAATATTAAAGAATCTTTAGTGAATATCATTAGAAGTAATTATTAGATAGAAGAGTTACGAAAAATCAACAAGTTTATTGTTCCATCATCCACATCAATATATATTATCTATGATTTTTTCCCCTAGTGGGTTTTACTAGGTTAAATTTTGTGTTCTCTTTGTGCATTGTGATCTCTACTGCCCTTGTGTATTTATGGTTGAATTTTTGGAGTGTAATTGCTTAATGATAAACTGGAATTTCTAAAAGAAGATCCACGTCATTACAAGTAATTATCAGTACTTCGGAAATTAGTGCTTGTATCTATTGCACTTGAAAAATCAACATTTCCTAGGGTAAATGCTCGTGTTCTTGATTTGGCTGTCTCTTTATGATCGTAATGTCTATTGTTGAAGATCTTTTGTGTAATTGGTTAATGATTAGTGCGAATATGAAAGAATATAAAGTGAATATCATTAGAAGTAATTATCAGATAGAAGACCTATGAAAAATCAACAAGTTTATGGTTCCATCATCCACATCAATATATATTATCTATGGTATTATACAGTTGTTGCCATGCTACTAAAATGAGTTTTTGCTCCTGTCTTTCTGCTCCTTATTATTGGAAGTTGCTTAAGCCTATTATCCATTTTCTTTAAAACTACAAGGAGTCACTATCATGATTAGGAGAAGACAAATACTCATTTGATCATTTGGATCCTTTCCGTAAAGGATAACCGTTGATTAGTCCACAGAAAGAAAATATTGATGCAAGCTGGCTTTATTGCAAGAGGTCTGTGCCTAGAAGAAGCCTTGATACACCTATTTGAATCCATAATCATCTCTCTACTCGATACCATCTAAGTGCATTTTAGATCTGGTTTTATGTACACAAACTTGAGGCAATCAAGTAGTGATGGAAGATATTTTTGGACCATTGTTCCTGGAATACTTGCTACACCCATCATGAATTTATTGCCAACAATCTGATGATGTGCAACAATTCTTCCATTTCTTGTAATCTTGAGTTGCTTATCTGGAGTTGTTACTGTTGAGAATTTGAAAGGCTATAGGTTATTACAAATTCTTTTCTTGATAGTTACTTGTGAATGTACTTATGTCTTCTCTTCTTTAGGTTTAAGTTAATCTTTCATCAAGTCAATTATCAAAACACAAGACTCAAAGATTAGGCTCCTAGAGCCAGGGAAAAACCTCTCCTTCTTGAAGAGGGAAAACTCGCAAGGAATTCTTCTTATTGATCTTCTAATGACAAGTACCATAACCCAGACTTAGACCCTAGACCGAGATCTTCCAGAACTTTGATCTTCACCTTGTGTATGCTTCTATTTGATTTGCTTGAACTGTGAGAAGGTAAATCAAGGATTTACCTTCCTCACTATTACTCTTGCTTCTTCTTATGATCACTGTTTCTTATTCGCACTTCTATTCTTCTTTCATTCGTTTTCCGCACTTCTGTTCTCCTTTTATAAGTCCGCACTGAATACTATCTCTATGTATATATATGTATGCTGCCTCTGCTGTAATATCCTCAGTTATATACATGTATGCTGCCTCTGCTGTAATATCCACAGTCTCTGCTGTTCGCAATTCCCTTATTATCTCTGCGGTGGTTTAGGCTCAGATTTACCCGCAATTTTAGAGTGATACCTATTTAATTGTGTTGTCCACATTCACTTCAGATATATCTGCATCTGCTCTTGAATTGTCCGCATTTACTTCAGACCTATCTGCTATATTGTATCTTGCTGCACCAAGAAACATGCCTCCAATTGATCCGCACATTAGGTATATAGATATATATATATATATATATGACTGTGTTAGCTCTTAGGCCGACCATCCAACCGACTTGCTCATTGTGAATAGGCCGACATGAAGTGATATATCTTCATTATTTTAATGTGGCAATCTCCACTGTAATTACAACTTGTCTTTCATCGTTGATTGAGGGCAATTATGAGCTAGGCTTCCAACAAAGTCTTGGAGTATGTATGACACTTAATTACATTTTATATCTAGAGGACACAAAACCTAATGGACATCAAGAAGAAGTCCATCTACATAACAAATCTTGCTCATGAAACCCATGAAGCAAATACATTTTATTATTTTGATTTCTCTTTTCATAATTACATAGTCAACATGAAGACCGACCTAGTTATACTTTTCAACACTCCATCTTAACTAGGGAGGTATTCATACAGGTACATGGTTACTTTCAAACTAAAGAATCTCATAAGAAGAATCGGATTGGTAATCACATCTGTATAGCATCATATCAACCAGCATTGTCCTAGTGCAAGGCCTTGACTAACAACCCCATCTCTCAACGAGACAATGGGCTACAATGCTGGCGAGACACATGACTTATAGATACCTTCGTCATTGTCTCTCCAAGGTACTTACTCCACCCAGGTGTGTTCCCAAAGTATGAGCTTCTTGGACTATTCTTCGCTTGGGTAGCTAGCCCTCAAAGAATATCGGTCCCCGACTACTCTTATCTTGAATTCCCTAACACATTCTCAAAGAGTATCGAATGCCAGATGATTACCCAATCCTCCATTCTGTCTTTCCAAGACTAGAATGATGTGTCTATCTCTCCCTCTCAACCAGGGAGGACCTTATTCCACAAGGGAATGTACTTATTCCTATACAAGGAATGTACCTAAGCTCATTCTTAGGAATTACCAAGTTTCTTCCAAGTAAGAAACTTACCATCAGGCTCCCTCTTAACCAGGGACCTCCAGCAGCAATGGTGAGACACCCAGCTGCTCATGAAGAATTCCTGTCCTCGATGTCACGGATTTTCGATATTGAGGAATCTCCAACTTTTAGCTTAATAGGGCACATATCATCCATCCCTTTCATCCTGAGTCATGTCAACTGTCAGAAAGTGATTCATCAGACTTCTTTATCTGGTCCACTATTGTGCCACGCTGCTTTCCTTCGAATCATTTCTCAGGATCATACATCCTTTCTCATGATTAGCAGCCTTGCACAAATTCATCCAGATAAACATATACATATGAACTTTTAAAACAAAAGTTACCTTAGTGATGATCTTTCACCATGACATCTTCTTGTAGGCATTGTCATCCTTCATACAGATTGACACATCTCCTAATGATATGTTTTTCCAAGGGTCTTCTTCTTTACTAGACTTTCGTCAGAGTCTACAAATCTTTCCAGGAGATTTCCTAGTCACATTTTCTTGGCCTCTGGATGATAACTGCCTCTTGACATGGTTGCATTTCATGATCTCTTCCTCTCTGCACAATCTTGATTCCCAGGAACATACAACTTTTCTAATTTCTCATTCATATACAACTACCTCTTATTCCATGAGGACATATTATGTTGATTTCATCTGTCCGTGCATTGAGAGATACTCCTCCATAGATCATACTTCTAAGTATAGAAGTTCATTACCTGCAACCACATGTCATGACCTCACAACATCTAATGTCAACATATAAATATATACATACCTCATACCTTTTTCCCTTGAGTCATCTTGTAGCAAATTCTCTTGAATGAAGAGCTTCATTCCTTTGACCTGCTTCAACAATATGTCATCACATCCCAAAATTCTGTCTTCATGATGACCCTTGATCTGATGACTGCTTTACTCTTAGTAGAGAGGTTTTCCAAAAGCTTTTTCGCCGAGGGCTCCTTCCATGCTTTTATCGAGATGCTTCTTAATGTACATGCTATCATACAATTTTACAACTAATCAGAGATCACTTACAGACGAATATGATCTTCAATCATAATAGAAATCTCTTCTTCCTCCTTAGATCTTTTAGTGTCAGGTTCTTCTCTTTCATATGTGACATGAGCTTCTTCCTTTTTCCTCTTGACATTTCCAGATTTAGGACAATCCCTTTTATAATGTCCAAGTTCATCACATCCAAAGCATCGCACTTTGTCCATATTTCTTCTTTTATTCTGAGGGCCAAATTTTCCGAATCTTCCTTTCTTCCTGTATGAGGCTGCAAAGGCATGATTCTCTTCACTTGATCCAGTATCAGCTTTGGCCTTTAGTCTTGTTTCCTCTATTTTACATAGAGACCACAAATCATGGAATGGAGTGGCTTCTTTCTTCCCATATAGACTAGAAGTGAAGCTTCCCCATTCCTCTGGTAGAGCATTCAACACCACTGTTGTCATCTCAGCGTCAGACATCACTTCTCCTAGTTCCTGTAGTTGATCTCTTATTTCAGAAATCCTCATAAAGTATGGGACGATTCTTGCTTCGTTTGATAATTTCATTTTGTATAGTTCTTGTCTCAGAGAGATTGCTTCTCCAGCAGTACTCACAGAGAATAGCTCCACCAAATTTTCATATATTTGTTTTGCAGTCTTTAGTTTTGATACATAGGGAATGAGAGTGTCTTTGATGGATTTTATGAGAATCCTTTGGGCTCTAATTTCTCCCTTCATGTACTTAGCATGGGCTGAAGTATCTTCTTTTGAAGGTTGAACAGTAGATCCTTCGATATAATCCATTACTTCGTCTTCAATTAAAAAGTCTGTTCTCTTCTTCCATGCACTGAAATTTGACGATCCAACCAGCTTGTTGCTTTCTTTACAAAAAGGCATCTTGATAGATAGAGTCATGAATACTTACTTGAGTGGATTTGCTTGCAGCTTCCTTTATGGTGATTGAGAATGAAGTCAAGGGTTTCCTTTCTTCAATGTTGTTGTATTTGAACCCTTGATTATAATGACTAGCTTCAGAAGTTGAGATTTCCTTCAAACAATGTTTTGAGTGCAAATCTTTTGATACCAAAGATTAATGAGTTGATCTTTTCATATGAAATAGTTGGATAGTCTTCCTTGCAAACTGGTTTGCCTTTCCAATCCAAACTTTGGTCTTTGCTTCTTTGAGTGTCTTTGTTGACAAGCAACCCTTATGTTCAGCACCTTACCTCTGATACCATGTTGAGAATTTGAAAGGCTATAGGTTATTACAAATTCTCTTCTTGATAGTTACTTGTGAATGTACTTATGTCTTCTCTTCTTTAGGTTAAGTTGATATTTCATCAAGTCAATTATCAAAACACAAGACACAAAGATTAGGCTCCTAGAGCCAGGGCAAAACCTCTCCTTCTTGAAGAAGGAAAACCTGCAAGGAATTCTTCTTATTGATCTTCTAATGACAAGTACCATAACCCAAACTTAGACCCTAGACCTAGATCTTCCACAACTTTGATCTTCACCTTGTGTATGCTTCTATTTGATTTGCTTGGACTGTGAGAAGGTAAATCAAGGATTTACCTTTCTCACTATTACTCCTTCTTCTTCTTATGATCACTGTTTCTTATTCGCACTTCTATTCTTCTTTCATTCATTTTCCGCACTTCTGTTCTCCTTTTATAAGTCCGCACTGAATACTATCTTTATGTATATATATGTGTGCTGCCTCTGCTTTAATATCCGCAGTTTCTGCTGTTCGCAATTCCCTTATTATCTCTGCGGTGGTTTAGGCTCAGATTTACCCGCAATTTCAAAGTGACACCTATTTATTTGTGTTGTCTGCATTCACTTCAGATACATCTGCATCTGCTCTTGAATTGTCCGCATTTACTTCAGACCTATCCGCTATATTGTATCTTGCTGCACCGAGAAACATGCCTCCAATTGATCTGCACATTAGGTATATATATATATGACTGTGTCAGCTCTTAGGCCGACCATCCAACCGACTTGCTCATTGTGAATAGGCTGACATGAAGTGATATATCTTCATTATTTTAATGTGGCAATCTCCACTGTAATTACAGCTTGTCTTTCATCGTTGATTGAGGGCAGTTATGAGCTAGGCTTCCAGCAAAGTCTTGGAGCATGTATGACACTTAATTACATTTTATATCTAGAGGACACAAAACCTAATGGACATCAAGAAGAAGTCCATCTACATAACAAATCTTGCTCATGAAACCCATGAAGCAAATACATTTTATTATTTTGATGACTTATTTTCATAATTACGTAGTCAACATGAAGACCGACCTAGTTACACTTTTCAACAGTTACACCCTTTTAACTCTGGGCAGCTGAGTTTCTTTCGTAAGTGTTGGAGATGTATCCTTAGGGAATTATGTAAATTGTATTATTCACTTAAGAGGAAGGCGAAAAGCCTCAAGTGAACTTGAACAGCCATAGGAAGTCCAAGGGACCTCTTGGAATATGAAACCAAGGGTCATTAAAATTGTATTTATGTCCATATCATATAATAATATGGAACACATGCTTATATACAATGTTGCATGATTCGTACTCGTATAAGACTCGTCTAGCTATTGACTCGGTGACCCATATAAGACTCGGGAACGACTCGTATAAGACTCTACAAAAATTTCCCTCCATTTTCTCTTTCCCTTTCCCTCCACATGATCTCCAAAAAAAAAAAAAATTCGAATTTTGAGGGTCTCCATGGGTATTATGCGGGTCCTATGCGGTTCTTCACAGGTTCAATGCGGGTAGATGGGTTTTATGCGGGTTTTGGTGAGTACGGGTAGAAACTGTGGGTTCTATGCGAGTGACCCGTCTCGCTATAAAACCTGTCAAGCCGCGCAGGTACTCGTGGGTCTTATAAGAGTTGTGCTACACTGCTTATATATCTCTATCCATTTTTGTGTGTTTCTAACAATAAGAAATATATATATATATATATATATATATATATGTTGATTTGCACAAACTTCTATAACCTTGTTTAACTTGTCTTTCTGAGAATTTACAAAAATTCTATCCATTTGAAAGCAACTTACCTGCCAAGAGTTAGAAGGGGATGTACACTGTGGTACAGGAAGGGCCAAGTTTAAGGAAGCACGTGCTCTTCTTATTTTCCTTTTCTAAGAACATGCTTTTCATTTTTACTAGGAGCTTGTCTCAAGACTGACTTTGCCTCACATTTTCTCCACCTTGTAACAAGGAATAGATGCTCCATATCTCTCCACCGTCTTAATTCTTTGCTTTTTATTTTCAAGTTTACAGGAGATGGCGTCACAGCTGCCTTCAGATTTTCCTTCTACCCTTCTGTTTTCTTCTCATTTTGCAGTTGGGTTCTCAGTTCATTAAGGTCCTCTGTGACCTTGATACTGCTCAAACTTCTTCCTGGGGAGATCTTCTGCAAGCTGTTTTGTCACGATATTCTGACAAATTATAAGGTGCAAAATGATAACGAAGTGAGTTGGGATGCCGCATTCTTATGAATTTCTACAGCAGATGACAAGCTGTAGGGTGATTGTATCTACTACCAATTTTTCTTGTTTGTATGCTTTTGCTTTAAGATAGCAGGTGATATGAAGATCTCTGAGTATTTGCTAAAGACCCAGGATTTTAACGGATGTGAGGAGATTGACCATTGTGCCAAAAGCACTAATTAGATTCTCACATTGAAGATGATTGAGATGATGCCTTCCCAGTCAATTGATATCCTTCGAGCAACACAAACTTCTGCATAATTGTTGGAGGCTGATCCTAATCTCCATCTACAAGGAAAAAACTTTTTCCATCTCAGTTACAAACTATCTGTCTGGCTCCTGCTTTCCCCAAATTCCTCTTTGCAGACTCATTTTTCCTTTCTGTTGGAGTTATAGATTTTATCATCTTTTGCAGATGCAGTAGTTCATGTTTTATGTTGTGTGACTTATGTGTCTAGTTGTTTATTGATTTATTTGGTTCCATCTTCTGTGTTTTGGGATGCAAGACCATGGAGATCAATAATACATAATAACACTGACTAAAATCAGATTATGTAAAGATGGTGTTTATCACTCCTTTTGGACATCTATAGGTTCTGGCATCTTTGTTTCACGTTACATTCTTTGCTAACTTATGAAAGGGCCTTGATGCAAGATGGAGAAGGATGGATTGATCTAATTCTAGAATTTTTTGTGCTTTGTGGTGCAGGACAGGATACAGATGCAAGAACACTTATCTCAACAGGCTTATCAATATGTGAAGAGTGGCAACATGACAGTTGTGGTATACTTTTAATGAAAATAATTACCATTTTGTTTGAAATTCTTTATTGAATTAAAATTCTCTTGGTTGATAGTTTCAGAGGAATTTTGCTAGACAATGCTTCACATTCTGCATTCTGTTTTGATGGAAATGGTTGATAATTTAATGTGTACTGAATTGATTACATCTGCATGGTGTAGTGTTTGTGATAATATTGGGGATTACTATTTAGTAATTTGGTACGAGTTGCAACCTAGGGTATTTTATTGACAATTTTCTATTAACAGGCTGTGAAAGCCTTTATATGATGGTCTTTTGCTGCTTGCATGGTATTGAATTGACAATTTTCTATTAACAGACTGTAAAAGCATATATATGATGGTCTCTTGCTGCTTGCATTGTATTCCATGAAAGTTTTGAGTAGTGTTTGATGATTTTTTATCACGGAGTACCATTGGGATAAATGGAAAAACGATGGAAAAGTTGTGTTGAAGAAAACAATCGATAAACTTTGCTGCTTAGCTGGAATTCAATTTTATGACCATTTACTTATCTTTCCTCAATCTGCTATTGAATATAATGAAATATCTAAACCATCTATCAGATTATGTTATGTGATTCATTTTATGTTATGTTTTGCTGACAACAAGGGGAAGACAATTTGCAAAATTTAAGTTAGCGTTCTGCAAAATTTTAGGTAATCTTATGGACATAATTCACACTCCATATTTTATGTTTTAATTGATTTCATTTGATCAACGCATCTCTACATTAAATACTTATGTCCATAAAATATGTCAAGGCATAATGGCTGCTGGCCTTTCCGACTGCATAGAAAACCTGGGATGCCACAAGATATATTGTGAATATCATGTTACAATATGAAGGTAATAATTTGGGAGTCAAATTTTTCAGCCATTCCACTTCTGAGAAACTTTCAAATTGAATTTACAATCTGCAATCTGCATTATGCCAGTTGGCTTGCAATATGGAGAATTTACAATTCTCCATGTATTTAAAAGTTCTATTTTTGTATTTCTTCTTTGCTCAATATTGATTTTAAACATTGTATTAGAGATATTTTACATTATGCACTTTTTCATTTATTTATGCATTAAGTTACTAAATATTTTAAGAACTTTCTGATTTGGTAATTGCAACATTCACTTTCATTTATGTATCCATTAAGTTACTAAATATTTTAAGAACTTTTCTGATTTGGTAATTGGAACATTCACTTTAGCATTTCCATGCTTCAACCATTATTTTCTCCAATTATTCTCATGGAGAAGTTTGTCAAACACTTGTTACACAATTGTAATATATAACTAACCTTTGGTCTATATATAGTCTCTAGCTTTGATCCCATTTTATAATTGTATCTATGCTTAACACAATTACTTCATTGTCCTTTTAGCAACTCAATGACAATTTCCAATTTAGTTTTCAATAACAATTGACAATGACTGTAAATCACATTGACAATAACTGTAGATAGATCATAAAATAAAATGCAGAAGACAAGCCAAGACAAGAGAACACAAGATTTGGTGGATGCCAGGGAAAAACCCCAATGTTGGTAAAACCCTTTGATCAAATCTTCTTATTATTATATGAAATGTTTAGTAGAGAAATAGTACAAAAGTCAAAGTTTGACTTGCCAAATCACAGTCAAAACCCTGACAAATCTGCAGTCAACTACAGTGAAATTCAACCCTAACCAGAAAGTCAAAGATGGAACGCAACGACAAATATTCCTTTTTGGAGCTTGGTCATACCCAATCAAATTCGGCCTGATAAGGTGGTCAAAGTCAACCCAAAATAGTCTTGAAAACTGTGGTGAAACTTGGTCAACTCTACGGTCAGGTTTGCGGTCAACCCTGCAGTCAGCCCTATGGTCAAAGTGCCTAGAAATTCTCGGTTCCTGTGCCAAACTGTATGGCTTGTCAAAAATGAAAATTTCACACAAAAATCGTAGTCAAAGGATGGTCAAAGTGCTTGTTCAATGCTAGTTAAACACCTGCAACAATGCTTAAATTCGACTAGAAAATTTGTCGTTTTGCCACACGTGAGAGAGAGATCTGCCTAATAGCTGTACGAACCAATGAGAGGAGAGAGAAGAAATGTGTGATGATGATGCCAAATGAGGTGAGAGGGCACTTGTATTTATACAAGTCGTTGAGGGTGAAGAGTCACGACCATTGGTTTTCATGAGCCTACATGATGCTGTGGCCGACCTGAACAAATTGCACATGTGGGAAAATTCAAAAACACATTTCTGCTTGTCCAAATTGGATGATCTTTATATCAATTTGGGTCCTCTCGAAAAGGGGAATTTAATGCAATCATCATCTCCATCAAATGAGTTGTCCCAAGGTGGAATTTGGTCCTAGTTGCCAATTTTAACTCTCCCTTTCAATTAGGGAGAATTCCACCTGCCAATCCATCTGTCATCATTGATCATCATGCCATCTTGTCGTCATGAACAGTCTCTGAATCTCATCTCAACTCTGCTGAACAATGATGTAATAATGAAGAAGAATTGATCGAGAGTGAGTCACAAGACCTTGCCACTCTCCATTGACAAAGGTCAGTCCAGGGGGAGAACCCCAATAAAATTTGATCCTAAATGGTCTAGATGTTAAACGCCATGCATCCTAGACATGGGAGCACGACATTACACGATGCGTCCATCTGTAGTACTATGGTACCTATCCACTTTTCCCATGTCATTGGCCAGATGAGAGGTACTCCCCATGAGTCCCATACTACATGGGTAGGATGTATGTTGGGGCATCAACAAGAGAAGGTGAACCACTCATCTTGCTCATATGCCATAGGAGAAGGTGAACCACTCATCCTATGCATATGTCAATTGTAGGGGAAGGTGAACCACTCACCCTACATACATGTCATCAATCGTAGGGGAAGATGAACCTCTTGTCATACATACATGTCAACCATCATGGGGTATCACAGGTGTAGGTGAACCACTCACCCTATTGTCACTGCTCATAGCTCCAAGAAGTACCCCAAGCTCCCAGGAGCTCCCAGAGCTGAATGTTCAACTCAAGCGGGGTCCTCATGGGAGGGTTTTTCCATGACTCCAAGTTTCTCTCGGAAGGCTAAGAATTTGACCTTCCCTAAGGTTTTTATGAGGATGCTTGCAACCTACTCATTAGTCCTGATGTGTTGGAGCCTTATTGCTCCTCATTGTACCATATCTCGGATAAAGTGGTACTTGATATCAATGTGCTTGGAGCGATCGTGGAACACAGGATTCTATGAAAGGTGAATCCCACTCTGGTTGTCGCAAAAGATCACGGTGGTATCCAACATGTGCTCAAATAGCTCACTGCAGAGCTTCCTAAACCAAACAACTTCACAACATGCCATACTAGCTGTAATGTATTCGGCCTTGGCGGTGCTTAAAGCCACTGATTTCTTCTTCCTGCTCATCCATGAAATCGAAGCAAACCCCAATGAGAAGCAACATCTTGATGTGCTCTTTCGATCCACTACACTGCCAGCCCAATCAACTTCAAGATATCCATGTAGTTTCAAATTCTCGGCAGTTTATCTCAGTTCATAGTTTATTGTGCCAGGAAGATATCTTAGGAGATTCTTAGCAACAATCCAATGTATGTGGTGAGGCTCAACCATAAATTGACTCAATGTATTCACAACGAAGCATATGTTAGGATGAGAGTTTACCAGGAACATCAAGGCCCCCACAAGTTGTCTATATTTAGAAGGGTTTGCCAATTCAAGCCCAATAGCACTTTCACATAACTTCTTGACGTTGTGTTCCATTGGAGGAGAAACAAACTTGCAATCCGCCATCCCACATCTCTCGAGCAACTTCACAATGTATTTTCTTTGAGAAAGGAAGATCTCACTTGGCTTTTGCTAGACCTCCAGGCCTAGGAAGTTGTGCATTGGTCCTAGGTCCTTCATCTCGAACTTAGAAGCCAGCTCCCTCTGGCATTGATAAATGAGAGGGTCTGCACCTGTCAGAAAGAGATCATTTACATAAAGGACCAAAATGAGAGGCATGTCGATTTCAACCTTGAAGTATAGGTTAGGATCAACATCGCTCCTTGTAAATCCCAACTTCATAAGATAACTATCAATCCTCTCATACCAAGCCCTAGGGGCTTGCTTCAACCCATAAAGGGCTTTCTTCAACCTGCATATGTGTGTCCTTCGATCTTGTACTTCGAACTCCTGAGGTTGTTCCAAGTAAACTTCCTCCTTAAGCGAGCCATGCAAGAAAGAGTCTTAATGTCCATTTGATGTAGGCTCCATCCTTGAGAGGCAACGAGAGCAATAATCAATCATATAGTGGTATATCGGGCGACCGATGCAAATATCTCGTCATAGTCCACTACTTCCTTTTGAGAGAAGCTTCGAGCAACGAAGCTGGCCTTATGTTTTTTAGCACTCCCATCAACTCCATGTTGAATTTTGTATAACCATTTTGAGGTGACGACAGACTTGTCCTTCGGTCTAGGCACCACATCCCAAACATCATTTTTCATGATATATTCATATTCCTCATTCATCGTATCCTTCCAAACTTGGTGCTTTATGACTTCTTCGAACGTACATGGCTCATATTGAACAATAATACTCATAGAAACTAAGTACCCTTGTTACCTGTTCAGTGTCTTACTTTCACGGAATGTCCCTCTTGGAGCAATATGTCTTTCAACATCTTCGAGAGTACCTTTGAGCCACAAAGGTCTTTTTCTTGAGGTAGAGGGATCATCAGGAGGTGGATCAATGGGATCCATCGAGTCTTCAACATTGAGCATAGGCTCATCTGTCGGAGGTTCACATGCTTTTTTGCAACATCATTATTATCCTTCTTTGGAATGGGGAGATCTCTGGCCTTCCCAAGGGAAATATCTTCATCGAAGGTGACATTATACCTAACTTCCACTTTTCTTTGTCCAAGAACATAGATTCTATATGCCTTTGAATTTTCACCGTAGCTCACAAATATACCTTTCTTTCCAGATACTTCTAACTTGTTTCTTTTCTCTTTAGCCACATGAAAATACACGGGACAACCAAATATTCTAAAATGAGAAACATCAAGTTTCTTACCAGTGAAAACTTCTTTAGGTGTCTTGAAATCCAGTGCTTGATGCAGGCTCCTATTTTGAACATGTACGACAATGTTGGCAACTTCTCCCCATAATAACTTCAGTAGACCTTGATGATGGAGCATGGCACGGGTGGCTTCCATGATTGTTCGATTCTTTCTTTCAACAACTCCATTTTTCTCAGGAGTGTATGGACCAATTGTCTCCCTCTTAATGCTAGCCTCTCTGCAAAATTCATTGAATTCATTTGATTCATATTAGGTTCCATTGTCGGTCCTCAATATTTTGATCTTCTTCCCTATTTGATTTTCCACCAAGGCTTTGAAAGAACGAAACCATTTGAACACTTCATACTCCTCCTTCAAGAAATAGATCCATAAGTCAACGAGATAAGTCATCCACAAAAATCATATAGTATAAGTATCCTCCCAATGATGTTACGGGAAACATTTCAGATAGGTCAGAATGGACCAATTGAAGAATATCAGTAGTTTGGGTTTCACTTGAAGGGAATGCCCCCCTTGTAAGTTTCCCAGTTACACAACCCCGACAAACACCTTCATGATTCATGTTGAACTCGAGCATACCAGTGACCATCTTCCTTACCCCAGGTAAGGCTTTGTAATGAAGGTGAGCAAATCTTCAGTGCCACAATTCAGATTGAAGAGAAGTATCACAAGTCAAGGCTCCAAAAGGACTTCCTCCAACTTGATAGAGACCTTCAACCCTAAATCCAAGTGTAAATGCATATTTAGGGTTTCATTGCCAAATACGTACCTTTCCATCAATGAATGCTACCTTGAATCCTTTATCTTCCATCGCAGAAATAGACACCAGGTTCTTATTCAAATCGGGTACGTACAATACTTCTTGAAGTTGAATGGTTTGACCTTGATTCAAGTGAAGAGCTATAATACCTATCCCGTGAAAGGGATATGTGGAACTATCTCCAAGTATGATCTCCAAATTAGCCTTCTTTTCCACCAAATTTGAGAGGGCCTTCTTGTACCCAGTGAAGTGCGTTGAGGCTCCACTATCAATCAACCAATGATCCAAAGTATTTAGAGTAGAGGCAGTAGATAGAGCAGAAATATGATAAAACGCCTTTTATTTTTCTACAACATTACTTTCCTCATACCTGTAATTTCTCGTCCTTTTGGGAGGTCGACCATTTCGATATTGAGCACTGGGAGAATTTCTCTTTCCTTTATTGTTGAACCTGTTGTTTCTTTGATTTCCGTTGCCTTTGTAATTGTTGTTGTTGTTGTTGTCGTCATCCCTTGGAGAATCCTTCTTGTGAGGACACTCTCTAGCATAGTGACTGAACTTGTTACAATTGTAGTACCTTCCTTTCCTTCCTTCTTTGAATCCCTGCTTGAACCCTTGACCTTGTTTTCTTGGACCAACATTATTTTTCTTCTTTGCATGAGTGGAGAATGCAATAAGTTCATTTCCATTTGAGGGCTTGTCTCTCTCCATCATCCTTGTCTCCTCTTGAGTGCATCTAGCCAATAATTCATCAAAACTAGGAATCATGTCATTGTTGAGAATGGTGGTGTTAAATACATCCCATGCTCTTGAAAGGCCTCCAAGTGCAATGAGGGTGAGCTCCCTGTCAACAATAACTTCTCCAATATATAGTATATCATTCTTGATTTGTGTTATTCTCATGAAGTAGGATTCGATAAACTCCCGTTTGTCAATCTTGATGTCCTTCAACTTGTTCTTGAGAAAGAGGATTTGATTTGCATTGTTTATTTGGAACATCCCAATCAACTTATTATACATCTCCTTAGATGTTCCCAAATCAGAAATATAGACAACCAAATGATTTTGAATGGAGTCTATGATAATTCTCTTATCTTTGACCTCAACTTTCTTATACTTCGTCTTTGTAGCATCAGGTGCATTTGAAGGAGGTTCCACCACTCTTCCCTGCACATAGTCCATTGCATCATGCTCTTCCAAAGTCAAGTCCAAAGTCATCTTCCATCCATGATAATTAGAGTTTTCCTTGAGCTTATCCTTAGATTTGAAGTAAGATGTAGTAGCCATTAAAGCTAGTCCAATGATATTTTCTAATAGATCTCCCTTAGTGACTACTTTTCTCTCTCTTGCTTCGAATTTGTCTTCACTTGGGCTCTGACACCATGTTAATTTTAGTTAACAATGGTATGTTCTATGCTGAGCACAATTACTTCAATGAAGCAGAAGAAAGCACAAATCTCTGTTCCTAATCCCTAAGGATAAAGACCTTATAAGACCTTGACTTACTAAGACCTACTAATATCTTTACAAGACCTTCTAACCTATAGACCTTATAACCTATCTTAATATAAGGAGGAGAACCTTTATAATTCCTACTTACAAAAACCATAATTAGAATACCTCACTTCTATAGGGAGAGGAAGAATGTGTATTCAGTATTTGCATTAAAATGCGAGGAAGCCCGAGTGAGGAAGGTGAGGTAGGGTAAGGCCAGGTCGAGACAAACATATATTCTTGTTGGCTGAAGAACACGTATAAAGGTTGGCCCTATAGCGTGAAGAAGCTCGAAGCTGAGTAGGGTGTGATTAAGTCGGGCGAGAGAGACTCAGGCATAAGACTTAGGTGAGGTCAAATTAGATGAGGCACACTTAGATGAGGTAGAATAAGGCAGGGACTGAAGAAACATATTCATTTTCTTATTTGAGAAACCAGAGCAAGAGTGTCGTAATGTGGGCTGAGTCACAGGTATAATGGAAGTGGTGCTAAAACGCACTAAAACGCCCCCATCTCTATATAATAATTGATGATTTTCAATATTGATTGGTTACATTCTCCTTAAACTCAACTCTTATGGCTTGATCGGTATATTCGCTTCATCAATCCAACCCTTATGACTTGATGAAAGTGGAGCTAGTTTCATTCTCTCTGTAGGGAAAGTCGGGGTAATTTGACCAATGATTCACTAGATATAAGAAGGATAGAAACCGATAATACGTAATCTGTTGGTTCTCTCAAATTGCTACAACTACTCACTTGTTTTTCTTATGGCGAGAAAGCTACCAACCTTCATCTTGAAGAACAAAGCATACTTTCCCTTTCATTTATTGAAGAACATAACGCGTATTGACTCTGTCACTTGAAAACGTATTGAGCCAACTAGGATCGATGAGATATATGAATCAAAGGTTGAATAGAAGTAGTGATAGAATGTGCTCAATGTGTATAAGATGCGCTTCTCGCACTGGATCCACATCTTTCTCTTCTCTTTGACTGAAGAGATTGAACTGCAACTGCTAAACTACAACCCCTGTTCTTATGGGTAAAAGTCGAAGGGATAATTTTCCTAGGGATTTCTCAAATATAGGGTGAACCACTTTTGAGAGTACTTATTGGTTGGCATGGACTAATTATTATTATTATTACTTAGTGATAAAGCAACCCTAACCCTCATTAGGTCAGGTTCATTAGAAGCCAGGTGAAATAGAATTGTATTCTCTTGATCGGAACTCACTTGACCAACGATACTTCATTCTTCATGGGAAGATGGATGAAATTTACATATCCATTTTCTCTTTATTGAAAGCCCGATGAGCCAAGGGTTAACTGGAAGTGGTGATAGAACGCATTACAAGGGAAATTTATACTGATCCCATATGCTTCTTTCTCTATCTTTTTCAATACCCTTTCTCCTCCACTCCTTTCACTTGGAGAAGAGATGGGTTATTTTTGCGAAGCAATAAATGTAGTCAGTTCACATTTGTGACCTTCTTTTACTATTTGATGTTTTCCCATCATAGCCATCCTCTCACCCTCTAGTGGAGACCCATAAAGTTTACACAACTATAGGGTCCTACATTCATCGTAGGGTTACACCTGCAAAAGCTTACACCCTTTCTCCACTTCTTGATATCTATTCTAACCCTCCTAGTCTTTTGACTTTACTTATAGTTAGTCTTAAAATATGACCTAAGACTACCTCCCACACCAAAAAAATCCAAGACAAGAAATTTCCTTCTCATAGATGTTACCATCGACATTCACATTGGTTCTCCAAGACTTACTCACATCTTGAAACTAAAGAGAAACCTAACCCCTAAAGAGGTCAAGTCCTACAGGGCTTTTCTCATAGAGTACCAAGATATGTTCATTTGGGAATACTTCAACATTTTGGGGCGAATGAGTTTCTCATTACCCATAATTTGATTCTCGAGACATATTCCAAACCATTAAAAAACACTATATTACCATCATCCACAAGTTAATGCCTTGGTGCATACGAAGATATTAAAGTATCCTCTCCCATATGATCGAGCGTGCTGCCACATCCTCAATGTTGGTTTCATTTCAACTATTGACCATCCTGATTGGCTTGCCAACATAGTCCTAACAATGAATAAAAATGCCTCCATCCATGTATGTACTGACTTATATGAATTTTATGCTGTAAGTCACAAAGATGACTTCCCTTTTCCTTTCATAGACCAACTTGTAGACTCTTATATAGGATATTATATAATGTCTCTCATGGATGGATTCTTTGGTTATAATCAGATCATGATAACCTATGAAGACCATCTCAAAACCTCCTTTCAGTAGGAGTAGGGTACCTATTACTACATACCATGTCCTTTCATCTCAATAACAGTAGGGAAACCTACTAATGTGCTATGATCAATGCCTTCCATTATCTTATTAATAATATCATCCAATTCTACGTTTATGAACTCATCTCTAAATCTTAACATCGAGGTGATCATCCCTCTGACTTATGCATAATCTTTGAGCATTTAAAGCATTACAAAATATGCTTCAATACAATCTAGTGCATTTTTGGAGTCATCGCTGAAAAATTCCTTGATGTGGAGCAGCCACCGTTACCTTCCCTTCCGCAACTACACACCTCGTTTGGTGTTGATTATTTTTTGTTGACGGAGCCGATAAAATAGCGGGACACTCATACCGAGATCTCTTATTTATGTTCATGCGCATACTAGCTCCCCAAGAGACTTAATTACCTCAGATTGATGTGCAGATCAACTCATATGCGGATAACCTTATGGCGGGACACTCCGTAGGAGACTTAATGACCTCCTACGCTTACACTCCTCAATGGGAGAGCTAATGCCGAGACCACTCTATTGGAGACGTTATAGGATGGGGCTCTGTAGGACACGTATTTACCATTATTTATTCCCCCCTTATGGAACACTATGAAACATTGCTTGAATCGACGACAAATGGCATATGCATATTTAAGTTGGAAATAACATGAAATTTCTCTCTATACATGTAGATTCAATTTATTACACATGTAGTTTAAATATGGTGGCCGAAGTTGCTCTTTTGATGCTAAAGATAGTCATATCATTCAAAAAAGATCCAATTCTCAACACCTTACAGAAGCTACTTGGTGGAATGGTCAGTTAATCTTGTAATTGAGCACATAGCTTGCCATAGTGGATCAACGCTACTATTAGAGAATTTTCGAGGTCTAAAATGGGCCTCCTAAGAAAAATGTACAACCAGAATAAACTTTATAATAACCAATATGATTCAACATGATGATATCAACCATGGAGGATGATTCAAGATTTAAAAATAATAAAACTATATTTTCAACTTGTATTTTCAACTCATTACTCAAATTTCGAGTGGGAGTACTTGTTGGATGCAAACTTTAATTCATCTAAGGAATACCCATGTTGCATACTTTCGATGGACCCTGCTACATGAAAAATGAGAAATGCACGAAAAAACGTGATTGCAACATGGGTACTTCTTCGATGAGGAAACAAATTCTTCCTCCAAAAAGTGTTTTCGCTCGAAATGTGAATAAATCCATAAGGAGATAAGTTGAAAATACGAGTTGAAAAAGTAGTTTTTTTTTTTTGTTCTTTTTTTTGTTTTGTTTTAATTTAATTTATTCCTCTAAAATTTGATGATGTAAACTAATCTTATTTTATTATTTCATTATTGTTTTATAATTTCCTTATGAGGCCCATTTTAGACCTCAAAATTCCCCTAATGCACCTTTCAAATCTGTGGGTGTGCTCTGAGAAAGGGGGCTAGTTTTGAAGATCATATGTCTCTATAGGAGTGGTAGAAGCAGCTGGAACACCGAAAGGATGACATGAGTCTAGATTAGATGCTTACCAATCTAGTCTTGGTAGCTTCCGAGAAGCTGGTCTCGAGTAAATTAGAATCCTTACTACGGGTATGTAATTATACGTATGGCTTAAGAATATATGTGTTGGATAATTAGAGTGCTACTAGGATTATGCTACCGAGAGGTGGAAATAAGCTTACTCGGGCTATATAATTCATATAACTTCACTAGTGGCGTATCATTTTAAGCCTAATTTACGAGTAGAGACCTATATAGATCAATGACAAATCGAGTGCTATTCTAGAAACAAACCCCGAATAAATGGTGCTTAGCCATTTTAAAGCTAGTAGAGTAATTTATCTCATTGACCCAGGACTAGTTCATTCTTTGGAGCTACATAACTGCTAATTTTTTAGTGCATGACATATCCTTGGATTATAGATCCAGACAGGTCTCAAAGCTACCAGTTATGTAACTGAGTATTTCTATATTTGGTATTCATGCATGATTCAGAGTGGAAACTGGTACGACCCTTAGTTCCATGCTTACCTAGAGCGTTTGGTTGATAACATGCTGCTAATTTATAATAGTAATCCAGGCTGTAACTATTTATAGTAAGTGGGTTAAGTACAATATTGTCCTTAATTACACAAGTAATTCTTAACCTCATACTGGTTACAATGGTCGTTATTCCCACACTAGCTTATTGTTTGAAACATACGTTACTAGTAAGGATTCTAATTTTCCTATTACAAAGAGTACATGGTTGGTATAGGAATTATGAGGTAAGAAAGAGTAAGCATAATTCATGGTCAAGTGTATCCAATAATCTCATGTTATGAGTTTATTAGCATCTCTAGAGTACTATCCAATTGAAACAAATTAAACCCATGTTACACTTTTCGTACTGTTGTAAACATCTCATTATCCTTTCTCCATAATAAGTCAACCTAGCTCATGGAAAATACCATATATATTATTGATGGACCATTAATCCTAGGCAGGCGTAGTAGTATGCTATGTTAGTAAGCACGATATCGTCCTTTATTTATGGCGGTAACAACTAGTGTATGACTATGATGCATAGTCTCTTAATTACTATTCTCTCTTAATGGGTGAGCTAACCATGATTAATGCTCTCGTGAGTAAGGGTTAATTAAGTGTTTATGACCAAGTGGTTCTGTATTGCCTTAAGCTGCCCGTTTTCCATTCACGGTGCTGAAAACACTAATTCGAGTTGGCATGCAATATAGTAATTAATCTTTCCTTAATGATAGTAATAGTGAAATAAATATGTACTCCATGGTTCAATACTTTACATTAATCATGATAATTATAGTTTATGTAAGGTTATACTAGCTTATCATATGTACTAGAGTAGTAACATAATTAAAGACTCGAATTTTACGATTGCGATACACACACCATGATTCTAAGCAGGTCACTTGCTTATAAGTAGACACATGTATAGGGAAAACCCTTTGATCAAATCTTCTTATTATTATATCAAATGTTCAGCAGAGAGAGAGAGTACAAAAGTCAAAGTTTGACTTTCCAAATAATAGTCAAAACAACCCTGAAAAATATGCAGTCAATCGCAGTAAAATTCAGCCCTAACCAAAAAGTCAAAGATGTTCAATGCATCAAAAAATCTTCCTTTTTGGAGCTCAGTTATACCTAGTCAAACTCGCCTGATAAGGTGGTCAAAGCCAGCCCAAAATAATCTTGTAAACTGCGATCAAAAATTGTCAATTATGCAGTCAGGTATGTGGTCAACCCTACAGTCAAAGTGCCCATATATTCTCAATTTCTGTGCCAAATTGTACGACCTGCCAAAAATGAAAATTTCCCACAAAAATCATAGTCAAAGGATAAGTCAAAGTGATCGGTCAACGTTGGTCAAAATCGTGCAATAGTCTTGAAATTCGGCCCTGCAATTTGCCTAGAAAATTCGTCTTTCTGCCACTGTACGTGTGAGAGGAGAAGATCTGCCCAATAGCTGTACGAACCAATGAGAAGAGAGAGAAGAAATGTGCACGATGATGATGCCAAATGAGGTGAGAGGGTACTTGTATTCATACAAGTCGTTGAGGGTGAAGAGTCATGTCCATTGGGCTTCATGAGCCTACATAATGATGTGGCCGACCTGAACAATTTGCACGTGTGGGCATAAATTCAAAAACACACTTCTGCTTGTCCAAATTGGATGATCTTTATATCAATTTTGGTCCTCTCGAAAAGAGGAATTTAATGCAATCATCATCTCCATCGAATGCGCTGTCCCAATGTGGAATTTGGCCCTAGTTTCCAATTTTAACAATAATGTACCTAGTACCTTGTGTACACATTCATGATATGGTGTACTCTTTTTGTCACCCAAAGTCACACTAATTATTGCTAGGTTACTATATTGCATTGTCCAGTTATTAACTAATTAACATAGGTAGGTATGATAGTGCAAATGTATATAACATAATAAAACCATTCATTTAGTGATGGGACTATTATTATAATGTAGGCTAATATAGGTAATTAAAACTACATAGATTGGAAACCAATTCAAACAATAACATAAACCATAATAATTCAACATCAATTCAACTCAATGTAGAAACCAAACCATATGTTCCCCTATTGGAAAAGCACTCTTTGTAACATACGACATCCCTAAGTGGATGATGTGAATCCAAAGGGGTGGACTCTGTTAGCCACCTATAACATTTTGTCAAAGCAAACAGGTGGCTAAATATGTTTCTGAGTCTTCAAGAGAAACATTTCCTTTGGAAATCTATCATTCTTGAAGCCTCCATGTGCCTTCTATCCTTAAAAGAATCTTCACTACTGTTTCCATTGATGAACCCTGCTATTTGTGAAAGAAGCTGTTCTAAAAAAGGCCTTCATTTTCCATCATTTCACTCCCCTTTCACTCACAAAGAATTCCATTTTTCACCCTTATTCCCTTCACAAAATTCCTCTGTAGACCTTTATTTCAACCTCCATCTCATCCTAAACCACATTTAAACCTTATATTTCCCTTTATTTGGTTTAAAAATCCCTCCTTCCATCTATCGGAACCTCCAAATTCCTCAAAAAATCCTTCAAAATCTTTAAAAAACCCCATTTTTGCATTAAGGCCTTAAGCCCCTTTGGCCTTAGCCCCAACTCCTTTTCCCCGCATGTGACCCAGAGCCATAGCCTGGAGTTAGCCCCCATTGCGCAATTGCAATCGGGGTTTCTTGTTTCCTTATTGCCTTTTACTTCAAAACTCCGATGTGATAAGCCTTTTCTTTTAAACCCTCGATCTCCTCGCCCTTTTCACAGGACCACACCCCGCCATCGCAATCGCAAAAAGTTATTCTCTTTGGTCTTCTCCCTGACTCTCTGATCCTCCGATTTAATCTCAATCGTCGAATCCACAAGAACCGACAGTCAAGATTCAATCGCGCTCCACTCATAAGCCTGCAGCCGGGTGCTAAGAAAATGAACCATCCCCATGCTAAACCCATTTTTCCTTTGGTTTTCCGTTTCCCGACCTTTCTTCTTAGGGAAGATCGTGACCGTTGATCTGAGAAGATCAAGGGTTGTCGCGTGTTTCTCCCGTCTACCCATCCTTCTACCATACACATCCTCCTTTTGATCTCCGTCGTCCGTTCGTGCAGATCCAACAGTTCACATTTAAATTGTCGTTCACCCCGCGACCAAAGAGATCACGTCATCATCGCGTCCCACCACACCTTCCGCTGGGGCAGCTCACCTGCTATCGCGTTCATTCCGCATCGTCGGATCTGCCGCCCATCATCCGACGGCTGACACTCCGTTTCGCAAAATATTTGCGCCCAAGAGTTAACGTTTCAAAATTACGCGAAATGGGCGGTTTTTAAAAGACACACATCACCTATTCTATGGAATCACATTCTTTTTGGGAAAACCACTTACCCCCTTAGAGCCCGCGCGAAAACCATTAATGGTTTTCCGCCATACCGCCTACCCCCCCTGCGACATCAATTTTACTTTTAATCACAGCCGTAGATCATCTTGATCTAACGACCCACGTTATATCGTGATATCGTTTCATTGTTCCTCATCTGTTCTCCCAAACGCTCCATCGTGTGATCTCCACCATGGATCATCCTGATCTAACGGTCCCAATTTATCCTCGCGCCCAAACCTCCAAAGCACCTAGTTAGCTTCTCTGCCAGGGTTTTTCCCCATTTTTCCGCTGCGCTCACTTTTTCCCTCATTTCTCCTCCATCCCCACGAGCCACTGAAGCAGTTCCCTCCACTCCCGCTGGTTTTTATAATGTGTTTTCGTTTTTTGCAGGTTTCAAAGGTGGTGAATTCGTTCTGTCTCCACAGTCATAGTCATGGTCACCCCTGGCACAGAAAGACGATCACGGAGCCAAGTTCGCAGAGGAAGAAATATCTGAGAAGGGTTAAAGGCATAATATTGAAGATTAAAAAGCCTAATCCACAGTCAGCACAGATTAAACACAAATCATTGATCACAACAACGCAGAGAATATATCAGCAAGAAAGTCCTTTTACTGAAGAAAGGACCAAATCACTACTACCCATTCTCTATTCTTCATCAAGCTCCAGAGTAGTTACTATGCTGACAAGAAGTCCTAAAAACTATCAGTGCATTAGTTACAAAGCATGGAAGACCTAAAAGACAAATCTTCACCCTTTCTTGTTATAGAGGATAAAACAGAGTACTACAGCCAGAAAAGTACTTCAAGGAGCATACCCTTGGAGTTATTATCAATCTGTCGAAGACTTCTGAACCAGCCTAAAGGATACCAACGATGAATGCAAAGCCATTATGCAGAGTGGGCATTCGAATACTTCCTCCCCTCTGTCTTAATGAATCATTTAAGTTCATATCTACTACTCCACCTCCTCATTCACCTATAAGAAGCCCTGTAAATTGCATTGAAAATGTTGTTGGTGGTTGGGATTTTATTGACTATTTGAACTGTTATTGAGGGGAAGTAGCTGAGTAGTTTGTAATATAGTAGGATGGGAAGGAAAGTTTGGACTGTAAAGAGCCATTGGACTCAAAGTATGTGACTGGTTTTGCACATCAATTGAACAAGCAGATTCACAAGACCCTGGGCTATATTATTGGTGATGTTTTCCTTGCTACAATTGTCTCCTTTCATGTTTTTCATACTGTCCATTATTATCTGATAAAGATCAGTAAGCTTAGATTAGGACATACTGCTGGAAGTACCCTAAATCTCACTGTAAATCTTTATCTTTATGTTTTCCTCCGATTGTGTATTTTAAGGATAGTTCTATAGAGTATAGCCAGTCAAGAAATGTTGGTGAGCCCATGTCTTGCTGAGTAAAACTTGAAACATTGTCCTTGAAAGATATTTTCATTTCATGCTAAGTAAAGATTGAAGTAGGGAAGTCTATGGTTAGCCCTGTCCTCTAGTTTCTTCTCCAACATTTTGTCTTGAAATTTTCCCTGTGAGTTGGTGTGAAAAGCAGTGAATGTTCAAAGTCTTTCTCTGATCTTAGGCCTTGCTCTGTGTTTAATCTTAAATGTTTTCTACTGTCTGAAAGCGGTGATGAGGATTGCTGGATTGTTCTCCTTAAGAGTATGCTGAAAGCAGGCTAAGTTAAAAGTCTTTACCTAATCTTAAGCTACCCTTTGTGTCTTTATTGGGAGTTTCCTTTGAAGTATGTCAAAAGAAAGATAGGTTAAAATTTCTTACTTGATCTTAGGCTGCACTTTGGTTTCTTTCTTTCACCTCACTTCTTAATGTTCCATCTCACCACCTATCTAAAGAGATCCTTTGGTATAGATGACTTGCCCTATGGAAACCCTTGGATAGCTGTTATGTGAGTAAACCCTTTTATGACTCCATAGCCCAATGGACTGATGCTTTCCTTGACCCATCTTCCCATGCTGAAACATCCTACTACTTAGTGTCCTTCTTCACTTCCATAACCTTCTCAGTTAATGATGTCCAACCAAACCAAAAAACCAAAACCCTTGTGCTTCATACCTAGCCTAATACCATAAACTGACCTTAAAGATATGCCATTCTTTACATTTACAGAGAGATCTCTCTCTGGATCCAGGAGGGCTAGATCCTAGGATCCCAAAGTGGTTCTGATGTTGTCTTGTCTTTTGGTCTTGCCAATCTGGCGAAAACATAGGAACCGCAACATAATGGCGACTCCGCTGGGAAATTTCTAAGTTAACTTCATCTTAGACATCCTCATGAACTCAAAAGACCGAAATCCTCCTTAGATTGGTATTTAATTGCTGATGGTGGACAACAGCCTGCTTCAAAACATTCAAATTCATCCACGCGGCGACTCCACACTCCACAACTCCCAAAATATCAAATGACTCCACTGGTAGAAAGTCCTGAATTGGTTGAAAAGACACAGTGACCTCTTATCTGATTTACAAAATGATTCCAAGGATACAACGAAGATATGCCCCAATGAGTAGAGAACATATCCTTGGGTTCCCACATAAGATGCCCCAGGTGATTTTGGATGATAACCTTCCTGTTTTTCAAGGTGAAGATTTTGAGGACGCACTTCTACATCTCATCAAATTTCACATACATGTATGGAAGGTAAATATTGAATGGCATGAAGACTGCCTTATGAAAATGTTCATGTTAACATTAGAAGGAAAGGCAAGGGACTGGTATGAATGGTTAGAACCTAGGAGTTTGTTTTCTTTGAAAGACATGCACCAAGTATTTTACGAGAAATACAAAGAAAACCCCTCATCCATACCATGGAGTGCAAACTGTTGTGACCAATCTCAGAACCTCATACAATACCTGCTAGATATTGATGAGAACTTGGTAGATATGCACCCTAAAGATCTGTTAGAAGCCATTCAAGAGTTTCATATGCATCCTAGCTATCACAAGAACCTGGATGAATCAGTTGAGGAAGAAATTCACCAAGAAATCAAAGACATTCCTCAAGATATTCCTGAAAATACAAATAATGATTCATCATCCCTTATAGCTGAGGCCCAAGAAGACATCCAGCCTCAGATTCAGTCTTCACAGGTAACAGAGAGCTGCTGCACTTCTGCTCAAAGAAAAACAAGAAAATATTCCCCTTTGACAGAAGAAGAAATAGATCAGATCATCAATAGACAGCTAGCCTCTGAAATTTTTTGCAGAACAAACACTCTTTCCCATTCATCTACTGAGCTTAGTTGTAAAGATTTGGAAAGCTCCCTTGTAAATCAGAAGGAAGAAAGATCTGCTGATAATCCAATATGTTTGATTGGTAACATTACTTACTTTAATGATTTTCCTAAGTTTGGTCTGTCTGATGATGATGTTCTCCAAACAAAAGTTGATCTTGTAGGGGCATCATTAGTAAATTTGTGGGAGGAATATTAGTTCCATGAACTTCAAGAAAGTAATGAGCCCATGCAGGCTATTTATGATACTGATGAGGAAAGTTATGAAAGTCTAGTAGCAGGTGAAGATTCATTGAATCTTCACTCTGCTTTATCTCAGATCATCAATAATAGTTTTCATGTGATTGGGAATCAACAGCTTTTCATCTCACAAGGTGAAGAGGAAAACAAGGAAGAAATTTTTGAGCAGGTTGAAACCAAGGAGCCTTCTCTTGAAAAACAGGAAGCAATGGAACATACCCCTGCCCAAGAATTCAGTGACCTTTTCACAGAGCTCAGCCCACCAAATCAGAATATCTCAGAGCTACAAGAGGACAACACTGCAGTATATGATGATTCCTCCAGTTTAGAAAAGGATGAAGATGAGGAAGAGTTTCTTTCTAAAAATAATATTTTTCTTGATCTAGTGGAAGAAGAAGTAATCCTGGTTGAAACCTACTTGTCAAATACTCACAACCAAGTATTATTTCAAGATCCTTATGCTCATTTCTTGAAGACATTTGAAGAAGGATCAAAGGTCATCAAGAGCAACTGGTTACAAACAACAAGAAGCATTTTAGAAGCTGCTGTTAATAAAAAAAGAGAATGGGAGTGGCCCTGTCTGTCCAACATGCTCAAAGAGATGAGCAGAAAAGACCAGTCATGGAATCATCTGATTGACTGGATGTATTGGAAAAGAGAGTTTGTCAGCTAGACATTTAAATACTTGAAGTTAGAGTAGGGTAGGTAGGAATCTCAATAAAGCGCAGCCTGTGAGCATTTAGTTAGTTGTTGATTTTACTTTGAAGAAAAATTCAAAAAATACAAAAATAGAAAGAGAAGGGTTCAGACAGGCTCAAAACTTGAACCAACAAAGAAAGGAAGAAGAAACAACTCTAACAAGATCAAAACCAGAGCTGAAATGAAGAAAGAAAGGTGGCTCTAAAAAGCTCAAAATCTGAGTCACAAGAAGAAGGAAGGACGCTGGTGATTTTCAGATCTAAAGCCTTCAAATTTTGTTTTCAATTTCTGCAAAGTTCAGTCCATGTGTAGCTTGTATTTATGCCATGGACCCACATCGAATTAGATAGTCTAATCCTGGTTTGTCTGTATTTAAATTTATGTTTTAGAATGTAGAGAGTGAAAATCTGTCAGACAGTTTAATCCTGGCAGATATTAGTTTAGGTAGAGAAGCTATGAGTCCAACTGTTTAATCTGGTATCATGGAGAAATAAGGGTAGCATTAGATAGGTTTATTTTCCTGTTTGCGAAATAATGATGATGTGAAAAGGTCTGCAAGTCTAAATGCACCTTGAAGAAAAAATGTTAGGACAGTAGGATGGGTAGGTAGTTGTTTGGGAAAATGTTTCTGCTGATATAATGCACATCATGTATGCAGCAGTTGATCAAAGAAGAAAATATGGTCAAGTACCAGGCATCTGGCCTACTTCCAAAGATCATATCTGAGATTCTTGGCACCTTCAAGAATATGCCATCTCCATGTGGAGCCACTGTTAGCCACCTATAATATTTTGTCAAAGCAAACAGGTGGCTAAATATGTTTCTGAGTCTTCAAGAGAAAAATTTCCTTTGTAAATCTATCATTCTTGAAGCCTCCATGTGTCTTCTATCCTTCAAAGAATTTTCACTGCTGTTTCCATTGATGAACCCTGCTGTTTGTGAAAGAAGCTGTTCTAAAAAAGGCCTCCATTTTCCATCATTTCACTCCCGTTTCATTCACAAAGAATTCCATTTTTCACCCTTATTCCCTTCACAAAAATCCCTCTGTAGACCTTCATTTCAACCTCCATCTCATCCTAAACCCCATTTAAACCTTATATTTCCCTTTATTTGGTTTAAAAATCCCTCCTTCCATCTATCATAACCTCCAAATTCCTCAAAAAATCCTTCAAAATCATTAAAAATCCCCATTTTTGCATTAAGGCCTTAAGCCCCTTTGGCCTTAGCCCCAACTCCTTTTCCCCGCATGTGACGCTATAGCCTGGAGCTAGCCCCCATCACGTAATCACAATCGGGGTTTCTTGTTTCCTTACTGCCTTTTACTTCAAAACTCCGATGCGATAAGCCTTTTCTTTGAAACCCCTGGTCTCCTCGCCCTTTTCATAGGACCACACCCCGCCATCGCAATCTCAAAAAGTTATTCTCTTTGGTCTTCTCCCCGAATCTCCGATTCTCCGATTTAATTTCGATCGTCGAATCCATAAGAACCAACAGTCGAGATTCAATCGCGCTCCACTCATAAGCTTGCAGTCGAGCACTAAGAAAATGAACCATCCTCATGCTAAACCCATTTTTCCTTTGGTTTTCCGTTTCCCGACCTTTTCTCTTAGGTTAGATCGTGATCGTTGATCTAAGAAGATCAACGGTTGTCGCGTGTTTCTCCCATCCGCCCATCCTTCTACCATACACATCCTCCTTTCGATCTCCGTCGTCCGTTCATGCAGATCCAACGGTTCACATTTAAACCACCGTTCACCCCGCGACCAAAGAGATCATGTCATCACCGGGTCCCACCACACCTTCCGCCTGGGCAGCTCACCTGCTATCACGTTCATTCCGCATCATCGGATTTGCCGCCCATTATTCGACGGCTGACACTCCGTTTCGCAAAATTTTTGCGCCCAAGAGTTAACGTTTCAAAATTACACGAAATGGGCGGTTTTTAAATATCACGCGTTGCCTATTCTATGGAATCACATTCTTTTTGGGAAAACCACTTATCCCCTCAGAGCTCGCGCGAAAACCATTAATGGTTTTCCGCCATATCGCCTACTCCCCCCACCCCCGCGACGTCAATTTTACTTTTAATCACAGCTTTAGATTATCCTGATCTAATGGCCCACGTTATATCGTGATATCGTTTCATTGTTCCTCATCTGTTCTCCCAAACGCTCCATCGTGCGATCTCCACCATAGATCATTCTGATCTAACGGTCCCAGTTTATCCTTGCACCCAAACCTCCAAAGCACCTGGTTAGCTGCTCTGCCAGGGTTTTTCCCCATTTTTCCGCTGCACTCACTTTTTCTCTCGTTGCTCCTCCATCCCCACGAGCCACTGAAGCAGTTCCCCCCACTCCCGCTGGTTTTTATAATGTGTTTTTGTTTTTTGCAGGTTTCAAAGGTGGTGAATTCATTTTGTCTCCACAGTCACAGTCATGGTGACCCCTCGCACAAAAAGAATATCACAGAGCCAAGTTCGCAGAGGAAGAAATCTCTGAGAAGGGCTAAATGCATAATATTGAAGATTAAGAAGCCTAATCCACAGTCAACACATATTAAAAACAAATCATTGATTGCAGCAGCGCAAGCGATATATCAGCAAGAAAGTCCTTTTATTGAAGAAAGGACCAAATCACTACTACCCATTCTCTATTCTTCATCAAGCTCCAGAGTAGTTACTATTCTGACAAGAAGTCCTAAGAAGCCCTGGGTTCCCACATAAGATGCCCCAGGTGATTTGGGATGATAACCTTCTTGTTTTTCAAGGTGAAGATTTTGAGGACCCACTTCTACATCTCATCAAATTTCACATACATGTATGGAAGGTAAATACTGAATGGCATGAAGACTGCCTTATGAAAATGTTCATGTTAACATTAGAACGAAAAGCAAGGGACTAGTATGAATGGTTAGAACCTAGGAGTTTGTTTTCTTTGAAAGACATGCACCCTAAATATCTGTTAGAAGCCATTCAAGAGTTTCATATGCATCCTAGCTATCACAAGAACCTGGATGAATCAGTTGAGGAAGAAATTCACCAAGAAATCAAAGACATTACCCAAGATATTCCTGAAAACCCAAATAATGATTCATCATCCCTTATAGCTGAGGCCCAAGAAGACATCCAGCCTCAGATTCAGTCTTCACAGGTAACAGAGAGCTGCTGCACTTCTGCTCAAAGAAACACAAGAAAATCTTCCCCTTTGACAGAAGAAGAAATAGATCAGATCATCAATAGACAGCCAACCTCTGAAATTTTTTGCAGAACAAACACTCTTGCCCATTCATCTACTGAGCTTCGTTGTAAAGATTTCGAAAGCTCCCTTGTAAATCAGAAGGAAGAAATATTTGCTGATAATCCAGTATGTCTGATTGGTAACATTACTTACTTTAATGATTTTCCTAAGTTTGATCTGTCTGATGATGATGTTCTCCAAAAAGAAGTTGGTCTTGCAAGGCCATCATTAGTAAATTTGTGGGAGGAAAATCAGTGCCATGAACTTCAAGAAAGTAATGAGCCCATGCAGGCTATTTATGATACTGATGAGGAAAGTTATGAAAGTCTAGTAGCAGGTGAAGATTCATTGAATCTTCACTTTTCTTTATCTCAGATCATTAGTAATAGTTTTCATGTGATTGGGAATCAACAGCCTTTCATCTCACAAGGTGAAGAGGAAAACAAAGAAGAAATTTTTGAGCAGGTTGAAACCAAGGAGCCTTCTCTTGAAAAAGAGGAAGCAATGGAACATACCCCTGCCCAAGAATTCAGTGACATTTTCACAGAGCTTAGCCCACCAAATTAGAATATCTCAGAGCTACAAGATAACAACATTGCAGTATATGATGAGTCCTCCAGTTCAGAAAAGGATGAAGATGAGGAAGAGTTTCTTTCTCAAAAGAATATTTTTCTTGATCCAGTGGAAGAAGAAGTAATCCTGGTTGAAACCTACTTGTCAAATACTCACAACCAAGTATTATTTCAAGATCCTTATGCTCATTTCCTGAAGACATTTGAAGAAGGATCAAAGGTCATCAAGAGCAACTGGTTACAAACAACAAGAAGCATTTTAGAAGCTGCTGTTAATAAAAAAAGAGAATGGGAGTGGCCCTGCCTGTCCAACATGCTCAAGGAGATGAGCAGAAAATACCAGTCATGGAATCATCTGATTGACTGGATGTATTGGAAAAGAGAGTTTGTCAGCTAGACATGTAAATACTTGAAGTTAGAGTAGGGTAGGTAGGAATCTCAATAAAGCGCAGCCTGTGAGCATTTAGTTAGTTGTTGATTTTACTTTGAAGAAAAATTCAAAAAATACAAAAATAGAAAGAGAAGGGTTCAGAAAAGCTCAAAACTTGAACCAGCAAAGAAAGGAAGAAGAAATAACTCTAACAAGATCAAAACCAGAGCTGAAATGAAGAAAGAAAGGTGGCTCTAAAAAGCTCAAAATCTGAGTCACAAGAAGAAGGAAGGATGCTAGTGATTTTAAGATCTAAAGCCTTCAAATTTTGTTTTCAATTTCTCAAAGTTCAGTCCATGTGCAGCTTGTCTTTATGCCATGGACCCACAACAAATCAGATAGTCTAATCCTGGTTTGTATGTATTTAAATTTATGTTTTAGAATGTAGAGAATGAAAATCTGTCAGACAGTTTAATCCTGACATATATTAGTTTAGGTAGAGAAGCTATGAGTCCAACTGTTTAATCTGGTCTCATGGAGAAATAAGGGTAGCAGTAGATAGGTTTATTTTCCTGTTTGCGAAATAATGATGATGTGAAAAGGTCTGCAAGTCTAAATGCACCTTGAAGAAAAAATGTTAGGACAGTAGGATGGGTAGGTAGTTGTTTGGGAAAATGTTTTTGCTGATATAATGCACATCATGCATGCAGCAGTTGATCAAAGAAGAAAATATGGTCAAGTACCAGGCATCTGGCCTACTTCCAAAGATCATATATGAGATTCTTGGCACTTTCAAGAAGATGCCATCCCCATGTGGAGCCACTGTTAGCCACCTATAATATTTTGTCAAAGCAAACATGTGGCTAAATATGTTTCTGAGTCTTCAAGAGAAACATTTCCTTTGTAAATATATCATTCTTGAAGCCTCCATGTGTCTTCTATCCTTCAAAGAATCTTCACCGCTGTTTCCATTGATGAACCCTGCTTTTTGTGAAAGAAGCTGTTCTAAAAAAGGCCTCCATTTTCCATCATTTCACTCCCCTTTCACTCACAAAGAATTCCATTTTTCACCCTTATTCCCTTCACAAAAATTCCTCTGTAGACCTTCATTTCAACCTCCATCTCATCCTAAACCCCATTTAAATCTTATATTTACCTTTATTTTGTTTAAAAATCCCTCCTTCCACCTATCGGAACCTCCAAATTCCTCAAAAAATCCTTCAAAATCCTTAAAAATCGCCATTTTTGCATTAAGGCCTTAAGCCCCTTTGGCCTTAGCCCCAGCTCCTTTTCCCCGCATGTGACGCCATAGCCTGAAGCTAGCCCCCATCACATAATCACAATCGGGGTTTCTTGTTTCCTTATTGCCTTTTACTTCAAAACTCCGATGCGATAAGCATTTTATTTTAAACCCCTGGTCTCCTCGCCCTTTTCACAGGACCACACCCTGCCATCGCAATCGCAAATATTTATTCTCTTTGGTCTTCTCCCTGACTCTCCAATCCTTTGATTTAATTTCGACCGTCGAATCCATAAGAACCGACGGTTTAGATTCAATCGTGTTCCACTCATAAGCCTGCAGCCGGGCGCTAAGAAAATGAACCATCCCCATGCTAAACCCATTTTTCCTTTGGTTTTTCGTTTCCCGACCTTTCCTCTCAGGGCAGATCGTGACCGTTGATCTGAGAAGATCAATGGTTGTCGTGTGTTTCTCCCGTCTGCCCATCCTTCTACCATACACATCCTCCTTTCAATCTCCGTCGTCCGTTCATGCAGATCCAACGGTTCACATTTAAACCGCCGTTCACCCCGCCACCAAAGAGATCACGTCATCATCGGGTCCCACTACACCTTCCGCCCGGGCAGCTCACCTGCTATCGCGTTCATTCCGCACCGTCGGATCTGCCGCCCATCATCCGACGGCTAACACTCCGTTTCGCAAAATTTTTGAGCCCAAGAGTTAACGTTTCAAAATTACGCGAAATGGGCTTTTTTTCACCTATTATGTGGAATCGCGTTCTTTTTGGGAAAACCACTTACCCCCTCAGAGCCCTCACGAAAACCATTAATGGTTTTCTGCCATAACGCCTACCCCCCCCGCGACGTCAATTTTACTTTTAATCACAGTCGTAGATCATCCTGATCTAACGACCCACATTATATCGTGATATCGCTTCATTGTTCCTCATCTATTCTCCCAAACGCTCCATTGTGCGATCTCCACCATAGATCATCCTGATCTAACGGTTCCAGTTTATCCTCGCGCCCAAACCTCCAAAGCACCTGGTTAGATGCTCTGCCAGGGTTTTTCCCCATTTTTCCGCTGCGCTCACTTTTTCCCTCATTGCTCCTCCATCCCCATGAGCCACTGAAGCAGTTCCCCCCACTCCCGCTGGTTTTTATAATGTGTTTTCGTTTTTTGCAGCTTTCAAAGGTGGTGAATTCGTTCTGTCTCCACAGTCATAGTCATGGTGACCCCTGGCACAAAAATACTATCACAGAGCCAAGTTCACAGAGGAAGAAATCTCTGAGAAGGGTTAAAGGCATAATATTGAAGATTAAGAAGCCTAATCCACAGTCAGCACAGATTAAACACAAATCATTGATCGCAACAGCGCAGAGAATATATCAGCAGGAAAGTCCTTTTACTGAAGAAAGGACCAAATAACTACTACCCATTCTCTATTCTTCATCAAGCTGCCTAGTAGTTACTATTCTGACAAGAAGTCCTAAAAACTGTCAGTGCATTAGTTACAAAGCATGGAAGACCTGAAAGACAAATCTTCACCCTTTCTTGTCATAGAGGATAAAACAGAGTACTACAGCCAGAAAAGTACTTCAAGGAACATACCCTTGGAGTTATTATCAATCTGTCGAAGACTTCTGAACTAGCCTAAAGGATACCAACGATGAATGAAAAGCCATTATGCAGAGTGGGCATTCGAATACTTCCTCCCCTCTGTCTTAATGAATCATGTAAGTTCATATCTACTACTCCACCTCCTCATTCACCTATAAGAAGCCCTGTAAATTACATTGAAAATGTTGTTGGTGGTTGGGATTTTATTTACTATTTGAACTGTTATTGAGGGGAAGTAGCTGAGTAGTTTGTAATATAGTAGGCTGGGAAGGAAAGTTTGGACTGTAAAGAGCCATTGGACTCAAAGTGTGTGACTGGTTTTGCACATCAATTGAACAAGCAGATTCACAAGACCCTGGTCTATATTATTGGTGATGTTTTCCTTGCTACAATTGTCTCCTTTCATGTTTTTCATATTGTCCATTATTATCTGATAAAGAACATCAAGCATAGATTAGGACATACTGCTGGAAGTACCCTAAATCTCACTGTAAATCTTTATCTTTATGTTTTCCTCCGATTGTGTATATTAAGGATAGTTCTATAGAGTATAACCAGTTAAGAAATGTTGGTGAGCCCATGTCTTGCTGAGTACAACTTGAAACATTGTCCTTGAAAGATATTTTCATTTCATTATAAGTAAATATTGAAGTAGGGAAGTCTATGGTTAGCCCTGTCCTCTAGTTTCTTCTCCAACAGTTTGTCTTGAAAGTTTCCCTGTGAGTTGGTGTGAAAAGCAGTGAAGGTTCAAAGTCTTTCTCTGATCTTAGGCCTTGCTCTGTGTTTAATCTTAAATGTTTTCTATTGTCTGAAACGGTTATGAGGACTGCTGGATTGTTCTCCTTAAGAGTATGCTGAAATTAGGCTAAGTTAAAAGTCTTTACCTGATCTTAAGCTACCCTTTGTGTCTTTATTGGGAGTTTCCTTTGAAGTATGTCAAAATCAAGATAGGTTAAAAGTCCTTACCTGATCTTAGGTTGCACTTTGGTTTCTTTCTTTCACCTCACTTCTGAATGTTCCATCTCACCACCTATCTAAAGAGATCCTTTGGTATAGATGACTTGCCCTATGGAAACCCTTGGATAGTTGTTATGCGAGTAAACCATTTTATGACTCCATAGCCCAATGGACTGATGCTTTCCTTGACCCATCTTCCCATGCTGAAACATCCTACTACTTAGTTTCCTTCTTCACTTCCATAACCTTCTCAGTTAATGATCTCCAACCAAACCAACAAACCAAAACCCTTGTGCTTCATACCTAGCCTAATACCATAAATTGACCTTAAAGATATACCATTCTTTACATTTACAGAGAGATCCCTCTCTGGATCCAGGAGGGCTAGATCCTAGGATCCCAAAGTGGTTCTGATGTTATCTTGTCTTTTGGTCTTGCCAATTTGGCCAAAACACAGGAACCCCAACATAATGGCGACTCCGCTGGGGAACTTTTGAGTTAACTTCATCTTAGACATCCTCAAGACCTCAGAAGACCCAAATCCTCCTTAGATTGGTATTTAAGTGCTGATGGTGGACAACAGCCTGCTTCAAAACATTCAAATTCATCCACGCGGCGACTCCACACTGCACAACTCCCAAAAGATCAAATGACTCCACTGGTAGAAGGTCCTGAACTGGTTGAATAGAAACAATGAACTCTTATCTGATTTACAAAATGATTCCAAGGATACAACAAAGATATTCCCCAATGAGTAGAGAACATATCCCTGGGTTCCCACATAATATGCCCCAGGTGATTTGTGATGATAACCTTCCTCTTTTTCAAGGTGAATATTTTGAGGACCCACTTCTACATCTCATCAAATTTCACATACATGTATGGCAGGTAAATATTGAATGGCATGAAGACTGCCTTATGAAAATGTTCATGTTAACATTAGAAGGAAAGGCAAGGGAATGGTATGAATGGTTAGAACCTAGGAGTTTGTTTTCTTTGAAAGACATGCACCAAGTATTTTACGAGAAATATAAAGAAAACCCCTCATCCATACCATGGAGTGCAAACTGTTGTGACCAATCTCAGAACCTCATACAACACCTGCTAGATATTGATGAGAACTTGGTAGATATGCACCCTAAAGATCTGTTAGAAGCCATTCAAGAGTTTCATATGCATCTTAGCTATCACAAGAACCTGGATGAATCAGTTGAGGAAGAAATTCACCAAGAAATCAAAGACATTCCTCAAGATATTCCTGAAAACCCAAATAATGATTCATCATCCCTTATAGCTGAGGCCCAAGAAGACATCTAGCCTCAGATTTAGTCTTCACAGGTAACAGAGAGCTATTTCACTTCTGCTCAAAGAAACACAAGAAAATATTCCCCTTTGACATAAGAAGAAATAGATCAAATCATTAATAGACAGCCAGCCTTTGAAATTTTTGCAGAACAGACACTCTTGCCCATTCATCTACTGAGCTTCGTTGTAAAGATTTGGAAAGCTCCCTTGTAAATCAGAAGGAAGAAAGATCTGCTGATAATCCAGTATGTCTGATTGGTAACATTACTTACTTTAATGTTTTTCCTAAGTTTGGTCTGTCTGATGATGATGTTCTCCAAACAAAAGTTGATCTTGTAGGGCCATCATTAGTAAATTTGTGGGAGGAAAATTAGTTCCATCAACTTCAAGAAAGTAATGAGCCCATGCAGGCTATTTATGATACTGATGAGGAAAGTTATGAAAGTCTAGTAGCAGGTGAATATTCATTGAATCTTCACTCTGCTTTATCTCAGATCATCAGTAATAGTTTTCATGTGATTGGGAATCAACAGCCTTTCATCTCACAAGGTGAAGAGGAAAACAAGGAAGAAATTTTTGAGCAGGTTGAAACCAAGGAGCCTTCTCTTGAAAAACAGGAAGCAATGGAACGTACCCCTGCCCAAGAATTCAGTGACCTTTTCATAGAGCTCAGCCCACCAAATCAGAATATCTCAGAGCTACAAGAGGACAACATTGCAATATATGATGAGTCCTCCAGTTTAGAAAAGGATGAAGATGAGGAAGAGTTTCTTTCTCAAAAGAATATTTTTCTTGATCTAGTGGAAGAAGAAGTAATCATGGTTGAAACCTACTTGTCAAATACTCACAACCAAGTATTATTTCAAGATCCTTATGCTCATTTCCTGTAGACATTTGAAGAAGGATCAAAGGTCATCAAGAGAAACTGGTTACAAACAACCTGAAGCATTTTAGAAGCTACTGTTAATAAACAAAGAGAATGGGAGTGGCCCTGCCTGTCCAACATGCTCAAAGAGATGAGCAGAAAATACCAGTCATGGAATCATTTGATTGACTGGATGTATTGGAAAAGAGAGTTTGTCAGCTAGACATGTAAATACTTTAAGTTAGAGTAGGGTAGGTAGGAATCTCAATAAAGCGCAGCCTGTGAGCATTTAGTTAGTTGTTGATTTTAATTTGAAGAAAAATTCAAAAAATACAAAAATAGAAAGAGAAGGGTTCAGACAAGCTCAAAACTTGAACCGGCAAAGAAAGGAAGAAGAAACAACTCTAACAAGATCAAAACCAGAGCTGAAATGAAGAAAGAAAGGTGGCTCTAAAAAGCTCAAAATCTGAGTCACAAGAAGAAGGAAAGATGCTGGTGATTTTCAGACCTAAAGCCTTCAAATTTTGTTTTCAATTTCTGAAAAGTTCAGTCCATGTGCAGCTTGTCTTTATGCCATGGACCCACAGCGAATTAGATAGTCTAATCCTGGTTTGTCTGTATTTAAATTTATGTTTTAGAATGTAGAGAGTGAAAATCTGTCAGACAGTTTAATCCTGACAGATATTATTTTAGGTAGAGAAGCTATGAGTCCAACTGTTTAATCTGGTCTCATGGAGAAATAAGGGTAGAATTAGCTAGGTTTATTTTCCTGTTTGCGAAATAATGATGATGTGAAAAGGTCTGCAAGTCTAAATGCACCTTGAAGAAAAAATGTTAGGACAGTAGGATGGGTAGGTAGTTATTTGGGAAAATGTTTCTGCTGATATAATGCACATCATGTATGCAGAAGTTGATCAAAGAAGAAAATATGGTCAAGTACCAGGCATTTGGCCTACTTCCAAAGATCATATCTGAGATTCTTGGCACCTTCAAGAATATGCCATCCCCATGTGGAGCCACTATTAGCCACCTATAATATTTTGTCAAAGCAAACAGGTGGCTAAATATGTTTCTGAGTCTTCAAGAGAAACATTTCCTTTGTAAATCTATCATTCTTGAAGCCTCCATGTGTCTTCTATCCTTCAAAGAATCTTTATTGCTGTTTCCATTGATGAACCCTGCTGTTTGTGAAAGAAGTTGTTCTAAAAAAGGCCTCCATTTTCGATCATTTCACTCCCCTTTCACTCACAAAGAATTCCATTTTTCACCCTTATTCCCTTCACAAAAATCCCTCTGTAGACCTTCATTTCAACCTCCATCTCATCCTAAACCCCATTTAAACCTTATATTTCCCTTTATTTGTTTTAAAAATCCCTCCTTCCATCTATCGGAACCTCCAAATTCCTCAAAAAATCCTCACATATCGCCTACCCCGCCCCGCCCCCACGACATCAATTTTACTTTTAAGCATAGCGTTAGATCATCCTGATCTAACGGCCCACGTTATATCGTGATATCATTTCATTGTTCCTCATCTGTTCTCCCAAACACTCCATCGTGCGATCTCCACCATAGATCATTCTGATCTAACGGTCCCAGTTTATCCTCGCACCCAAACCTCCAAAGCACCTGGTTAGATGCTCTTCCAGGGTTTTTCCCCATTTTTCTGCTGCACTCACTTTTTCTCTCATTGCTCCTCCATCCCCACAAGCCACTGAAGCAGTTCCCCCCACTCTCGCTGGTTTTTATAATGTGTTTTTGTTTTTTGCAGGTTTCAAAGGTGGTGAATTCGTTCTGTCTCCACAGTCACAGTCATGGTGAACCCTCGCACAGAAAGACTATCACAGAGCCAAGTTCGCAGAGGAAGAAATCTTTGAGAAGGGTTAAAGGCATAATATTGAAGATTAAGAAGCCTAATCCACAGTCAGCACATATTAAACACAAATCATTGATATCAGCAGCGCAGAGGATATATCAGCAGGAAAATCCTTTTATTGAAGAAAGGACCAAATCACTACTACCCATTCTCTATTCTTCATCAAGCTCCAGAGTAGTTACTATTCTGAAAAGGAGTCCTAAAAATTGTCAGTGCATTAGTTACAAAGCATGGAAGACCTGAAAGGAAAATCTTCATCCTTTCTTGTCACAAAGGATAAAACAGAGTACTATAGCCAGAAAAGTGCTTCAAGGAACATACCCTTGGAGTTATTATCAATCTGTTGAAGACTTCTGAACCAGCCTAAGGGGTACCAACGATTAATGCAAAGCCATTATGCATAGTGGACATTCGAATACTTCCTCCCCTCCGTCTTAATGAATCATTTAAGTTCACATCTACTACTCCACCTCCTCATTCACCTATAAGAACCCCTGTAAATTACATTGAAAATGTTGTTGGTGGTTGGGATTTTATTGAATATTTGAACTGTTATTGAGGGGAAGTAGCTGAGTAGTTTGTAATATAGTAAGTTGGGAAGGAAAGTTTGGACTGTAAAGAGCCATTGGACTCAAAGTATGTGACTGGTTTTGCACATCAATTGAACAAGCAGATTCACAGGATCCTGGTCTATATTATTGGTGATGTTTTCCTTACTGCAATTGTCTCCTTTCATGTTTTTCATACTGTCCATTATTCTCTGATAAAGAACAACAAGCATAGATTAGGACATACTACTGGAAGTACCCTAAATCTCACTGTAAATCTTTATCTTTATGTTTTCCTCCGATTGTGTATTTTAAGGATAATTCTATAGAGTATAACCAGTCAAGAAATGTTGGTGAGCCCATGTCTTGCTGAGTACAACTTGAAACATTGCCCTTGAAAGATATTTTAATTTCATGCTAAGTAAAGATTGAAGTAGGGAAGTCTATGGTTAGCCCTGTCCTCTAGTTTCTTCTCCAACAGTTTGTCTTGAAAGTTTCCCTGTGAGTTGGTGTGAAAAGCAGTGAAGGTTCAAAGTCTTTCTCTGATCTTAGGCCTTGCTCTGTGTTTAATCTTAAATGTTTTCTACTGTCTGAAAGCGGTTATGAGGACTGCTGGATTGTTCTCCTTAAGAGTATGTTGAAAGTAGGCTAAGTTAATAGTCTTTACCTGATCTTAAGCTACCCTTTGTGTCTTTATTGGGAGTTTCCTTTGAAGTATGTCAAAATCAGGATATGTTAAAAGTCCTTACCTGATCTTAGGCTGCACTTTGGTTTCTTTCTTTCACCTCACTTCTTAATGTTCCATCTCACCACCTATCTAAAGAGATCCTTTGGTATAGATGACTTGCCCTATGGAAACCCTTGGATAGTTGTTATGTGAGTAAAACCTTTTATGACTCCATAACCCAATGGATTGATGCTTTCCTTGACCCATCTTCCCATGCTAAAACATCCTACTACTTAGTTTTCTTATTCACTTCCATAACCTTCTCAGTTAATGATCTCCAACCAAACCAACAAACCAAAACCCCTGTGCTTCATACCTAGCCTAATACCATAAACTGACCTTAAAGATATACCATTCTTTACATTTACAGAGAGATCCCTCTCTAGATTCAGGAGGGCTAGATCCTAGGATCCCAAAGTGGTTCTGATGTTGTCTTGTCTTTTGGTCTTGCTAATCTGGTCAAAACAGAGGAACCCCAACAGACTCATCCCATTGCTAGTTCCATTTTCTCTTTTTGTAGCTCAATTTCTAGGATCATAGTGAATATTTATACTTACAAAAATCCTATTCCACAACCCTTCCTCTTGTCTATTAACTTGCACGACCCAAGGAATGGGATATACTTTGATCAAGAGTCCCTCAAGTTATCCCAATTCCCTCTACAGTTCAAGTATAGGCCAACCAAGAAATTTTATTGTTGGGTTCTATGGATTATCAATGATATTAACTATATTTAGTCAATACCAATGATTATAATCCATACAACAATAAAACTCACCCAATTTCAGCCCATACCTTTCTATAATTTGGTTACAATATGTTTAGGTTAGTTTTCTCAAGGATAATTTGTTATTTATTTAGTAAATTTTGAAAGTAGAATATAAAAGAGGAATCCTTAATCTTCAAGATAAATCAAATTGTTCATAACATAAACATGAGTGAAAAGTCATATTGCAGTGAAAACCTTTGAAGTAGGGTAACATCGTGAGTTATTCCTTAATCATTTTTTATTTTTAATTTTAATTTGTATATTTAATTGGAAGTTGGTGGTTTTCCTGAAATTTTTTTAGATAAACAATTTATTTTTAAAAATTCTGCTCATTAAGTCTCAGAAATTGATATGAAGCGTACCACTCTTTTTATCCCTGAAAATATATAAAAAAAATCTTTCGAGTTTTTGGCCCAAGAAAGAGCTCTAATATTATTTTATATTTATTTAATAAATATGAAAATAGAATATATAAAAGAGAAAAATTTAAAAAACAAATTAAATAATTCGTAGAAAAAGCACAAAAGTGTAGGAATTTACAGGGTAAGTTCCGTAGATCAAGAACCAAAGGTCACCGCTTACAAACAGATCACAAATCAGTACACTAGTATAATCACGTGGTTAAAACCCTCAAAGAGGGAAACAGTCTACGCCCTGAGCCAACGCGACCACTTCAGGGAATTTATTAATAAAAAAAAGAAAAGTTACATATGTTTCTCTCATAAACAGTTAACCAAAAAATGACCCTCCATACTCTTTAAATAGAGTTCATGGACCAATCGGGTGTTAAGCCACAGATCAAGTGTCATTAATACCGAGGAGAGAGATAACTGTCGGATCACTACAAATTGTGACCGTTGGATTATAAGTTACAAATGTACATGGTAAAGAAACACACTTTACCTAACTCTACACTAGACTATGTTATTCTTAACTATTTCCTATGTGTCAGAATATCCTAACATCCCCCCTTAAGAACAACTCTGTATAGGATTGAAGGATTTACAAAGGTGACACAAAAGGATCCTATTTCCTATGTGTTGAAATATCCTAACATCCCCCCTTAAGAACAAATTGGGATAGGATTGAAGGATTTACAAAAGTGACACAATAGGAGAAGGAAGGTGGCATTAGAGCCATCTCCAACAATGACAACTTTCCCGAACCTGCTAACGGACGAAGTTTGCAAATTTCCGTTTCCGTGAGAAAGCTTCTTAAAAATATCGACTACTCGATCATTGGTTGAGTACCATCAGCAACACGATCATGAATGAGCTTTTTGATGAAGTGTATGTGGAGTTCAATGTGTTTCATATGCTGATGCTGAGCTGGATCTTTACATAGTTGAATGGCACTCTGATTTTCACACCAAAGTGTAGTTGGATGCTGCTGATGAAGACCAAATTCAGACAGGATCTGACGAAGCCACATGGCTTCCTGGTTGGCTTCAACTGCACCACGATACTCTGCTTCTGTTGAAGAAAGAGAGATGACACTTTGTTTCTTACAAGACCAAGTAATAGGTCCTGAACCAAGAGTGAATACATATCCTACAGTAGACTTTCGATCATCAGGGTCACCAGCCCAATCAGAATCAGTGAAACCAATCAACAATGGAGATGCTCCTGCACTGTAATGAATCCCGAACTAAACTGTACCTCGAATATATCAATGTATTCTTTTAGTTGCTTTCCAGTTACTTTCATGAGGTTGGTGCATAAACCGAGCAACAATACCAACGGTAAAGGAAAGGTCAGGACGGGTATGGGTTAGATACAGAAGTTTACCAATAAGTTGGCGGTATAAGGTAGCATCAACTTTAGGGGTAGTACAAGTGACTGAAAGCTTGACTCCAGACTCAAAGGGAGAAGGGGCTGGCTTACAGTCTTCCATGTGAAAGTGGTGTAGAAGATCACAGGCATACTTGGACAGAGAGAGGTAATGCCTTCCTTGGATTGCAAGACTTGAAGACCAAGGACATAATGCAAGTGTCCTAAGTCTGTCATTTCAAACTTATTTTTGAGGCTAGACTTCACATTGTTTATATGGTTTGGATCACTACCAGTAAGGATAAGATCATCAACATAAAGAACAAGGATGGTGAAGGACTTACCTACTTTCTTGGTGTAGACAGTGTTGTCAGAATGACACCTAGAAAAGTCATTATCTAATAGAAATCTATCCATTTTGGCATACCAAGCTCGAGGAGCTTGTTTGAGACCATAGAGAGACTTCCTAAGGCGACAAACAAGGTTGGAGTCTGGACAAAGCCAAGGGTTGTTCCATGCAGATTTCTTCACACAAATCTCCATGTAAGAAGGCGATTAACATCCATCCGATGACTTCCTATCAGTTACAGTGTGGTGCAATGTTGCACATAGAATTACCTTGGCAATAGGGGAAGGGGAGAAGGTTTCAAGTAGGGACTGCCCAAATCCTAGAAAATAATTTAGCAACAAGAGAGTTTATGTCTATCCACTTTTCCATCTGGTCCAAACTTGGTTTTGTAAACCCATATGCATCTGACAAGTTTTCTTCCTTTTGGAAGAGGAACAAGATCCCAAGTATTGTTTGCGAATAAGGAACGATACTCTTCATTCATAGCTTCATCCCAATCTAGATGATCGGAGGCTTCTTCAAAGGTTTTTGGATCATGTTTTTCTGGAACTTGAGCCAATGAGGAAGAAGCTCTTTTGAACTAAGAAAGTGTATGTCGTTGATCGACAGGGTCACCTGCAAGAGAACCCGTTGCATCCCGAGTAGAGCGGACCCATCTTGGAAGTGGTGGAGTATAAGGAAAAATTTCAAGAGGTGGAGGAGGATTGTCATCCTCGCTGTTATCATCTGAACTAGAAGGAATGCTATTAAAAATAGAAGAGAGAGAGAGAGGTGGCACATATGCCGAATCAGGCTTGCAGGCCAAAGGTGGCACACCCGCCGAACTAGGCTCGCAGGCCGATATATTTTCATCAAATTTTACATCTCTTCTAATGATTATATTTTTGGATTTTATTTGAAGAAGTTTATATTCTTTGACATCTTCAGAATATCCAGCAAAAATGCATTTTTCACTCTTACGTTCTAAGGCTTTATGTTTCGCATCTGGAATATGGGCTCAAGCATCACTTCCAAAAACACGAAAGTGACTTACATCTGGTTTGATTGAGCTCCAAGCTTCTTATGGAGTTATATTCTTTAAAACCTTAGTAGGAGTGCAATTTACTATGTAATTTGCACAGTTAATGGCTTCTGCCCAAAAATTGAGACCAAGTCCTTTATATTGAAGCATAAAATTAGCCATTTATTTTAAGGTGAGATTCTGCCTTTCAACTACACCATTTTGTTGTGGAGTATATGGAATAGTATGTTGCAATTGAATGCCATGATCAGTGCAGAAGTTGATAAATTTGTTGTTAACATATTCTCCGCCATTTTCTGATCTTAACTTAATAATTTGATGTCCAGATTGTTTCTCAACAAAGGCCTTAAAGGCCAAGAACATGTTAAAAACTTCACTCTTGAGTTTTAAGAAATATACCCAAGTGCGTCTGGAAAAATCATCAATGAAAGTTAAGAAGTACTTGCAACCAGAGAAAGAAACAACAGGAAGTGGACCACATAAATCATTGTGCACATGCTGCAAAGGGGCTGAAGCATGCCAAGAGGCACGTTTGTCAAAACTATCCCAATGATGTTTTCCGAGTACACATCCGGAGCAAACACCATCTCGGCAAGATACCATAGGAAGGCCCGTCACCATATTTTCCTTACATAGAGTTTGAAGAGAGTGATAGTTTAAGTGACCAAATCGCTCATGCCAAAGTTTGCTCACATAATCATTATGAGCAACAAAAACAGAGGGAAGAGATGATGACCCAAAGTTGTCAAACTTATACAACCTTGTGGAATCATCAGCAATGCCAGTAGCTAAAATATGTTTAGGATCTTTGAGGTCCTTGATTACAACATCATGAGGTGAGAATTCTACTATTTTCCCTTCCCCTGAATGAGTTATCTGATAAACAGATAGAAGGTTGCATGACAAGGTAGGAACACATAGTACATCATTAAACTGACCATTATCTAGATGAATGGTTCCAGATCCTACAACACTAAGAGATCTATCATCACCAACATAAATATGTTTGGTGTTCCAATCATTTAAAGAAGAAAACATGGATTTATTTTTAGCCATGTGGTAAGAAGCTCCAGAATCAATGAGCCACTCATGAGAAGGAGAAGAAGAAGATACATTTAATGCATAACCAGATCTTGATGCTTGACAACCACAAGCAGAAAGTGCCATGCATGAAGATGAAGGTGAAGAGTGCTCCAAATTGATGTTGTGCTTCTTCATTGCTGCTTCTAAGGCTTCCATCTTCTTAAAACATTTGGAATCTATATGGCCATCCTGATTGCAAAAGTTGGAATGTCTATCTGTCTTCTTCCCTTTGTTTTGATTTGCCTTATTATTTTGGTGATTTGATTTTTCAATTTGTAGCTGAAATTTCTTAGGGCCCTTGTTTGGTTTAGGACCATATTTTTTAGGATACTGCTTCTTGGGATTCTTTTGATATGGTTGTTGTTGGGTTGCTAAGGCTTTCTTAGAAGCATTTCCAATAGTGATAAGACCAAGGTGTAAAATTTTTTCTTGTTCTCTTATCAAAGAATCACAAAAGGCATCAAAAGAGGGATTCTTGTAGGTGGTTCCTGAAGAAATGATGGCTTCTTTGGTGGAATGGAAGGTAGAAACAAATACAGAGTATTCAGGGCCAATATTAGCAAGAATGCAATAGATGAGGCTACCATCTTCCTTTTTGACCTTACAAGCTTCTAAAAGAAGTCTAAGGGTCTTGAATTTGGACAAAAAATATTCAATAGAGGAGAAATTATTGGGGTCCAAAGTAAGAAACTCATTTTCAAGTTGGTGGGCCCTGATTTGATTTTGAATGCCAAAGACATAATTTAGCTTTTCCAAGGCTTTATCAGGGGTGTCAATGTCAAGGATGTGAAATCGAAGATCTTGAGCAATGGCCATTCCTATCAACCCTCGTGCTTGATCTTGTTTATTTTCCCATTTAGGAACTTTATCATCATCGAAAGGTTTAGTTTCTTGACATGTGGCTATTCTATAAAGCCCTTTACTTCTAAGTATATATACCATGTGAGGTAGCCATTGGAAATAATTGGTGCTGTTAAGAATAATCGGGCATGCACTTTCCATTTATAAAAAAAAAAACTGAAGCTGAGAAAATGTAAAACTAACTACTCCAATGGAAAGATCTCAAAAAATTAGGCCATTTAAAAAAAAACGGCTTGAAAAACGACTTTCGGATGAAGAAGTTATGCCTTTTGAAAAACTAAGTCAAGAGGAACGTTAGTTTGCTGTGCTAACACTCTGTTTTGGAGGATCCTCAACGTTACTAACACACTTGTCAAGAGCAGAGAGTGCGTTATAATGCACTGATAAAGAGCAGAGAGGCACATTAGCATTATAACGCACTAGTGAAGAGTAAGGAGCCATGTTAATGGTCCTGTACTTAGACCGATTTCGTACTAACGCGGTTTGCAGCTGAAGCAAGAGCGTTAATGTGATTTCCAAACAAATTTGGAAGAAAAATAAACTCTCTTTAATCCGTTTGGCTGTCGACTGTTCTTCCGTGTGCGTGCCTTTTCCTGCACACAACACTGAGCAAACAAAGAAATGCAAGCCTTACGGCAAAATGTTAGTTTTTCGGTTAGCCTTACCGGAAACTATCTATTTTACTATTTCTGATTTCCCTAGATCGCACAGAGACGCGGGGAAAGAGCATACGTAGTAAAAAAAAACTTCTTCCTGTTTCTGATTTGCTGAGATCGCACACAGCGCACGGCAAAGAGCATACGCAGAGAAGATGATATAGATCTGGTGAATAATAAAACCTAAAAACCGAAATAAACAGAGGGAACCAAAATAAGCAGAACTACTAACAAATATAACTGCAAAACAGATACTTTCTGCCTCCAGATCTAAACTGAAATAACTTGGGCAACTGGAAACCTTTTCACATGAAAAAAATGGTGTTCCTTACTGTAACAAACGCTCTTGACACAATAGAGCAGTTCTCCAAGCCCGAAAAAGTTTAGAAATAATAGATCTAGTAAACGAAAGTCACATGCAGTCAAACCGGCTTCGGATTTGGATCAACAACAGATGCGGCCCTCAAAATAGCTCCGATACCATGTAGGAATTTACAGGGTAAGTTCCGTAGATCAAGAACCAGAGGTCACCGCTCACAAACAGATCACAAATTAGTACACCAATATAATCACGTGGTTAAAACCCTCAAAGAGAGAAACAATCCACGCCTTGAGCCAACGCGGCCACTTCAGTGAATTTATTAATATAAAAAGAAAAGTTACATATGTTTCTCTCATAAATGGTTAACCAACAAATGACCCTCCATTCTCTTTAAATAGAGTTCATGGACTAATCGGGTGTTAAGCCACGGATCAAGTGTCGTTAATACCGAGGAGAGAGATAATCGTCGGATCACTACAAATCGTGACCATTGGATTATAAATTACAAATGTACATGGTAAAGAAACACACTTTACCTAACTCTACGCTAGACTAAGTTATTCTTAACTATTTCCTATGTGTCGGAATATCCTAACAAAAAGAGTGAACACACAAATTGTAGAGAAAACGCTTGAGGTAGGGCAACGCGATAAATTATTCCTTAAAGAAAGCACTCTATTAGTAATAATGATTGCTATAACTTCACAATACCTCCATTACATTATTTCTACTCTTTTTATAATTCTATCTAAATTCCCAAGAACATTATAGAGATTACATTGCTTCTACTCTTTTTATAATTATATCTAACCAACTCTAAACATTCTATAGAAGGAACTTTCTAGTAGGTGGAACCTTCTATTAATCCTTCTCACATTCATCACTTTTACACTACCATATAAAACTTATTTACTAGAAATGGCTTTTGTATATAGCAATACATAACCATCTATATATATTATTCCCCTTGAGTGCATTCCCATGTATCTTTTATAATCCCACTAGCTATACATAAATATCTTGATTTTTCCTAATCGAAGCAAAGTTTGTAGAGTAATTTGAACATTCGATAGTTCAATGCTCTGATAATTCAAATGGCACCAAACATTAAAAATCCTATCTCAAAGTTCGAAATATAGTTCATCTGCATGGAAAAAGGGTAAAGCTTAAGTTGCATGGCATGGAGGGGCCACATAGCCTTATATAGACCCATGTACCTCCTTTATGCACTAATTTCCCACGACTTAGTAAAAGAGAAATTAATCAATAATGAAGGGGCACAATTGTGGTTGCAATGCCTTTGGTTTAAATCACTTACTAATGTCCTTTTTCTTAATATGCTTATGCCTTCCTGTTTTTCTCTTATATGCCCTATGAACTTTGTTGTGGAGCACACTGAATTTCATGTCCAATATCCACATACCTCCCCATGCACTAACCCCCCAACATTAATATAATAGTGATTTTTTAATAATGAAGGGACATGTACCCCTTGTCTACCCTCTTGTGGAGCCATGCTCTCTTTTATCCTTTTCTGCTGTAATGGATGATGTATTGTATTAACGTTCAATGTGCAGTTACAAATTACATTTTCCAGCACATAACCATTCATCGTGTACATACACAACATTGAATTAGGGATCAAAATTAGAGTACTACATTGCCCTGCACTTAGATTTGCACCATCTTAGTTGCACATCACCATTATATACAATAATTGATTTTTTCAGATCAAAATGTAAACAAAATATGATATGCCTTCTCCATTGCATACTTCACATTGCTTCTTCATGGTTAAGTACATTGGGCCTTTAACTACCCTATGAATTATTTATGAGCACAATGAATTTGTCCAATATACACATTGGTTATGCCTGTAACTCTCCTTCTGGTTCCACCTCAATCAAATCCCAAGTAATGGCATGGTTATGTTGAATTTGTAGCTATGGACGATCTTCATATTGCTGTAGTCCTTGTTCCTATGAAAATAAAATTTGGTAAAGAACAAAAAATTAAATTTTTAAAAATTTGGTTTTGACTCCCAAGTACTCAAGTTGGCCCTCCATCTCTTTAAGTTGGCTAAGCTAGAAGTGGTACCCATTCGACCTCATAAGTGGCTATAAATAAGAGTTATTTTTCCTCCTCAAATTCACAACTCATCTGAGCATATACAAGCAAGTTCTAGGCATACAAATCAAGAAAAGAAGCAGATCAAAGAAGTATTTTGGAATAAAAAGTGTCTCTGTGATCTATGTATGTGATTTGTATCTTGTCAATAGCCAAATTTTTTGGGAAATCATTATGTGATTTGTTTCTATAAGAGAGATCCAAATTTTTCAATATATGACCTGTGCAAGAAGGCCGAATATGTGGTAACACTTGTGACAAGAGATTTGAACCTATGGAGACTACTGTGGAAAAAATCCGAACCTATGGATACTATTGTGACAAAGATCCAAACCTGTTGAGGCTATTGTGCAAAATATCTGAAGATGTGGAGACTACTGTGATGGAGATCCAAACCTGTCGAGGCTACTATGCAAGAGATCCGAACCTGTGGAGACTACCGTGACGAAGATGCAAACCTGTGAAGGGTACTATGACAAAGATTCAAACCTGTGGAGGCTATTGTAACAGAGGTCCGAACTTGTGATTAATATCCGTGACAGAGGGCCATATATTTATGAGGTACATGTTCTATGTTCAATTTAATGAGGGTTGAATTGGACACTTAGTGAAGCTGATTAGTTTTACCATAACTTGACTTTGATATCTCTTGTTAGATTGGTTCTCTAAGGAAAGAAGATTGCTAGGTTTTCCCGTTGTGGATTTTGCCATGGCCACTGGCCTAATTTCTAGTGTCTCTTGTCTCTTGTGCAGTGTTATCTTTACTTTATTGTCATTATTATTAGTTGAATTTCTGAAGTGGAATTATTTGATGAAGAGGAAGAATTAAAAAAAGCCCTAATAATTCACAAATAATTATAAGTAGTTCAGAAATAGTACTTGTACACATTATATTTGGTTTCTCAACATGTTAGGGTCTTGTTTGTGCTTGTTCAGTAATGATAGATGAAACACATTATGAAATTTTATGACATCAAATAATGCAAGCAAGTTTCAATAGGTTTGATCTTATCTAGGAGCTCAAAAATACTATAATATTTAGTTGCCAATCTAGTGCAACTCTCCAACTTCATTGAAAATTTCCTTGGTTTCACTTTTAGAAGCACAAGGTCCCCAACTTTAAATTACCTTGGTATTCTACTTTCATTTCAATGTCTTATGTATCAAATACATTCTTGACATATTTGCAATCACTTGATTGAAAATATTTGTTTTCCCATTGACTTTTGAATGATAAGCTATACCAAAGTCACACTTATACCAAAATCCTTGAATAATCATTTTCAAAAGTTTAAGGTAAACTTTGGAACTTTATTTAAAAATTTCCTTAGATATCTTGTATAACCTGACAATATCTTTCGAGTACATATTTTCCATATTAGTTTCCTTCTGAGCCAACTTAATTAGAATAAAGTGCACAACCTTGATTAATTTTTTGACTGCTACTGTTATTAAATCACATTTCCTTGTTGTCCAGGGTAACCTAGTAATAAAATCAATAGTTACCACTTCCAACTTTTATTCTGAAATTGGTAATGGTTGTAGAAAATCTACTAGATGCCTATGCCAAATATTTGCTCTTTGAAATTTCATACACATGGGAATATAATTAGCCACATCCTTCATCATTCCTAACAAAAAAAAATTGACTTCTTATTTTTGGAATTGTTTTCTCATAACCAAGATGTCTATCACATGGAACATTATGCATTTCATTTAATAAAAGCTTCCTTAATTCATAAAGCTAAGGACATAAACTTTATTTTTATGCATAAGAATGTTATTCTCTTCTAAGTAATAAATTTCATATTTTTGTTGTATATTCTTTTTTTGTAAGGCTTCTTTCATATGATATAATGTCTGTTTAAATGTAACATCGCTAAAAAATTTGCTCTTCAAATCATATTTGTACATATTAATGGTTGTAACATGCAAATTCTTTTGCTAAGTGCATCAAAAACCTTTTTTTCTCTCTCTAATATATTTAATATCAAATTCATATTCATTAAGAAAGGATAGACATCTTGTTTACCTAGCATTTAAAGTCTTTGGTCAAGTAAGTATTAGACCACCATGGTTTATTTTCAATTTGCATGTCCTCCCCATCAAATAATGTATCTTGCATCTTTAGTGCATGAACTATTGCAACAAGTTTTAGTAATTTGTGATGGTTATTTTCATGCTCCTTAGGCTCCCTTAATTCATAATAGATCACTTGTCCATTCTAAGTAAGAACTCCACATGGTCTCTTTTTGCAAGCATTTGTATGTACCAACAAATATTCATTTGGGTCAAAAAAATCTTAAGAATGGATTCATTACTAAGAAATTCCTATAACATTCTTCACATTTTGGTGTCCATTCTAATTTTATTCTCTTATTTTGTAAATATGTAATGGCCCGATGAAAAATATTGGACAATTATTTGTAGTATCCAACAAGCTCCATGAATGGCCTCACCTTGGCTACATTCTTAAGTATAGGCCATTCCCTAATAATAAATAATCTTCTCTACATCTATTTCCATTCCTTTTTCATAGATGATGTGTCCCATGCAAAGAATCCTCCTTTGATAAAATTAACACTTGCTCAACTTCACATAAAATTGATCCTATCATAATACTTGTACTACTAACCTAAAATGATCTTGATGCTCCTCCTTTAACTTTGAATAAATAAGAATGTCATCTAGGAATACAATGAAAATTGATCCAAGTAAATTTCTAAAGATCCTATCCATTAAGCACATAGAGGCAGTTGGTGGATTGTTAATCCAACTGGCACCGCTACAAATTCATAGTGTCCATGCCTCGTTCATAAAGCTATCTCATTGATTTTTTAATCCTTTGTCGTTATCTAATAATAAATTGACTTTAGTTATATCTTCAAAAAGATATTTGCTTCTCTTAGAAAATCAAATATGTCATCAAGTTTTGGTAAAGGGTATTTATTTCTCATAATGACCTTATTTAGCTATCTAAATTAAATGCAGAACCTCAAATTCCCATATTTCTTTACAAAAAATGCTAGTGCTCCTCAAGGGAAATACACTTGGATGTGTATACCCCTTATTTAACAATATTTTTAATTGCATTTGTAGATCTTTCAATTCAGGTATACTCATTCTATATGGAGCCTTATATACTAGAGTAGCTCCAGACATCAAACTAATAGAAAAATCAATATCTGTATTTGGTGTTAAACCTGGTTGTATTTCTCCAAGTACATTTGCATACTCCAACACTTGAAAGTACTTGAGATTAGGGTTTATGCACTTTCTTGACTCTTCTACATGAGATACATTCAATTGACACTTTCTTAAAACATCTTTTCATTTGTAAGATAAAATATCCATTATAGAAATGCATATGGGAATGCCCTTCATTGTCCTCTACTTTCCTTCTTTATGAACACAATTGAAAGTATTATCATGACAATCTAGGACAACATGATGCACATTCAACCAATGCATTCAAGTAAGAACATCATATGAACCAAGTGGTGTAACGTTCAAGTCTACAATAGTGGTAACATAATTCATATCTAATGTGCAATGTTTGACAATCTTATTGATTTTTGTTTTAGTTATAGTAGCCAATTGAACCAACCATGGTTTCTCTTGCTTATTTTCAAATGAAATCTTTTAACCAAATCAAGGGAAATTTTATTATGACTTTTGTTCTTGAATAAATTAAAATTTCAATAGGTTGATTGGTAATCTTACCTTCAACCTCATGGATGTTTCATTGATGGTTAGCTTGTTGATTTTCCAAGGTGATATATATCCTTGGGATGTTCCTACCCACATCCTCCATTATAGTTTCCTCCCACATTTTGTGCAAATTCCCCATTATGCATTCCTTTTGAGTGAAATATTTTTACACATGATCTCCTTCACATCCCAACACTTCATTCGCTTCCCTGCTCTTTTGTCTAAGGATTTTTCCTTTTTTATATCCACTTTAATGTAGCTGGATTGGTTTATATATATCAGGATTGTTGAAGAAAGGAGGTTGAAATCTCTTCTTCCTCTGATCTTGCATTTATTTTTTGTTCTCTCTCAAATAATTTTGAAGATCCGCGTTTCCCTTGCTTTGGTCATACAAATATTTGATTTTCTTGGTTGTCTCATCAAGAATCTTAGCTTCATTAAATGTATGCTATCCACTTATGAATCTTTGTATCTTTTCCTTCTCATATTTAATATAGCTAACATACCTCAACAACACCAAAAAATTCTCTTCATATTCTTCCATAGTCATATTTCCTAGTTTGATCTCGAAAAAATTTCACATATTTTTTTCTGAAAGTAGTACTTAGAATGACACTATTGTTGGAAATACTTATTGAAATCCTTCTGAGAAATTCTCCTCTTATTGATGTGCTTAACTTGCATCAGTTGGCCCTATGAAATAGAGGCCTTCCATTATAGGTTGTGTATGGAGATTCTAACTTCTAGATAGGATGAATAATTATGCAATTATTCCCCTTTAAATTGATCTTCTAGTGTAGAAATTTGAATAATTGATATATTATTCACTGAGATTCTCCTGATCACTCACTATTTTAACTTCATGCACAATACAGAATCTCTTCTACCATTGATCATTACATGCGGAAATAAAATAAATTGCATGCACACATTAAAACCATAAAAAATCACACATATGAACACAATATTTCATGGGAAAGCTTAAAGATGAAAACCCCCAACTATCTGTATATTATATGTCATAGAGATCATGTAACAATCATTGTACAAATCTCCTCACAAGCTCTCAGCACAACACTAATCAATTGCTACACACTAATCAAGCTAGATCTAGCAAAACACATGCTCCAATCTCTACCACCTGATCGCCAGCCTCTATTGCGTAATCAATGTTGTAGGATGGCTCATTAAATAAATTGAACCACCTGGCTTGTACTGCACAATCCTCATGGGCTCCTCCAATCACTGGTTGTTGCAAATATGCAACATTATAGTCACAACTGATAGTTAACCTGCTCTTTCACTTATCTCTACACTGGTCTCCACTGAAACTGTCCATGCACTGAAGTTAACTGATGTATGATTTAGTTGATTAATGAGTTTATAATTAGTGAATTAATTAATAATTAATTCACACCACTCTTCACTAGTGTATTAATCAGTTAGAATAAATACAACTAGTTCAACTATGTTTAGATTAGTTAAACTGAACACAAGTCCATTAACTCCTCAATCAACTCCACCAAACTCTGTCACATGAGTTCTAACTGAAGTATCCATGAAATAGCTCCACTTAACCCTTAGGAATAGCGTAATTCCTTCTGTCAGCTCCTGTGCCACATCTGTGCACTTAACTGAAGTGCTCCAAGAGAATAAGATAATGTTTATAGTCCAAATATTATTAAGAGCTAATAATATTTGACATGTCTATTTTTTTTAGACTGACAATCTAAAAATAGATTCCGCCCAATATGTCTAAAAATAGAAGTCCATCTTTTTTTTCCAACTTGACCAACCATCCACAAATATCATCCTGCAACTCATAGAACATGATCCATATGTCTAAAAATAGACTTTGCGCCAAAAATAGCCTGCGGGCCCACTTAGTGAAGGCGACTTCTTTCCACTAAGCTCATCATCTTATTGCAATATCAACACTCCCTCTCAACAAGATAAGGATTATCTTCCACCCCTATCTTGCCTCTGTGGTATTCGAATTTTCTCCTGGTGAGCGCCTTCGTCAAGATATCAACATCCTGATCCTCCGTGGGAATGTATGAAAGTAACATGATCTTCCGCTGCACACAATCTCTGATATGATGTTGAGATGTCAATGTTTAGATCTATCATGAAATATGGAATTAGCCGAGTTTGATGCAACTACAGTTCCTCCTACAATAAAGCACGGTAGAGGATCTAAGTGTGAATCGAACAACTTGACCACGGGATCTTCCTCATCCATATAGCCTACGCATGCAACCAAACTGCGTAAATATACTCGGCCTGCTTGACCCAGGTGCCATGGATCTACGCTAACTTCTTTGTACCAAGCTGATGTCGACCAAATCTAAAATCCCCTCCCGGATGCTCTTTATACATTGGGTCACTGCCTTGTCTACGTGTGACTCTGACTTCACCTCATCCAGCTTATCATCTATGTAATCCATATCGATGTGCCTAGAGATATCTCAATACATGCTTGCACCCGCCTTCAGTAGAGCTTGGTAGGCTTAACCATAGCTTGTGAAAGTTGGTTAACAACATAGCATATGTTGGGTCGTGTATTGACCAGATACATAAGCGACCCCACCAACTGTCGATAAACAGTGGCATCCACTACCTCCGCCGAAGTAGCATCCTCCTTCCTCCATCCACTAGGAAGAGGAGTATCAACAGGCTTGCAGCCATGCATGTTGAACTTCTCTAGTATCTCTCGGGCATACTTACCCTGAGAAACAAACAGTCCATCACTGCGCTGCCAAATTTCCAATCCCAGGAAATAATGAAGGAGGCCCAAGTCCTTCATCTCAAACTCTTTTGCAAGATCCTCCTTGCATGAGAGTATCAACAACTCATCACTTGTCAAAATAAAATCATCTACATAAAGTACAATGATCAGCAACTTACCCTCCACCACAATCTGGTATAGGTTAGGATCCGCCTCACTCTTGGAGAATCCAAGTCCGGTGAAATAACTGTCTATCCGTGTGTACCAAGCACGGGGTGCTTGTTTCAACCCATATAGCGCTCTCTTCAGCCTTCACACATGCGACTCGCTGCTGAAGATCTCGAAACCTTCGGGCTGCTCTATGTACACTTCCTCCTCAATCACCCCGTTGAGGAACGCAGTCTTCACATCCATCTGATGAATGTGCCACCCCATCTGCGCTGAGAGAGCAAGAATCGTCCGTATGGAAGAATACCTTGCGACAGGTGCAAAGGTCTTCTCATAATCGATCCCCTCAATCTGTGAAAAGCCTCGGGCAACAAATCTTGCCTTGTACTTCTCCACACTCCCGTCAGCTGCCTGCTTCACTTTGTAGATCCATCTCGAACCCACCACTGATTTCCCCTCCGATCTCGGGACAATCTCCCATGCACTGTTTCTGACAATCGAATCATACTCTTCCACCATGACATCTACCCATGCGGGGTCCTCCACAGCTTCCTTGAAAGAGGATGGCTCTGTCACGATACACTTGCTCATAAGAGCCATGTATCCAGTATCTTGGTCGGGTGATTGTTCTTTCGTATTTGTGATGTAGGTGCCACCAATTTATCTCTTGTATCTTGAGCCGATCCTCGGCTCTGCCGTGCGCTTCCACCCTTTGATAGTTGGCGGCTGCATGAGTGGTCTCTTCCACTCATGAACTTCCTCCTTGTGGCTGATCCACATCCTGAAGCTCATCCTTAGGAACTAATCTCCTCATCTGCATACGAGTGTGGCTCCCTCTCAAGTGAACACTTCATGGCTTTCTCCTCATGAATTTTGATATCCCGTCGCACAACGGTCTTGCGTACAGAAAATACACACGATAGTTGTGGGGTGTATCGATTACCCAAAAATATCCCAACCTTTGCAGTCGGCTCCAGCTTCTTCCTGGAATCCTTCGTCACATGAATGTAAATAGGTGAACCAAAAATCCTCAAATGGGAAATATCAGGCTTCTTACCAGAAAACGCCTCCTCGGGTGTACTCATGCCATGTATCCTATGAGGACAACGGTTTTGCACATATACCGTAGTATTGCATGCCTCATCCCACAAGTGTATGGGAAGGCCCTGATCATGCAACATCGCCCGTGCAGCACCCATGATCGTTCTGTTCTTCCACTTAGCAACCCCATTCTGTTGTGGGTTATGAGGTGCTATGAGCTCTCTTCGAATTCCTTCTGCACTACAAAAGTCCTTGAATTCACCAGAGATGAATTCACCACCATTGTCGCTCGTAAGAGCCATCACCTGCTTCCCCGATTCTTTCTCAACTAGTGCCTTGAACTCAGAGAACTTTGAGTATGTCTCGCTCTTCTTCTGCATGAAGAAGATCCAGCACTTACGAGAAAAATCATCAACAAATATCACATAATACCTGTGCTTTGCTGTCGAAGCTACTGAGAAAGGTCCACACACGTTTGTGTGAATTCTCTCAAGGATCGTCATGGTGCAACTATCCTTCTCGTGAAAGGTGGCTTTCACAAATTTTTCCAAGGTACATCCCTTGCTCTGATCTGACTGTGCAAGAGTACCCTTAGGAAGCCTAGTAGAAATCTGCTGCAGTATCTTCAAAGCTCCATGGTGAAGGTGGCCCAATCTCCGGTGCCACAACTCGCCATCATCCCGGCTCACCACTCCTTCTGCCTTGCCTGCCATTGCTGCGCAGCCATCTACCTACAATTGATAAAGGTTCTTAACTTGAACCCCTATCCTCCGGGTCTCACCAGTTTCCTTACTGCGCAGGAAAGCCTTTCCCTCGCTAAAGACAACATCATATCCCTTGTCTTCTAACATCGCCACAGAGATGAGATTCTTCTTCAATCCTGGAACATGCATCACTTCCTTCAATACGAAGGGTTTACCAGACTCCCTCTCAAAGGAAATGGTACCGATACCGGTCACACTGTATCTACCATCATCGCCCATCTCGATGTGCACTCCAAGATCTTTCTCATCCAGATTAGTAAACAAATCTCGATCTCCTGTCATGTGAAAATATGCACCACTGTCAAGAAACCACACTGAACCCATCACACTTGAGACCAAGCATGCGATCAACGAAAAATATATCTCAAACTGCGAGGCTAAGGCCTCTCCAGCTGCAGATCCAGCAGCCTGCTTATTTTTTTTCTTCTGTGGACAAATAGTGGCATAATGTTCGTGTTGGTGATAGTGAAAGCACTTCACCTTGGACATGTCCTGCTTCTTGCCTTTCGCACCAGATTGAGAAGCTTTCTTGCTCTTCCCCTTCTTTGCTTTGGCATCCAAAGCACACTTTTCTTCATCTGAGTTCTTTGATGAAGATCCGTCCCTGGTACTTCGCCTTATCTCCTCTTGCACAAGATCCGACCAAAGTCGCTCCCATCCTGGCAATTTCTCCAAACCATTGACAGAGTCCTGATAGGAATGCCAACTCTTCGGAAGCCCAAGGAGAGCCAAGCTCACCAAGTCCTCATCATCAACAGTCACCCCCACACTTCCCAGCTCATCCCTACATTGGATGAACTTCGTGAGGTACTTAGGCATAATGTCGCCTTTCTCCATTTTTATGTTTCTGAGTTTATCCTTGAGTGCCAACTTCCTCTGGTCGCTCTTGCTTTGAAATAAATCTGTCAAAGCTTTCCACATCAAGAATGGAGAAGCTTACCATGAAGGCTGGACACTATGTGATCCTTCACACCTTCCAACAGAATCCTTCAACACTTTGCTGTCTTCTTTTGCCATGCGTCAAGTACGACAACATCACTAGAAGTAGGTTTTGGAATTTCTGCATCTATGAACTCCTTCAACCCACTGTCATCCAGCACCGCCTCCATCCTGTCCTTCCATGCAATATAATTCGAGCTACCCTCAAGGGAATACTCCAATCGCAATCCTTTGAAAGACATCTCAACTTCGACACCAAGAAAACACTACTGCAAATTCGAATTCCACCAACACAAAACTCAACCGCTTCAATGTTTTGCAATTGCTCCAATGATCAATATCGCTTTGATACCATGTAGAAATTTGAATAATTGATATATTATTCATCGAGATTCTCCTGATCACACACTATTTTAACTTCATGCACAATACAAAATCTCTTCTACCATTGATCATTACATGCAGAAATAAAATCAATTGCATGCACATATTAAAACCATAAAAAATCACACATATGAACACAGTATTTCATGGGAAAGCTTAAAGCTGAAAACCCCCAACTATCTGTATATTATATGTCATGGATATCATGTAACAATCATTGTACAAAGCTCCTCACAAGCTCTCAGCACAACCTGCAATTGCTACACGCTAATCAAGCTAGATCTAGCAAAACACATGCTCCAATCTCACACTTACTGACCTTTTTGACCTCTGTTGCGTAATCGTCTTTGTAGGATGGCTCATTAAATAACTTGAACCACGGCTTCATCTTCTTTTAATCCTCACAAGCTCCTACAAAATCACTGTTGGTGCAAATATGTGGTATAATCACAAGCAGTGATTCTTGCAACTCTTTCACTATCCTATTTGTGGTCTCCCATGGCTGTCATGGGTGCTGATGTGCTTCTATTTTTGTTAGATTGTGGTTATGATGTTGATTGTTATCAGTTAATTACACCACTCACTAACTTCAGTGTATTAATGGTTAGAACTAAACCAAACTAGTTCTTGTCTTGGATGATTCTTAAACTTAACACAACTCCATTAACTCTCAATCGACTCCCACCAAACTATGTCACATGAGTTCTAAGCCCAGTATCATGCAATAGCTCCACTTGCTTGTAGGAATAAACGTAATTCCTTACCACGCCAGCTCAGTACTTTATCTTGACATAAATGCAAAGTGCTCAAGAGAATAAGATAATGTTTATAGTCAAAATATTATTAAGAGCTAATAATATTCGACATGTATCTATTTGCAGTGGCAATCTAAAAATAGGTTTAGTCAATATGTCTAAAACTGATCATCTATTTTCCAACTTGACCAACCATCCACAAATAGCATCCTGCAACTCATAGAACATGATCCATATGTCTAAAAATAGACTTTGCGCCAAAAATAGCCTACGGGCCCACTTAGTGAAGGCGACTTCTTTCCAATAAGCTCATCATCTTGTTGCAATCTCAACATCTAGTGATTACACTGGTATGTAATTTGGGCTTCTAAGTTGGAAGTTGTGGCTTTATATAATCTTTTGTCCTCATGGACTTTTCATTTTTCAAAATTTTCACAACACTAACTTTGAAATTCAAGCACTTCTTCATTTACGCTTCCATAAGTTTACCTAACTACTCTAACAACATTCTGAGGTAATAATTGTAGTACTCAATTCAATATTTCCAAGCTTCTAACACTATTTCCCCAATTATTCTAATGGAGAAATTTTGTCAAACACTTGTCAAACCATTGTAATTTCTTCACATACAACTCATTTCTTGCCTATACAATCCCACTATCTTCCACAATTATTCTCATGGAGGAATTCTATGAAACACTTGTCACACCATTGTAATTTCTTCATTTACAACTCAATTATTTCCCATACAACTCTGATCCCATTCTATAATGTACCCAATAAAATATTTTTTTCACTAGCCAAATTCACACTAATTTTTTCTCTAGTACTACATCTCATTGTTCAATTATTAACTATTTATAGTATGTAGACATGACAATATAGATATATGCAACACAATGAAACCATTCAATCCATGAACCATATTATAAATATAGAATAATACAAGTAGTTAAATCTAAATAGATTAAAACTTAATTCATTTAACAATGACATAAATAATAATAATTCAAAACAATCTAATGCAGTAACACATAAATTTATGAACATTTCTCTGTTTGGAATTTCCGACAAACTTGTTCAAAAGATGAATGTTCCATCCAACCATAGGCTCCCTATTAAACTTGTTCTCTATGCAACAGAGACCACCCTCAAGTTGAGGTTATGAATTCACATGGGTGAACTTTTTTTTTAATGGTTCGCTCTAATTCTCTTTTCATAGTCCAAATTCTAGTCAATATTTATATTTATAACACTCCCAATCCATAGTTCCTTTCCCCATAAGCTTGCACAATGCAAGGAATGAGATTCCCTTCTATGCTTAGTAGTTCCTTAGGCCATCCCATTTCCAAATAGGGATTAAGCATAGGCTAACCACAAACTCTCATTGTTAGGATTCCACGGATTGTCATTTGCAGTTAAAATTTTCTCAATAATGATAATTATCATCTATACAAGTATAATTCTTATGTAATTTGTTACTAAAGTTTTTCATAATTTGCTTACAATATGCTCAAGGTAATTTACTGAAGGATATTTTTTTGGATTTCCGCAATTGAGAAATAGTTTGCAAAGTAATTCAAACTTCTAATAGTTAGGCTCTCTAATAATCCAAACAAATTCAGTCCCCAAATCTTCAACCAAATAATATTTTTCTTGCATGACAAAAATGTAAAAATAAATTGCATGGCATGAAGGAGCCATATATTCTTATGGAAACCCATGTTCCTCTTAGATTAGTTAATAATCAAAAGGACATAATTAAAGTTTTAAACATATAAAATCACTTTTTTTTTAGATTAGTTAATAATCAAAAGGACATAATTAAAGTTTTAAACATATAAAATCGTGGCTCTCAAGCATACATAGTTATGTTTGGGATTGGACCGAAATCGTGGCTCTCAAGCATACATAGTCATGTTTGGAATTGGACAATGAAACCTATGGGGACCAAACCTCCCCACCTAACAATTAAACAACAACCTCTCAAGTATACATAGTCCTCTGTGGGATTAGACCATAAAACCTGTGGCGACCAACCTCCCCACCTAACCTTTTTTTTTAAACTTAAAAACCCTTATCTTTAAAAATCATAACCCTCTTTCTTATATCCTTTTCTTGTATAACCAGTACAATAATGTATCTTATTAACCTTCAATGCTCAGTTTCAAATTACTTGTAACCATTTACCATGTACATACACAAAGTGAACTTGAACCATGGATCAAAACTGTGATATTACAATCAGTTCTTAGTTCCTACAGTGAAAAAAGTGAACTTGAACCATGGATAAAACTGTGATATTACAATCAGATCTTAGTTCCTACAGTGAAATTGAACATCGCATGGTAAAACAGGTTTCATATAGTCTATAGAGTCAGTTCCTTGGAAAATCTTCCTGTATAAATTAATAAATCACCCACTTCCTGTTCATTTTCCCAAACCTGTGAGTAATGTACAAGATTTGTGTGTCAGAAAGCTGCCATGGGGACAAGTCGGGACAGGGAAAAGCTAAGCCGCAAACATCAGGCAGCTTGAGGTAAGCCTACGTTGTGCAATTACCATTCCATGGGGAATTTGAAACTTTCCCTATTCACAAAACCGATACCAAAGATTAGAGACACTTATAAACATTTAACACTATGAATGAGAGTTATAAAAACTAAAGCACGTCACAAGAGGGATATAATCTTCTTAAGTCAAAGGGACCCATAAGTAAATATCCATAATGTAAGCATATCCGAAAAGTAAAGAAACTGGTAGGACTCTTAAGCTCTCTACTTTGACATAGTGTAAAAAAAGATCAACCACTTCGTTCAATAAGTATAACATAGTAGGCTTGATATGAACACATAATCAATAACGAAAGTAAAAGTAAATATGTGCATTAAAAAAATACCATTATATCTTTATTAAAAAAAAAAAAGCACTCTTATAACATTAAATATAAAATATAAAAATTAATTTAAATTAAATATAAAATATAAAATTAATTTAAAAATAATTTAATAACAATTTTTAATGAATAAAAGTAATTGAGTTCTAATATAATATATCGTAATTATTAGGACAAAATAATTGAAATACAAATATTTTAATGCAATTATTTTTTAAAATAAAATCTATATTAATTTCACTCTCTTTAGTAGTGGATTTAAGAGTGTTTTTCTTTCTTCTTTCTTCTTCTTCTTCTTCTTTTTTTTTTTTTTTTTTTTTTAATTTTAATTATTTAATAGTTATTATGACAATATACTCAATACAAGCTTAACTTGAGGGAATTAAATTTTGGTAGGGAGGATAACAATCATTCTTGCCATTCACCCAAGATAAATCCAATTCACACACACACACATATTGGTAAAAGTTGAGCAACTTATATTAATAAAATATCATAAAAATACATAATAGATATGTCCTACTATGCCTATTGGTTTCCCACATGGGAAATTGGACTAGTAGCACAACTTAGTCTTTTTGTGCCATTCTAAAACTTGAAACCAAGTAGCAAAACCTATCATATACAAAAAATTACAATCATAGAGACTATGTTTATTGCGTAAGGCCTCAGAGCATACTATATCTAGCTAGATAACAAGATTGTATACATGACTAAAAGTAAGCAATAAAAAATAATTAAGCAATGTCTATGCAATGGGGTAGTTCACTTGGAGGGCTTTTGGTGGACTAACATCCTCCTCATAATATGAAAACTCGATATTGCCCAAATTCTTCACCAACACCATGACTTTGTGGTCCAATTTCCCAATCTGCCTTCACAATTCATCCACTGTTAATAAGATCCCCTACTGCTCCTTAGACCTCTCAATCAAAACCTTACCCATTATTATCTTAATTTTCCAATACTCATCAACCACTTGCAAATAACAAGTATGCCCGATCCTCGTATAACAAGTATCCAGAACCCAACAACCTACTTATACTATCGCATCTACATTAGATATAAAACAATGTTCTAGATGAGCTCCCTCTTTTGCCTCTTTGTTTTTCCTACAAATACGAGGTGGGTTATTCTTGTAATAAACTGCAAATGAGTGCTCTACACCCTATTCAACTTGGGATGTGGATGGAAATCTTTAGGCATTATCGAATAGGAATTATACGAACACATCCTCCAAGGATGATAAGGAGCAAGTAAGCGATTGCACAACCAAGCTAAAAACCTTTGAATGGAAATAAGAATGCAAGTTTTATAGTAAACACGCCTCCTTTTCAACCAAGCTAGGAGGCACCACTAATGCCCAAGGAGATCATAATAGTGTAGAAATTATATAAACATATGTATATCAATGGATTCAATCCGATCAAGCAATGTACTAAAGCTAGATACTGAATCCTTCTACAAATCAATTGTGGAAAATAAACACGATCGCCAATCGCAAAAAGTGCAGAAAGAAACAAATCAAACCACAACACAAATATTTTCTCGGGGAAAGCTTGCTGCTCAAAACCCCTCTATCTTCTATTGTATATTCACCATGGAATCATGAAACAATTACAATGCACTCTTCTCACAAGAGTCTCCTGCACTCTCACAACTGTCTCACACTGACTCAGGCAAAATCGACCAACACTTAGCCAATTCTCAGCCTCTAATCAGCCTGCCTTTCTTGTGCAATTCATGTGGAATGCAATCCCTATTCTTTAGGAATTTCAGCCTTCCTTGACTGCACAACTATCATAGGCAATCCAATGGATGTCTGGTTGCATGCAAACAACCTACTAATGATACAACTGATAGTTAACATCTCTTTAACCTTTGTCTCAACTGGGTCTCCACTGGAACTGACATGCATGAAACTATTAATAGTGAATCATCAGTTGCATGGAAGATCACTGCATGTGAATTAAATATGATATAATTCACTTGATCTCTCACTAGTGCAACAAACAGTTACAACTAGTTCAACTGACTTTAACTCACCTAACTGAGTTAACTGTACTCATGCATTAAACTAATATACTAACTGCAACTCGAACTCCATAACTAATAGAATCACTCTGCATGCCTCACCAACCATCCTCAACTCCAAATTCATGAGCTAACTGAGTTTATCACACTCAGTTAATTATTACAAGTGATTATGAGATAAGATTACATTTTATTGTCCAATTTAATTAAGGGATAATTAAATTAGACACTGCACCAATTTATTAAATTAAATTGGCTTTCACACTAATGTATTGCTAGGACCTGTGGTCCCACACTAGTGCATGTGCTGTAATTTCTTGTTGACTTTCAACATTCCCTCTCAACAAGAAAGGGATTATCTGCCACCCCGATCCTGCCTCTATGGTATTTGAATTTTCTCCTGGCGAGCACCTTCGTCAGAATATCTGCATCTTGATCTTCTGTGGGAATGTACTGAAGTAAAATGATGCACCTCTGAAGAAAATCACTGAGATGGTGGTACCTGATGTCTATGTGCTTGGACCTATCATGGAATACCAGATTAACGGAGATTTTAATGCAACTCTGGTTATCACAATGTATCACCATCAGATCCATATGAGAACCAAACAAACCAACCATGATCTTTCTCATCTAGATGGCCTCACATGCTTCCATGTACTTTGCCTCGGCTGAACTGAGTGCCACAGATCACTGCTTCCTGCTGTACCAAGAAAATGATGTCGATCCTATGCTCAAGATCCCTCTTGATGTGCTCTTTCTGTCTGATGGACTGCCTTCCCAATTTGCATCCGTGAAGCCTTGAAGCTTCACTCCCTCTATCCGTCTGTACCATAATCCATACTCTGTAGTGCCCCTGAGATATTTCAAGACATGCTTCCCCACCTTCCAAAAGAGCTTGGTCAGCTTAACCATAGCTTGACTCAGCTAGTTAACTGCGTAGAAAATGTCTGGTCTGGTGTTCACCAATTATATCAGTGAACCCACTAGCTACCTGTAGACAATAGCGTCCACTACTTCTCCTGAAGTAGCATCCTATTTCCTCCAATTTCCTTAAAGAGAGTCTCCATGGGTTTACAACTCTCCATGTGAAACTTACTTAGAATCTTCTTGGCATACTTGCCTTGAGAAACAAATAACTCACCATCCTACTGCCATATTTCCAAACCAAGGAAATAGTGAAGGAGTCCCATGTCATTCATTTCAAACTCCCTTGCAAGATCCTCCTTGCAAAAAGTTATCAACTGATCATCACCTGCCAAAATTATATCATAAACATAAAGTACGATAATCAAGATCTTACCATCAACCACAATCTGGTACAGGTTTGCATCCACTTCACTTTTGGTGAAGCCCAACCTAGTGAAATAGCTATCAATCCGAGTGTACCAAGATTGAGGTGCTTGCTTCAGCCCATATATTTCTCTCTTGAGTCAACACACATGCGAATCGCTGTCTCTCAAAACCTTATGGCTGCTCTATGTATACTTCCATATCAATAAATCCATTGAGAAACACAGTTTTCACATCCATCTGATGAATGTGCCACCCCATCTGCACTGAGAGTGCAAGGATAGATCTAATGAAAGAGTACCTCACAACTGGTGCGAAAGTCTCCTCATAGTCAATCCCCTCAACTTGTGAGAATCCCCAAGCTATAAATATAGCCTTGTACTTCTCCACACTCCCATCCGCCGCTTTCTTCACCTTATAGATCCATCTATATCCAACCACTGATTTTCCGACCAGCCTTGGTACAAATTCCCATGCACTGTTCTTGATGATGCAGTCATACTCCTCTACCATAGTGTCAAACCAAATTGGTTGCTACATTACTTCCTCAAAGGAAGATGGTTTTGTCACAATACACTTATTCATAAGAGCCATGTATCCAGTAAACCTGTCCGGTGACTGTCTCTGTCTTTGCAGTGAAGTAGGTGATCCTACATGCTCTGCCACATCAAGTCTCAATCTATCAGCTTCCGTGGTGCGCCTTCTACCATTTCTGGTGGATGGCTCTGCATGAGTGTTTTATTCCACTCCATGATCCTTCGCATGTGGATGATCCACATCTTGAGGTTCATTCATTGGAACCAAGAGTTCCCCATCTGCATGCAAATCTAGCTCCCTCTCAAGGGACAATCGCATGGCTTTCTCCTCATCAAATTTTATATCCCGTCTCACAACAGTCATTCTACTGTTTGGAAAATACACTCGATAGTTGTGGGGAGTATCAGTGTACCCCACAAATATCCCAATATTAACTATTGGTTCGAGCTTCTTCCTGGTGTCTTTGGTCACATGCACATAAACAAATGAGCCAAAAGCTTAAAATATGAAACATTAGGTTTCTTACCAAAAAATCCTCCTCTGTGTACTCATGCCAAGTATCCGATGATGACTACGATTTTGCATAAATACTGCTGTGTTGCATGCCTCCGCTGTTGAGATTCAATAAGAAGATTCAACACCCATGCCTAGTGCATTAAGCACCAAAACTAGGGTGGGGCCCACAATGCTATTTTTGGGTGCATGTCTATTTTTATTATCCCTTAATTTAGATGGACATAAAACTATAATCTGTTCTCAATGTGGACTTGAAATAGTTATCTGAAGTGGAAAATTCAGTTAGCTAGTGGATTTTGAGTTAGAGGTTGGTTGGTGGGACATGCAGAGTAATTCTAGTTGTAACAGAGTTCAGAGTGCAGTGGTGCATGAGTTGGTGCAAGTTGTAAATAGTTTAACTCAGTTAAGCGAGTTAAACTCAGTTGTGCTAGTTGTAACTGAAGATACACTAGTGAGAGATCTAGTGAATTAAATATTAATTAATTCCCAATCAGTGATCTCACATGCAACTGAGGATTTACTATTATTAGCTGCATGCATGTCACATCCAGTGGAGACCCAGTTGAGTTCTAGGTGAAAGGGAGGTTGACTATAAGTTGTGACATTATCTTCTTGCACACATGCAGGCAAACACTGAGTGCCCATGATAATTGCATAGTCAAGACATGCAATAATTCCTATCTTTTAGGGATCTTTACCATTAGGGATTGCGCAAGCAAGGCAGGCTGAGAATTGGCTATGTGTTGGTCATTTTTTCATATGACAATGTGAGACAATTAGCTGCTGTACTGAGGGCTCTTGTGAGAAGGGTTTTGTATGTAATTGTTTCATGATCCATGCTTAATATACAATAGAATATAATGGGGTTTTTAGCGGTAAGATTTTGCAGGGAAATTATCTGTGTTGTGTGTGATTGATCTTTCTTCATGTTCATGTGATTAACGATTGTGTTTTTAATTCCGCAAAAGGTTTGTAGAGTGATTCGGTATTTAACTTTAGTACATTTTTAGATCGGGTGAATCCAAGATATACATACTTGTTGTATAATTTCTACATGGTATCAGAGCATAGGAAATTTTAGAAGTGAAGCAAGAGCTAAGTTTGTGACTAGATAGAATTTGAATTTGTAGAAAGACTTTCTTGGTGCTATAGCTGATTCAAGATCGATATGGATTTCAATGGCTTGAGTTTAGAGTATGCACTCGAGGGCATCTTGAAATGCATTGCTTGGAAGGACAGGATGGAGGCAGTACTCGAACACAATGGCTTGAAGGAATTCATTGACAAAGATGTTCCTAAGCCAGATGCTGCAAATTTTGATGCATGAAAAAAGAAAGTGGAAAAGTCGAGGAGGATCCTGTTGGAGGGAGAACGAGACCACATTTTCTCAAGCCTCCATGGGAAAGCCACACCATATGATATGTGGAAGGATTTGACGGATCTATTCCAAAGCAAAAAGGACTATATGAAATTGGCGCTCAAAGATAAAATCAGGAAGATCAAGATGGAAAAGGGTGACGCCATTACAAAATATCTCACAAAGTTTGTCCAATGTTAGGATGAACTGGGGAGTGTGGGAATAACAGACGTTGATGATAATTTGGTGAGCTTGGATCTCCTAGGACTTCCTAAGATTTGGCATAGTTATCAAGACTCTATCAACGGAAGGGAAAAATTTCCAGATTGGGAACGACTGTGGTCAGATTTGGTGCAGGAGGAGTTTAGACGGAACACCCGAGATGGATCTTCATCTAAGAATGACGATGAAGAGGATTTTTCTTTGGCTGCCAAGGAGAGGAAAGGGAAGGGGAATAAATTCCATTCAAAATCTGAGTCCAAAGGCAAGAAGCAGGACATGTCCAAGGTGAAGTGTTTTCACTGTCACGAACATGGGCATTTTTCTTCTAACTGTCCACAAAAGAAGAAGAAAAATAAGGATGCTACATCTATAGCTGGTGAGGCCCTTGCCTTGCAATTTGAGCTTGATTTCTCATTGATCGCATGCATGGTGTCTAGTGCATTGGCATCTGTGTGGTATTTGGATAGTGGCGCTTCCTTTCACATGACGAGAGATAAGGAACTTTTAAGTGACTTGGAGGAGAAAGATCTCTGGATGCATATTGAGATGGGCGGTGACAGACGATATAGTGCTATCTGGATTTTCACCATTACCTTTCAGAGGGAGTTAGGTAAACCATTTCAATTAAAATATGTAATGCATATACTAGGTCTAGAGAAAAATTTGGTCTCAGTCGCAATGTTGGAGGATAGAGGCTATGACATTGTTTTTAGTGATGGAAAAGCTTTCCTGTGACATAAAACAATGGGTCAAGCCAAGAGGATAGGGATTCAAGTTAAGAATATCTACAAGCTGGAGGTAGATGGCTGCGCTGCCATGATGGGCAAGGTGGAAAAGGTGGTGAGCCGGGATGGGGGAAAATTATGGCATAGGCGATTGGGCCATCTTATCATGGAGCCTTGAAAGTCATGCAACAAATTTATACTGGAATTCCAATGGGAACACTTGCTCAGTTAGATCAGTGCAAGGGTTGCACCATGGGGAAGTATGTAAAGTCCACCTTTCATGAGAAGGAGAACCGAGCTTTAGGGATCCTTGAGAGAGTTCACGCAGACGTGCGTGGATCATTCACAGTTGCTTCAACAACAAAACACAAGTATTAAGTAATATTTGTTGATGAATTTTCTTGTAAATGCTAAATGTTCTTCATGGAGAATAAATATCAAACATTCGCTAAGTTCTGTGAGTTTAAGGCATTGGTGGAGAAAGATTCGAGGAAGCAAGTGAAGGCTCTTAGGAGCGATAATGGTGGAGAATACATCTCTAACAAATTCAAGAACTTCTGCAGTGAAGAAGGAATTCGAAGAGAACTCATAGCGCCTCATAACCCATAACAGAATGGGGTCGCGGAGAGGAAGAACAAAATGATCGTGGGTGCATCACAAGCTATGTTGCATGATCAGGGCCTACCAATGAATTTGTGGGCGGAAGCATGCAACACTGCAGTTTATGTGCAAAACCGTTGTCCTCATAGAGTACTTGGCATGAATACACCTGAAGAGGCTTTCACTGGTAAGAAACCTGATGTTTCACACATTAATATTTTTGGCTCATTTGTTTATGTGCATGTGGCCAAGGACGCCAGGAAGAAGCTGGAACCGACTAGTGAAGTTGGGATTTTTGTGGGGTACATTGAAACACCCCATAATTATCGTGTGTATTTTCCAAACAATAGAATGACTGTTGTGTGACGGGATATAAAATTTGATGAGGGGATAACCATGCGGTTGTCCCTTGAGAGGGAGTTGGAATTGAATGCAAAGGAGGAACTATTGGTTCCCAAGGATGAGTCTCAAGTTGTGGATCAACCACATGAGGAGGTTCATGGAGTGGAGGAAATCACTCATGTAGAGCCATCCATTAGAAATGGAAAAAGACACACCACAGAAGCTGATAGGATGAGACTTGATGCTGCACAGAATGTAGGAGCCCCTACTTCACAACATAGACAAAGACAGTTTCCTGACCGATTTACTGGAAACATGGCTCTTATGAGAAAATGTATTGTGACTGAACCATCTTCCTTTCAGGAAGTAGTGCAACAATCTACTAGGGTTGATGCAATGGTGGAGAAGTATGACTCCATTGTCAAAAACAGTGCATTGGAGATAGTCCCAAGACCGGTTGACAAATCAGTGGTAGGTTCGAGATGGATCTACAAGGTAAAGCAAGATGCTGATGGGAGCGTGGAGAAATACAAGGCCAGATTTGTGGCTCGAGGTTTCTCACAGATCGAGGGGATAGATTATGATGAGACTTTTGCTCTTGTCGCAAGGTACTCTTCCATAAGATCCATCCTTGCACTCTTAGCGCAGATGGGCTGGCGCATTCATCAGATGGATGTGAAAACTACGTTTCTCAATGGGATCATTGAGGAAGAGGTGTACATAGATAATCCTGAAGGTTTCGAAATATTCAACAGTGAGTCACATGTGTGCAGACTCAAAAGAGCGATGTATGGGATGAAGCAAGCACCCCATGCTTGGTACACTCAGATAGATAGCTATTTCACCATACTGGGCTTCACCAAAAGTGAAGCAGATGCAAACCTGTACTAGATTGTGTTTGAGGGTAAGCTATTGATCATTGTTCCTTATGTCGATGATCTAATTTTTATTGGTGATGAGTAGCTGATACACTCATGCAAGGAGGATATTGCAAGGGAGTTCGAAATGAAGGACACGAGACTCCTTCATTATTTCCTTGGAGTGTAAATATGGCAGCGGGATGGTGAAATTTTTGTGTCTCAAGGAAAGTATGCAAATGAGATACTGGGTAAGGTTAACATGGAGAGCTACAAAACCATGGATACTCCTCTTCCAGGAAACTGGAGGAAAGAGGATGCTACTTTTGGAGAGGTAGTGGATGCTACTGTCTATTGATAGTTAGTGGGTTCACTAATGTATTTAGTGAACACAAGACCAGAAATTTGCTATGCAGTTAACCAGCTAAGTCAAGCTATGGTTAAGCCTACCAAGCTCTTTTGGAAGGTGGGGAAGCATGTCCTGTGATACCTGAGGGGCACACCAGAGTATGGTATATGGTACAAAAGGACAGATGGAGTGAAGTTACATGGCTTCACGAATGCAGATTGGGCTGGAAGTCCATCAGACATAAATAGCACATTAGGGGGGATATTTAACATTGGATCGACAACAATTTCCTAGTACAACAGGAAACAACAATCCGTGGCACTTAGTTCAGCAGAAGCGGAATACATGGCAGCAAGTCAAGCTGCATGTGAGGCTATATAAATGAGAAAGATCTTGGTTGGTTTGTTTGGTTCTCAGATGGATCCGACAGTGATTCATTGTGATAATTAGAGTTGCATTAAAATCTCGATTATTCCTGTGTTTCATGATAGGTCCAAGCATATAGATATCTAGTACCATCATCTCAGAGATTGTATGCAGAGGAGGATCATGTTGCTTCAGTAAATTCCCATGGAAGATCAGGATGTAGATACTCTGATGAAGGGACTCACCAGGAGAAAAATCGAATATCATAGAGACAGGATCAGGGTGAAGGATAATCTCTTTCTTATTGAGAGGGAGTGTTGATATTCAACAAGAATATTAAGCACCAACACCTAGTGCATTAAGCACCCAAACTAGGGTGGGGCCCATAATGTTATTTTTGGGTGCATGTCTATTTTTATTATCCCTTAATTTAGATGTAAATTAAACTATAATCTATTCTCAATGTGGACTTGAAATAGTTAAATGAAGTGGAAAATTCAGTTAGCTAGTGGATTTCGAGTTAGAGGTTGGTTGGTGGGATATGCAGGGTAATTCTAGTTGTAACAGAGTTCGAAGTGCAGTGGTGTACGAGGTGCAAGCTGTAAATAGTTTAACTCAGTTAAGTGAGTTAACTCAGTTGTGCTAGTTGTAACTGAAGATACAATAGTGAGAGATCTAGTGAATTAAATATTAATTAATTCACAATTAGTGATCTCACATGCAACTAAGGATTTACTATTATTAGCTGCATGCATGTCAGATCCAGTGGAGACCCAGTTGAGTTCTAGGTGAAAGAGAGGTTGACTATAAATTGTGACATTATCTGCGTGCACACATGCATGCAAACACCCACTGGAGTTCCCATGATACTTGTGCAGTCAAGGTAGACAAGAATTCCTATATTTTAGGGATCTTTACCATTAGGGATTGTGCAAGCAAGGCAAAATGTCAGGAGGCTGAGAATTGGCTATGTGTTGGTCAGTTTCGCATCTGACAGTGTGAGACACTTAGCTGCTGTACTGAGGGCTCTTGTGAGAAGAGTTTTGTATGTAATTGTTTCATGATCCATGCTTAATATACAATAGAAGATAGTGGGGTTTTTAGCTATAAGCTTTCCCAGGAAATTATCCGTGTTGTGTGCGATTTATCTTTAGTCATGTTCATGTGATTAGCGATTGTATTTTTAATGCCAAAAAATATTTGTAGAAGCAATTCAATATTTAACTTTAGTACATTGTTAGATTGGATGAATCCAAGATATACATACTTGTTGTATAATTTGTACATCCTCCCACAAATGCAACGATAGGCATTCGTCATGCAACATCGCTCGTGCTGCACCCATAATTGTTCTATTCTTTCTTTTTGTGACCCCATTCTGTTGTGGGTTACGAGGCACAATCAAATTTCTCCGAATTCCTTCTTTGCTACAAAAGTCTTTAATTCATTGGAGATGTACTCACCACCATTGTCACTCCTAATAGCCTTCACATGCTTCCCCGTATCTTTCTCCACCAGTGCTTTGAACTCAAGAAATTTTGAGAACATCTGATCTTTATTCTACGTGAAGTAGATCCACCACTTTCTAGAAAAATCATCAACAAATATCACATAGTACTTGTGCTTTGTTGTCGAAGCAATAGAGAATGGTCCATACATGTATGAGTGAAATCTCTTAAGGATTTTCGAAGCTCAGTTCTCCTTCTCGTGAAAAGTGTCCTTTGCATACTTCCCCATAGTACATCCCTTGCATGTGTCTAACTACACAAGAGTACCCTTGGGAAGACCTGTAGAAATATGCTGCATGACCTTCAAGGCTCCGTTGTGTAGATGGCCCAATCTCCTGTGCCATAACTCACCCTCATCTCAGCTCACCACTTTTTCTGCCTTACCCATCAATGCTGCGCAGGCATCTACATCAAGTTTATAGATATTATTCAAATTAATCCCGATATTCTTGGCTTTTCCTATGGCTTTGCGTCGAAGAAAATATTTCCTTTCATTGAAAACCACATCATAGCCTCTATCCTCCAACATTGCGACTGAAACTCAATTTTTCTTCAAGCCTGGTACATGCATTACATGTTTTAATAAGAAGGGTTTACCTGACTGTCTTTGGAAGGTAACTGTATCAATCCCGATAGCACTATATCGCCTATCATCACCCATTTCGATATGCATCTGGAGGCCCTTCTCCTCCAAGCTACTGAAAATTTATTTGTCTCTCGTCATGTGGAAAGATGCACCACTATCCAAGTACCACACTGGTCCCATTGCACTTGACACCATGCATGCAATGAGCGAGAAGTCAAGCTCAAATTGCGAGGCCAAAGCATCACCAGCTACAGATCCTAAAGCCTTCTTGTTCTTCTTCTTTTGTGGACAATTAGTGGCATAATGTCCATGCTCGTGACAGTGAAAACAATTCACTCTGGACATGTCGCGCTTCTTGCCATATTTGCCGGACTCAGATTTGGAATGGGATTTATTTCCTTTCCCCTTATTCGCCTTAGCAACCAAAGCACAATTTTCTTCATCATCTATCTTAGATGAAGATCCATCCTTGGTATTCCGCCTGAATTATTCTTGCACCAAATCCAACCAAAGTCGTTCCTAATATGGCAGCTTCTCCCTTGCATTGACAGAGTCCTGATAACTATGCCAACTCTTGGGAAGGCCTAAAAGAGCTAAGCTCACCAAGTCATCATCCACGACAGTAATTTCAATGATCCCAAGCTCATCCCGACATTGGAAAAACTTTTTTAAATATTTCAGAATGGTGTCGCCTTTCTCCATTTTTATTTTCCTGAGATTGTCCTTCAGTGCCAATTTTCTATGATCACTGCTACTCTGAAAAATATCTGTCAAAGCTTTCCACATTGCATATGGTGTCGATTTTCCACGGAGACTTGAGACAATGTGGTCTCGTACTCCCTCCAGTAAGATCCTCCTCGCCTTTGCAACCTTCTTTTTCCAAGCATCAAGATTTGCGGCATCTGCTGCAGCCGGTTTGGGAATGTCATTATCAATGAATTATTTCAACCCATTGTCCTCAAGTACTTCCTCCATCCTGTCTTTCCACGTAATATAATTGGAACTGACCTTGAGTGCATACTCCAATCTCAAGCCATTGAAAGCCATCTCTATCTTGACTCATCAGTCGCGCCAAGAATACTTTTGAAAATTCGAATTCTATTCAGTCACAAACTCAACTTATCCTCCACTATAGTGATTTCTTTTTCTCTGATACCATGTAGAAATTATACAAACATATGTAATTCAATGGATTCAATCCGATCAAGTAATGTACTAAATATAGATACTGAATCTTTCTACAATTCAATTGCGGAAAATAAACATGATTGCCAATCACAACAAGCGCCGAAAGAAACAAATCAAACCACAACACTTATATTTTCCTGGGGAAAGCTTGCTGCTCAAAACCCCTCTATCTTCTATTGTATATTCACCATGGAATCATGAAACAATTACAATGAACTATTCTCACAAGAGTATCCTGCACTCTCACAACTGTCTCACATTGACATGGACAAAATTGATCAACACTTTGCCAATTATCAACCTCTAATCAACCTGCCTTGCTTGCGCAATTCATGTGGAATGAAATCCCTATTATTTATGAATTTCAGCCTTTCTTGACTGCGCAAATATCATGGGAAATCCAATGGATGTCTGGTTGCATGCAGGCAACCTACTAATGATACAACTGATAATTAACATCCCTTTAACCTTTGTCTCAACTGGGTCTCCACTGGAACTGACATGCATGAAACTATTAATATTAAATCATCAGTTGCATGGTTGATCACTGCATGTGAATTAAATCTGATTTAATTCACTTGATCTCTCACTAGTGCAACAAATAGTTACAACTAGTTCAACTGACTTTAACTCACCTAACCGAGTTAATTGATTGCTCATGCATTAAAATAATGCACTAACTACAACTCGAACTCCATAACTAATAGAATCACTCTGCATGCCTCACCAACCACCCTCAACTTGAAATTCATGAGCTAACTGAGTTTATCACAACCAGTTAACTATTACAAGTGATTATGAGATAAGATTACATTTTATTGTCCAATTTAATTAAGGGAAAATTAAATTAGACACTGCACCAATTTATTAAATTAAATTGGCTTTCACACTAATTTATCACTAGGACTTGTGGTCCCACACTAGTGTGTGTGCTGCAATTTCTTGTTGACTTTCAACAAATAGTGACTAATATGAAGATAAAAAAACCCTTGTAGGCCTCTTCTCACCCAAGTGTCAAGAGAAGCATCAATAAGGGGACTGCAAGTGACATACTTAGACCTCCAGAGTTGGAAGAAGAGTACAAGGGTCCCAATGCTCTCCCTTGGCTGAGAAACAAACCTGAAAATTGAAAGGAATGACCAAGTAAGGTAACATATAACCAAGAATTTAGAATATGAACCACAACCTAGACTTAGAATGATAATGAAACATAAAGTTGTTTAGCAAGAAAATACCTTTAGGTAGAGTTGGCCAATCAAATAGAACACTTGCCTGGATTGTGACTAGTATAAAAATTGACCAAAATAATATAATGAGAGTAGACCAAAGCCCAAAAACCAACAAATAACCCAGGAATTCCCCAAACAAAACCCAAAATCGATGGAGGAAGAAAATATTGCCAACATAATTGAATCATGGATAAAGGAAAAACTATAAAATCCTTACCCCAACCGATGAGAAATCCATAAGTATAGGATGCTATGAGGGAAACTTTCTATTTATAAATTTTCCCTTCTACAAAATCTGGAGGAAATCTAGCAACCAAATGCAATAATTCCATACAATGCTTGTAAGACATTCCCGACAATGACCGATAAATGGTATCATTTGCACACCTATTCCATACGAGGATCTGAAATCCCCTTTAAATACTCCACTAGAATGAATTTATTTCCATGATGTCACTAGACGCTAAATACTTTGGCAATATATATGTAAGGAATATAAGTAAGAACCATAAAACCAATTCAGAGTTTGAATTTTGAGTGTGACAACTTGTGTAATAAGTGGAGCGATTGTTGATGTTGAAGAAAGTAGATATGGTCTTCCTTCATAATCCTTGATGTATTTATAATGCTATGCAAAAAAACAAAATAAAATTAAAAGAAACAAAAAATAAAAGAAAGGAAATGAATAAAAACACCTAAAATTAAGATCCTATAAATAATTTATACTCACGTAAATAACATATTTACCATCAGTTACTACCCACTATAATTTAAGCAAGTATTTGCATAAAATACATAATAGGAACAAGATGTAAATACATATTTACCAAGAGTTACTACACACAATTATTTACTTGATCTTCAAAAATTTAACAAATATGAGTAAAAAAGAAAATGTAGAGACTTACTAGAATTTAATTTACAAATATGCGTGATATAATTTACAAAGAGACATGTCTCTTGGGTATAATATACACTTGAAACTTTTCATTTTTCACACACATATCTCTCTTTCACACACATTGTGATCTCTACTTTCCTTTCATTATTATTAGTTGAATTTTTGAAGAGTGATTGCTTGATGAAGATAAAGGAAATATAATATATATTCACAAGTAATTATCATGGCTTACAAATAAAGTACTTGTATCAATTTAACTGAAAATAAACGTGGTATCAAAGCTTTGGTTAAAGTAAGGAAGTTGAATATCACATCTAAGCCTATGCAATGAACTAAATTGATCTCTGTCTGCCAACAAAGCTAAATATTAAGGGAAAAAGTTCGGAAGAAGGATATTAAAAGAATACATGCTAGGCTTGGTTTATCTCTTGTGATTTGTCTTTGACAAAAGTTGAAGGACTTGTGTCAGAGGGACTCAGTTGTGGCAGAAAGAATTGCCTCTGAGAGAAGCCAGAGAGCTTCGTACTACCTTCAAAGAGAGTAGATCTTTGAGTTTGAAATTATGGACTGCCATTGAAATTGTTAGGCTAGATAGTTGATATGATGAAAGGCTGTAGTGGCAGAGAGAGCCTCCCATAATCACCACAATAGGATATGTATTAGTGTAAGAGGGAGCACCTAGTCAGGATGAAAGGGAAGAAACTGCGGTGATAGACCCTGTAAAAGGGTTGATATACCAACATGGTACAATTGGTCATGACAAATTTAGTTATGTTTTGAGATTTGTCTCAAATAGTGAAGTAAAACTACAAATTCATATTAGTCAAAGTGTTGAAGAAAGAAGTTCATCAAGATATTGTTTAAGTCTAGGCTCCGTTATGACTATGAGCATGAAGCATAAATATATCACTCTGTATTGTGGTGGCCAAGTATATTGCAGTTGGATGGAAAATTTTGAAGTAGTAGGGCTTTAGAAACTACTTTCAAAATTATTCGATCAGGTGCAAGTGATAGCATGACGACAGGTTCAGGCACCTCGAGATGTGGTACTAAGACTAGTACAGAAGAGAGAAATATGGCTCCATTTCTACAATCAAGCAAATTGATCACAAGACAAAGTTTGTATACTTTGAGGAAAAGCTTTAAATGATTGAGCATGTCTTGAGGGAGTGATGAGATAGCAACATCAAGGACAAACATTCTCTCTGGATTAGGTTGAGTAGAAGAATAATATAGATTGTTGATATGATAATATCAAGGGGAATACATTCTACCTTAAAAAAATTGTCCAGTAGGGGAAAAACATACTACCTTAAGGAGAATGGTATGACATAGGACAAAAATTCTTCCCCTATCAAATATATTGACCAAAATGAGGAAGAATGGTCGTAGATGCCCATACACTCAGTTTGGCAGGTTCCTTTCAGCATCAAGCTCAGACTCTCTAGATAGGATGTGGAAAACACTTAGAATTAGGCTAGAAATCACTCATGAAGAGTGATTTCCTTGGAGATTCACCCTGAGTTAGAGATATTGACCTGGATGATGGTGACTAACTTGTATACCATATTTTAATGTGACTAAAATATGGTGACTAGTTGATTATAATATATTCCATGTGTCAGGTACCGACCATGATATGGAAAGTAGTTAATGCTATTGATTTACCATGATTTGGTAATAATATGATGATGTTTACCTACCATGTGTCAAAGATGTTTTGACCAAATTATAAATTATGGCAAATTTGGAAGTATTTGTAAGCACACTACAACTGTAATAAAAATTTGAAGTTTGAATACCTACTATAGATGTCAAGCTGAGTCATTGGAGTATATTGTTTTCAGTTGCGTGTATAAATATTGTTGTGTTTAAGACTAAGGATCTTGACTGTAAAGTGACCATGAGGAGATAATAACATGAAAGACGATTAACATCATCGAAGCCGTCTATCAAGGTCTTCAAGATTCCTTGATACTTTCTTATAATAAAAATCCTAGATGCATTTGCAATGATGTCAAGCTCGATAAAGGTTTCCACGCATAGAATACTATAATTGGAGAACTAATTTTAATTATCGATGACATTTTGAATCATTGGAATGGGTGTTATGAATCATCACTACAATATTATTTGAAGTATACTTAGATGATCTCTTATTATCATAAGAAAATATCAGTCATAACTTTGAAGACTTGCATCATAATATTTGATATACCAAAGGTCTATGACAAATATTGGTGTCTAAAATTCCCTAGGAGTTAACATTCTCCTCAAAATATAATGAGGATTGCAGGTACATGGATTTGGAAATAGAGGGAGAAGAAGTGGAAGAAATAAGAAAAGCCTATGAGAAAAGGATCTATTCTAGAATTGAGATTTGAAGTTATGAGCTTAAGAGGGAGCAGAAAGATAAGAAAATTTGAAGTATGCTTGTCAGTGACTAGAGACTAGTGAATAGAATATTCTTCGAGTATGAGGGCGATCATGTTTTGATCCAATTCTTAATACTTTGAAGAAGTCTCATACTTTAAGAAGGCCTTAAGGAATCATGTGGAGCAACTATGATATGCTATATAAAGAAGGGGCATAAGGAAAAAATTATGTTAGATTTAGAGGGAGCTTGAAATGATCATAATAGAACATGTCTCAAATTAAGAGGTAGTTGGCCACTGAATGTGATATTGAATTGATGAACCCTGATGAAATATTCTTTGCAAAATTTTGATGATGATAAACAACTGATTGGTTTTTTAATGAACTTGGAAATGAGCTTAGGTTGTTGGAATATTTTGACTTTGAATGGGTTGAAAGTGTTGTCAATGGAAAGAGTACATCTTGCAAATGTTTTCAATTGGGCACAACAATTGTTTCTTGGATGAGAAAGAAACAATCTTCCGTGGCACTTAGTATCACTGAAGCTGAATATATGGCAACCTGTGCAATTTTTTGTGCAACAATTTGGCTTCAGAAATTTCTTGTCAGAATGTTTAAGTAGAAGCTAGAATCAACCATGATATCTTTTGACAATCAAATATGCATGGAAGATCGAAGAAAATTGGTATCAAGTACCACTACATTTGTGATATGGCACAGAATGGAGCAATGAGGCTCCAATATATCTCCATTGACGAGAATATGACTGGCATTCTCACAAAGCCTCTATATGGGGTGAAGTTTTTATACTTCAAAGACAAGCTTGGACTAGTGGAGAACTCCACTATCAAGTGAGAGGGAGAATTAATGTGACATCAACAAGGGTATGGCTAGGACTGTTGGGAACAATAGGAGCATGACCCAAACTGTTGATGGATGGACAACAAGGGTATACTTGGATTTTTGGTAACAACATGACCATGACTTGTACTATTGATGGATGGACAACAAGCGTGATATGCATGATATCTTAATGTAAATGTGCTTGAGGATGTATAAATTGCAAGTGATATAAGTGAGTTTTTGTGAGATTTTATGTGAAATTTTTACACACATAAAGCATGAATTAAAACTATGAACATTAGAAAAAAAACATACAAATACACTATAAAAATAACCACAACACATCAAGTGATGAAGGATTTCACCCCTCTTGGGCTACGTCTCCTTGGTCTAGCTTCTAATGGCTTGGACCTATATCATTATGCTAAAAAATGGTGATTACATCAATTTACAGTGCTCCATTGGCTTCAAAACCTGTTCCATTAGCTTCAAAACTGTAAAAAATTCTTGTCTAGCCTCTTTATGCTCCAAAATTGGTAAAAAAATGAAGAATTTATGAGCCTCCCTAGCTTTACTGCTAGTCGTTCTACAAATTCCCCAAATTCCGAAATCGTCCTACAATTTTGCCCTGAAATTGCGTTAACGGAACGACAATTTAGTGGATTGTTGGTGAAATTTTTGGGATAGTTAAAATGCACAATAACACCATAAATCCAGTTGTTTAACCATATTACATAGTCGTATTAATGTTTTTTAAATAAAATTTCAGCGGGCTCCGTTGCGTCGCGCCCTCGGTCCTGAACCATGGTCATGTGTATATGTATATGGGGGGGCCGGGGCTAAACCCTGGCCCCTTACCCCAAACCTTCTCCAAACTAAACATTATATATGATTTTTGGACTATGGTTTAACAAGGAATACACTAAAGATTTTTTTCCAAACTCACACTTTGACATCTTTAAAAACAACTGTTCTTTCTTCAAGACATCAAGTACCTTTTTGACATGCATGCCATGTTATTCACGATATTTACTAAAAATCAAGATTTCATCTCAGTAGACTATCAAAAAATCATCTAGAAATTGCCTCAAGACATCATTCATCACACATATAAAGGTAGTCAGAGCATTGCAAAGACCAAAAGGCATAAATAACCATTCAAACAAACCTTGTTTTGTTTTGAATGTTTTCTTCTATATGTCACCTTCAACAATTCTAATTTGATGATATCCACTCCTTAATCCCAACTTAGCAAAATAATTTGCATCTTTCAATTGATCAAGTAAATCATCAATTCATCTTTGCATTTTTTTCGATGCACAAAAGTCCACACACATGCGCCATGTTCCATCCTTCTTTGGCACCAAAACAATAGGTGAACCACATGGTGAAGTACTTGGTCTGATGATCCCTTTTTCGAACAACTCTTAAATTTTCTTTTTAATTTCTTCACTTTCCATCACTGGCATCTTGTACATGCCAATGTTAGGAAGAGGAAAATATTGCTGCAATTGTATATCATGTTGGATTCCCCTATTGGGAGGCAATCCTTTTGGCTCCTAAAACATCTCATCATATTAGTCAAAAATATAAACCAAATCAGATTTCAATCTTGAGTCACAACCTTGAAAATTTTCATTCTCAACGTCATTATTTTGTTTGACCATTAAAAGCACAAAATTATTTCTAGAGTTAATGAGTCTCTTCAATTTTCTGGCATTTACAAGTGAAATATTTAGTTTCTATCGATGTGCTCTAACAGTGTACTCTATACCATCTTTGAACAAGTGATACTTGTTTTCATGGCGATGAAAAATTTCTTTCCTATCATTCAAATTTGGGCTTCCCAAAACAATTCCGGAAATATCAAGTGGAGCTACATCAAGTTCAAATTCATTAAGAAAGTTTGTTGTAATTGAAAATCTAAGTATGCATTTCCATGTAACTTGCAAGTTTGCATTCTTGCATATCCAACCTAAAGGACAAGGTCTTGGATGAGTAATGGTCTCTAAATCTAACTTCTTGACTAAATATTCGGAAATCAAATTTTCTTGTGAACCACTATAAAAGAGTGTATCAATTTTGGTATGCTTTGAAATAACCCGAATATGAAAAAGTTAAATTCTAGTTTTCTCATCTTGAGTATGTACTTATCTTTCATTCCCATTGCTGCGATATTTGTTTTATCTCCTGAATCGGAGCCTAAGTCATGTTATGTAGTTGTAGCTGTCTTTTGGTTCCCTTTGTTGTTAAAATTTTTTGGTTTCATCTCAGGATGCAAATTCCAACAATGATCTTCATCATGACCCTCTTTGGAACAATGTTTGCATGTTAATTTTATCCTCCCTTCTTGACGGATGCATTCTTCTTTCCTTTCCCTTTGAACTTACTCTTACCCTTGTCTCCACTTGTGAATGGATTCTTGTTACCCTCTTGTGAAATTTTTTTACCTCTTGCTTCAAGATGTGTTTCCTTAACACAAACCTAATCTAAACTTGTAGGATTGAACATAAGAATAATATGCCTCAAATAACTGTGTAAACCCCCAATATATTTCAACAAAGTGTCTTGTGATTGAAAGTCTACACCTATTATCAAACACCTTCTTCTAAATTTTTGAGTGTAACTTTGCACACTTTGACCCTTTAGTTGTCTAAAATTCTACCAATCCATAATATTCTTTTGCATATAAGCTAATGTATAATATTGTATTCTAAGTGCAACAATAAAATCTGTCCAAGATGTTGAGACCTTACCATGATTTTTAATATCCTCTTGTGTTTTGGCTTCCCACCAAATCAAAGCATCACTTTCCAACCTTAATGAAGCCAACTGAATCTTTGTTTCATCATCTTTGATGTTCTGGATCCTGCAATAAAATTCAAGTTGATGAACCCAATTATCAAATCTTTCAACATTCACTTCACTGTTATACATAGGTAGTTCAAATTTGACATCAAGTTTTAATAAGGGAGTTTTACCATGAACCCTTGGGGTATGTGGATGTGTTTGGGTAACAATGGTTGTGGAAGAGGAAGAAGATGAAGGTGAGGATGGAGGTGAAGATGATGGTGGAGAAGAGGGTGGTTTGTCACCATTTCATTTTGAAGGCTTGTCATCATCTCCTCCTTTTCCTCTAGAAGGACCCTCTCCTTTTGAAGGCTTGGAACTTTCACCATGCAATCTTGAATTTATCTCTTCATAGAGAACCTTCACCATTTCAATCATGTCAAATAAAGATTTTATTAAAGTCTTCTCTTCATCTGATATTATCAACTCCTCCTTCATGTGATGTTATTAATGAAGCTTTATGTACAACTTGAGGTGCCACTTGTGGTAGATATTGTGGAAAATGTGTTCTCCTTGTCCTTGTCCCAATTATAAAACCTGCACCCACAAGCTTCCTTCTCCTCTCTCGAGATTTAACCTTGTAAGCATCAGAATTACTTGAAAAAAATTAAATCCTCACAACAACAAAGAAAACCTAAGCTATGATACCAAACTTGATTTGTATGAGATCTTAATGTAAATGTGATTGAGGATGTATAAATTGCAAGTGATAAAATTGAGTTTTTGTGAGATTTTATTTTAAAATTTTACACACATAAAGCATGAATTAAAACTATGAACAACATAAAATAACATACAAATACACCATAAAAATAACCACAACATAGCAAGTGATGAAGGAGTTCACCCCTCCTAGGTTACGTCTCCTTGGTTCAGCTTCCAATGGCTTGGCCCTACATCATTATGCTAAAAAATGGTGATTACATCAGTTTACAGTGCTCCAATGGCTTAAAAACTTGTTCCATTAGCTTCAGAACTCTAAAAAACTGAAGAAGTTATGAGCCTCCATAGCTTTGCTGCTACTCGCTCTACAAATTTCCAAAATTCCAGAACTGTCCTACAATTTCACCCTAAAATTGCGCTAACAGAGTGACAATTTAGTGGATTATCGACGCAATTTTTGGGATAGTTAAAATGCACAATAACACCAAAAATATGATTTTTTAACCATATTACATAGTTGTATTATTATTATTTTTAAATAAAATTTCAGTGGGCTCCACCGCGCTACGTCCTTGGTCCTAAGCCATGGTCTTGTGTATACATATATGGGGGGGGGGCAGGGCTAAGCCTTGGCCCCTTACCCCAAACCTCCCCCCAACTAAACATTATATATGGTTTTTGGACTATGGTTTAATAAGGACTACCATAGCCCGTGTGGTTAAGACGTTGCACTGTTGGTTGTGAGGTTCGACGGTTGATTCCTGCGAAGTTCAGTTTGGAACTTAACCATATTTTGGTGGTCCTATGGCTGCCACGTGGCGACCTCCAGTTGGGCCACGTGGCAGCCTTTGGTTGGTGACCACCCACCCAATAGAAATATGCCAACCATCACCACCAAAATTAAGACAAGTGGCACGGCTAGATTAGTCCAATGAGCCCAGTAAACCATGCCCAATCAATAGGCCTAGTCAGCTGTACAGACTGCTGACTGGGCTGCCTGAACAATTTTTTTGCCAAAATTTTATCTATTTGGTAAAATAAACATAAATCGCTTTTGGGAGAATACGGTGTTGGTTTTCCGTGAAACGAGTTGCGCCAGATTCAAAATGACGACATCTACGTGTCTTTTTAGGTTCCACACCATTCCGACAACTTTCATTTTTGAGAATATTTTTGAGCACCTGATCAAAGGGTATGCCATCATACTGTTGGTGAAAACATAATCATGACTTGGATTTTTGATGGATGGACAACAAGGGTATGGCTCAGACTATTGGTGACAATAGGAGCATGCCCTAGACTATCAATGGATGAAGAAAATGGGTATGGCTCAAACTGCTGGTCACAAAAGGATCATGAACTAGACTGTTGATGGATGGAAAACATGGGTATGGCTTGGACTGTTGGTGACAAAAACAACATGACTAAAACTGTTGATGGGTGGACAACAAGGGTATGGATCATACTGTTGGAAACAATAGGAGAATGAACCGAACTATTGATGGATGGATAACAAGGGTATGGATTGGAGTGTTGGTGACAACAAGAGAATGAACCATATTTTTTAGGGATGGACAATATGGGTATGGGTAAAATTGTTAGTGATAACAAGAGAATGACCTAGACTATTAATGGATGTACAATAGGGGTATGGATCAGACTGTTAGTGCCAATAGGAGAATGCCGCAGACTATTGATGGATGGAAAAAAAGGGTATGCCTCAAACCATAGGTGACAATAGGAGCATGACCTATACTATTAATGGATGGGAAAAAAGGGTATGGCTTGGACTGTTGGTGACAATAGGAGCATGACCCATACTGTTGGTAAGATGGAATTAGGGACACACATTATTGAAAGGAATGGTATCTAAGGCCTAGAAACTCATGGAGTGGGTGCCTCTTCAAAATCATGGCCTAGAGAGAGGCCTTTGGATTTAGGACATGGGTTTCGGTAGAAATTATGATGTAGATTTTCAATTGATCATGAATTTTTAATCAAAATCGCAAGACACAAACCTACTCTACTACTCTGCAAAAAGTAATTCACAATCTAGAAGACAAATTTTAGACATGCAATAATAAATCACACATATGCAACATGGATTTTCCCAGGGAAAGAAAGTAGCTAAAAATCTCAATGTTGCATTAAATCAGAAGAATAGAGATGTATTACAATTTATTTTCTCAATTGAGCACAACCTGCAAGTGCATAACCTATCTCTCTGCTCACTGAGAAGATCTAACCCAGACTTAGTAAATTTATGCCTCTACTTGAGCTCCTATTTCCTTGCATTTTTCCTTGAGGAATTAGGCCCCTATTATTGAGGAATTCCTCCAAAATGGATTTCTCAATTCATTAGGCTAATTATTTGACTGCATGCAACACTTGTACACTTAAGACTAGTCTACCACTGATGTTACACTACCTCCGAATCTCCACCAAGCCTAGGGAACTCGAATTATCTACACACAATAGATATTTTGGGATGATTGATGAGTTAAATGGATGATCATTGAGTTTGAATGAAGTCCCACTTCACAACTTGACCCTCCACTAGTTCCTCCAACAATTACAACTAGTTTAAATGGAAACAACCTTAGAGAAATGACCTTGATTGTTACAAATTAGCAATCACACATGCTAAATGATCTCCAACTCCTCCAAATTGAATGTAATGAGTAAAATGGGTGACACAATCCTTGTCACAAAATTTAAAATCATCCAAGTTGTCTGTTGATGTGGAAATTCAAATTTTCTCAATTTAATCAAGGCAAAATCAAATTGAGAATTTATTGCTGCATTTTTCAACACTCCTTCTCATCAAGAAGGGGATTATCAACCACCCCTATCCTACACCCGTGGAACTCGAACTTCCCTCTTGAAAAGGCCTTTGTCAAAATGTGAGCATCTTGTTCCTCTGTCGGAATGTAATGCAACAACATTATCTGCCTCTACACACAGTCCCGCAAATGGCGGTACCAGATATGTATATTCTTGGATTGATCGTGAAAAATAGGATTCTCAAAGAGATTGATGTAACTATGATTATCATAGTAAATCACAGTTGGATCCATCATCTCACCAAACAATCCAACACATATATTTCTCATCCAGATTGCCTCACATGCTACTTGACTTGCAACCATGTATTTTTCTTCTTTCGAGCTAAGTGCCACAGGTATTTTATTCTTGCTATACCAAGAAAAAACTACGGACCCAACACTGAAAATTCTATCTGATGTACTCTTTCGTTCTAATGGACTCCCCACCTAATCTGAATTTATGAAGCCACAAAACTTCACTCCCTCTATCCATCTGTACCATAGTCCAAACTGGGTAGTGCCTCCGAGGTACCGTAGAACATGCTTAGTTTCCCTCCAAAATAATTTGGTCGGTCGAACTATGGCTTGGCTCAGATGGTTGACTGCATAACACATATCTGTTCATGTGTTCACAAGGTACATCAGTGAACCCGCTAACTACCGATAAATGGTAGAATACACTTCCTCACTTGAAGTGGCATCCTCCTTCCTCCAGTTGGTCACTAGAGGAGTCTCCATGGGTTTTAAAATCTCCATGTAGAACCTCTATAGTTTCTCATTTTCATACTTTCCTTGAGAGAAAAAAAATTCCCCATCTCCTTTCCACACTTCCAATCCAAGGAAGTAGTGAATGCGACCCATGTCCTTCATTTCAAATTCGCTTGAAAGGTCCTCCTTGAAATATCTGATAAAATTTTCATCACTAGTTAAAATAAAGTCATCAACATATAAGAAAACAATAAATTTTTTACCTTCTACCAATATATGATAGAGGATTTCATCCACTTCACTTTTGGTGAATCCCAAACTAGTGAGATAGCTATCGATCATGGTGTACCAAGCATGAGGTGCTTGCTTGAGACTGTACAACACTCGCTTGAGTATACACACATGATACTCTTGATCAAAATTATTGAAGCCTTATGGTTGCTCGATGTACACCTCCTACTCAATAAATCCATTGAGGAATGTTGTGTTTACATCCATTTAGTGGATATTCCACCCCATCTGCGCATCCAGAGCAAGAATTGATCTAATGGATTAGTACCTTGCTACAGGAGCAAAGGTATCCTCATAGTAAATTCCTTCACCTTGAGAGTACCCCTTGGCCACAAATCTGGCCTTGTACTTTTCTATGCTTCCATTTGATACCTGGTTTACCTTAAAGATCCATCACGAAGCCACAACTGGTTTATCTGTTGGTCTTGGGACCAATTCCCAAACACTATTCCTTACAATGGATTCGTACTCCTCCACCATTACATCCTACATAAGTCTCTTAGCTTCCCTGGTTCTTTTCCTACCTTCTCTGGATGGTTATGCTTGAGTGGTGGTTTCCACTCCTTGATCCTAAGTTTGTGGCTGCTCCACAACTTCTGGAGTTTCCTACTTTGGAGATAAAATCTCCTCTTTTGGTGGGATCTGAAGCTCCCTCTCAAGAGAGCACCACATCACTTTATCCTCATCAAATTTTACATCCCTTTGCTGTCATTCTGAGGGATGGAAAGTACACATGATAGTTGTTGGGAGTTTCTGTGTATCTCAAAAATACCCCCAATTCTATTGTCAACTCTAGCTTCTTCCTTGATTCTTTTGAGACATGGCAGTAGACAGAGGCTCCAAAAATCCTGAATTGCGATACATCCGGATTCCTCCCCGAGAAAGCCTCCTCTAGTGTAATCATGCTTGGAATTCGATGAGGACTCCGGTTCTACAAAGATACTAATATGTTGCATGCCTCGGCCCACAAGTGTAGAGGTAAGCCTTGGTCATGCAACATCACCCTCACTACAACATCACCCTCACTACAACATCACCCTCACTACTCCCACAATGTTACAATTATTTCTCTCAGCCACCCCGTTCTATTGTTGGTTTTGGGGTGCTGTCAAATTTCGTCAAATGCCTTCTTTTGAGCATAAATTTTAAAATTCATTCAACATGTACTCACCTCCATTATCACTCTTTAGAGCCTTCACCTTCTTGCCAATTTATTTCTCCACCAACCCCTTGAATTCTATGAACTTGTAGAATTTATCGTATTTATTCCGCATGAAGAAGATCCAACACTTCTGTGAGAAGTCATCAATAAAAATGAAAAAATATTTGTGCTTGATAGTGGAGGGTGTCAATAAAGGTCCACAAACATCAGAGTGGATATTTTCAAGGAATTAATGTTCTTTGATGTCCTGCTCATGGAATGTGGACTTTGTCTACTTCCCCAAAGTACATCCTTTGCATACATCCTGCTACTCAAGTCCTCCTTCGAGGAGGCTTGTGGTTATCTACTGCATAATATTTAGGGCGCTATGATGCAAATGTCTAATTATTCTATGCCAAAGTTGACCAACATCGTGACTCTACACCTTATCTTCCTTAGTGCTTAAGGCAACACAATATTCCACATATAGCTTATACAGTTTCTTCACACGAACGCCAATATTATTAACCTATCGCATGGCTATGTGTCTTAGGAATTCCTTTCCTTTGTTGAAGATCATATCATAACCGCAGTATTCCAAAACGGAAACATAGATAATATTTTTCTTTAGGCATGGAACGAACATGACATCCTTGAAGTTAAGGGGGGAGTCCGGACTGAACCAACCCCGGTCTCATTATACCTTCCATCATCCCCCATCTCAATGTGCATCTGCAAATATTTTTCTTCCAAGTCATTGAAAAATTCTCTTCACCCTGTCATGTGGAATAATGCACCTGAGTCCAAGTACCACACACTTACCATCACTGTGCTAGCCATACAGACAATGAGGGTAAATTCAAGCTCGAACTGTGAATCCAAGGCTTCACCTTCTGCTCATCCTGAGGTCTTCTTGCTTTCCTTGTTGTGTGAACACCTCGTGGAATAATGCCCAAATTCATGACAATGGAAGAATTTAATTTTCGACAAATATTTCTTCTTGCCCGCTTTAATGGATTCTAGTTTGGGTTGAGATTTATTTCCTTTTCACTTATTTTCCTTTCCACCCAATGCAACGTTTTCTTCATCCTCACCCTTGGATGAAGTCGCATCTTTGATATTCCACATTATTTCCTCCTATACCAAATCAGACCATAAGCACTCCCAATTCGGTAGCTTCTCCCTCCCATTCAGCGAATCTTGATAGCTATGCCAGCTCTTGGGAAGGCCCAAAAGGGCCAGGCTTACCAAGTCTTCTGCAGTAACATTAACACCACCCCCACTAAGTTAATAAAAAAATTGTGTGAAACTGCTCAGATACTACAGAATTGTGTCATTCTTTTGCATCTGAATACTTCAAATTTTATCCTTAAGGCATAACTTCCCGTGGTCACTATTATTCTCAAACAATTATTTCAGTTCTTTCCACATCACGAACGAAGTTTATTTTTCGTGGATATTTGAGACAATGTGATCCCATACTCCCTCCAAGATTATTCTCCTTGCCTTGGCTACATATTTCTTCCACTGAGCACAGTTCTGGGCATCAGATTCTGGTGGTTGTGCAACATCTGTCTTGATGTATTCTAGCAATCCAGTGTCATCCAATACCACCTCCATGTGATCCATCCATGCAAAAAAATTAGAGGTACCTTCCAAGGCATACTATATCCTTAGTCCATTGAAGGGCATCTTAATAGATCTGAAGAAATCCCGCTGCAATGATCTCCAAATTCGAGCTTCCTAAGAACCAACTTCGGATTTCTTCTCTAGTGTGAATCCTGCTCCGAGACCATGTAGAAATTATGATGTATATTTTCAACTGCTTATGAAGTTTTAATCAAAATCATAAGACACAAACCTACTCTACTATTCTACAGAATGTAATTCATAATCTAGAACAAAAAAATTAGACATGCAATAAGAAATCACACACATGAAACAAGTATTTTCCTGAGGAAATCAAACTAATAAAAACCCCAATGCCTGCTTGCATTTAATCAGAAGAATAGAGATGCATTGCAATTTATTTGCTCAACTGAGCACAACTTGCAAGTGCATAACCTATCTCTCTTCTAACTAAGAAGCTATAACCCATACTTAGTCAATTTCTGCCTCTGCTTGAGCTCCTATTTCCTTGTGATTTTCCTTAAGGAATTAGGCCCCTATTGTTTAGGAATTCCTCCAAAATGGATTGTGAAATACCTTAGGTTGATAATTTGACTGCATGAAACACCTTTACACTCAAGAATAGTATATTAACTGATGTTACACTGCCTTTTAATCTCCACCAAGCCCACAAAACTTGAATTCTCTGCATACAAAAACTTTTTTTTTTCTTTCTTCTGATTAATCAGTTAATTGGATGATCACCGTGTTTGAATGAAGTACCACTGCACAACTTGAACCTCTACTAGTTCCTACAACGGTTAGAATATTTTAACTGAAAACAACCTTAGATAACTGACCTTGATTGCTACAAATTAGCAATCACAAATCCTTAACTGAAATCTAACTCCTCCAACTCAAATTTACTGAGTAAAATAGGTGACACAAGCCATGTCACATAAGTTAACATCATCCAAGTTGTCGGCAGATGTGGGAATTTGAATTTCTCAATTTAATCAAGGAAAAATTAAATTGAGGATTTCTTGCTGCATTTTTCAACAATTTCCCTAGGGTTTGACCATGGTGGATGACAACCCTGAAATAGTCAGAGTACCATGAGGTGAGGCGCCCACCAAATCATGGTGATTAGTTGAGTAAGTACCATTAGTTTGAAGAGATAAAATAGGTTGTGGTGTAGTTTGATGATGATGCTGATGTGGGTTAAGGGTATTGACCTAGATAAAAATGCTATTGATGAGATTTACCTTTATTTTTAGAAATATCATGTATACAAAATTAGGGATATTATCCCTATGTTAATTTGACAAGAATTAGGCAGAATGGTTTCATGGAAACAGATTCCTCCTATGTCCTGTGCTATTACTAGAATTAGGGATGTTATCCTTGTGTCAAGCACATTGAAAAAAATTAGGAATAATGGTCTGGTGTGTTAGGCTAGAAATTGGTAGCTCCACAGATGATAATTTTATATTATGAAGATTTATTAATATATACATTGGAGATGGATACTCTTGGAATTCATATTCCAACGTATCTTCACCTTCCCATTTTCATATTTTCAATATTTACGATATTTACAATGTTTTCCCAATCCTTAACGATTAGGTGTCAATATACCATCCCTTAATCTTAAAGGGATGTTGATGAGTCGAAGCATCATTCTGAATCTTTCAAAATTTTCTCTTCCAAGTGATTTGGTCAAGATGTATGTAATATGTTCATTAGTGGAACAATGGCGTAGGTGAATAATCTTAGCCTCAACATGATGTCGAATCAAATTATACTTTGTACTAATATGATTAGTTTGATCATGGAAATTTGGGTTCTTGGCCACTTTTTTTGTGGAAGTATTGTAAATTAAAAGAGGTGTAGAATGCACTTGTTTCACCTGCAATTCTTCAAGATTTTTCCTAAGCCACACAATTTCCTTTGTTGCTTCTGCAACGAGCTCATATTCTACCTCTATTGTGGAATCCATTGGAACTGATTGTTTGCATGACCTCTAGGAGAGAACTCTTGACCCAAGACTCATAACATAACATGAAGTATATACTGCATTTTCTTTATCTCCATCAAAATTTGAACCATATTATCCAATCAAGATGAAGTCATCTACCCGTGTATACTTGAGTCCAAAGTCTTGACTTCCCTTCAAGTACCCTAGAACTCTTTTTGCATTAGACCAATGACCCTTACAAGGATTTTTCATAATAATGGAGAGGATTCTAACATCAAATGAAATGTCTGGTGTGGTATTAGTCAGGTAGTTAAGACTTCCTGCGAGTTGTATGTACTTTGTTGCATCCTAAAATTCATTTCCTTCTTTGGATGTGAGCTTTAAATTCTTTTCCATTGGAGTGGAAAAAGGATTGCATTCAACCATGACAAATGTTTCAGCAAATCTCTAATGTACTTATTTGAGAGAGGAATATAAACTTATGATGTTTGAATAATTCAATACCCAGATAGTAGTAAAAATATCCAAAATATGTGATCTCAAAACTATTAGCCCCCTATAAATTTTTGACAAGCAAACAGGGGGCTAAAATGTTTCTGAGCCTTCAAGGAATGCATTTCCTCTGAAAACACATCATCCTTGAAGCCTCCTTGTGCCTTTTTCCCTTTGAAAAAACCCCCTCTGCAGATTCCCATTATTAAGCCTCTCTGATTACAAAAACTGTGTTCCAAAAGGCCTTCATTTTCCCCTTGTACCCCTGCAGAATTCTCCATTTCATCCCTTTTTCCTTTTTTCTTTTCTTTCAAAGCCTCCTTTCTACCCAAAATCCCTCCCCTAGTCCTTCTAAACCTTCCCAAAATCCCCTCAAAACCATACACACACCCCTGGTGTGGTTTTATTTCCCCTTATTTCCCCTATCGTTACCCTTTGTTGGCCTGAAAATGCACTAAAAATGGCCCAAAAATCCATTTTCCACTGTATGGGTTTAGCACCCTTTGGCCAGCCCTTGAACCGTATTCCCCCCCATGTGGCCTGGCGCTAGAACCTCCCGCCAGCCCGAAAGGCGCTTACCGCAATTGAATATCGAGAGCGTTTTGAGCCGTCGATCTATACAGATCGGACGGTCGTCGCGTCCCCACAACGCCCACCATTCAACCCGTTCACTCCTCCATTCATTGCATCTCCATCGTCCATTTACCTGCCGATCCGACGGCGTAGAGTTTCCCCCATCTGGTGGTCCCCGCAACTGCGCACTATTCAAAATATGTCGGTTTCCATTGCACCGCCTTTGGGGGGCGGGCGGTATTTTCCATTTCGGAGTGATTCCACTCATCGCCTGTCGCGTGGCACCGACACTGTTTGAAAACCGCCCACCCATCACGCGTTATCGTTCGGCAGAAAACCCGGCGCGATATGCACGTGCACCGTCCGATCTGAAGCTCTCCATCCAACGGTCATCGCTCCGCGAAGATGCACGGGAGTTAAACCAAGACAGCCGTACCCCTGGCCCACTGTCCATCGCCCTCCACTACATTTTCAGCCGTCAATATCCTCCCGAGATCGGACGGTCCAAATTTGATTGCATGTCCTGCCGTTGACCGCTCCCACCACGTCACCATTCCACGTGTCCCATCACATTTTTCGCCCGTCCCTTTATATATATTCCATTCATAGGTCAAATTTTAATGTTTTACGTTAAACTGTCTGTCTCGATGTCTTCCCGTGCATTTCCTGCTATTCCATGGTTTTCCTCCACAGTATCCGCTACATTCATCGTCCACGTCCGGGTCACGCTGCCATTTTCACAGTCATCCATGCCATCCCACCCCATGCATGGATTTTCTTAACATGTTTACGTGTTTTGCAGGGTTTCGAGCGGCCATAAACCACCATAGTTCACAGTCCTTGTCACAGTGATAGAAACACATGAAAGGACCATTCTCAAGAGCTGGAATTATGGAGAAAGGCTGGGGAAGGTATGCCGACATGACTAGCATTAAAGGAATAGGGTTTAAACTCTGCAAAACCTCTCCGGCGCCATTAAAGCACATATTTCGCAGTCAGAGGAAAATGTGGAAGCAGCAAAGAATATCAGTAGAAAAATAGAGCATTTAAGGCATGTAATTGCAAATTATAAGCCTTAATCCAATTATTTTAAGGAAAAGGTACCAGAATCGAAGACCCCGTGGATCGCTCAGATGGTCCAATGCACAGAAAACCATACTATCAGGGTTTCCATATCAGCATAACGTTATTCCATAAAAGGACAAGGTGCCCATACCGTCTGCATTCTATACCGTGTTCTAGGGAGATTTTTCAGCCCTGACAACAGTCCTATGCTACCAGTGCATTAGCTATACAGTACGACAAACCCTAGCATCATCGTTCTGCATTTTTTTCAGTACACCAGAGACATACCTGGAGTAAATGGAAACCTGACGAAGACCACTCCATCATCCAACGAGTACCAGAGATAAATGCCCAGAATTTAAACTGAATGGAGCCTCGACCCTCCTGCTGCTTCAGAGTTTTAATGCTGCATTTAAGTTTACATCTACTCCTGTTATTCTTTTCTCCTATAAGAATCCTGAAGAACGTATTGTAAAAGGTTGTTGTTTGGCTGCTGCCATTGTAGTTAGATGGATTCAGTTTTGACTGTTAGAAAATTTTGGGAGAGAGTAGCAGAGTAGTTTGTATTGTAGTAGGTTGGGAGGAGAAGTTTGGATTGTAACAGCCATTGAGCTCAGTGTATGTGACTGGTTTTGCATTAATTAATCAAGCACATTTCTTTGGATCCTGGTCTATTACTACGGGTGATGTTTCTCTTATCTTATATTTTAATTACATTTTCATGCTGTTCATTGTTCTTCTGGGCTCGCATCAAAAATATGGCATAGGATTTACACTTGTTAGGTACCCTATGTCTCTGTTCTCCTTGCCTTAAATGTTTTCTGCTATATGTGTTATCTAAGGGTTTATTTCGATTTAGTTCTTGATGTTTGGGATGTCATTGCATATGGTGATGTGTATGAATTAATAGAATGTTGCTCTTTAATTGTTCTTGTTGGGTTTAATTTTGGAAAGATTTGGGAACACTTTGAGGATTAAGTTATTTTGTCCACTAGGATCCTTGTGCGACCAGCTGGCCTTTCTAAGATCTCTTGCTGGTGTCAAAGCATTGAAGGTTCAAAGTCCTTCTCTGATCTACAGACCCTGGCTCTGTCAAACTTATCTATGTTTTCCCTTGGAGCATGCTAAAGCTGACCTGGAGTTAAATGACCTCTGGTCTGATCTACAAGCTGCCCCTTTGTCCCTCCATTGAAAGCTGCCTTTGAGTATGTCCAAGCAGGTCTGGAGTTAATGACCTCTGACCTGATCTATATACAAAAATTGGGTTGCTTTCCTTATTTCACTTTCAATCCTTAATGTTCCATCCCACCATCTATCTAAAAGATCCTTTAGTGTAGATGAATTTCCCTATGAAAGCTTTGGCTAGTTGTTGCATGTAATTACCTTTCATGACTCCATAGCCCAATGGATGACACTTTCTTGACCTATCCTCTTTGCTGAAACATCCTGTTGTTTTGTTCCTTTTCTCTCATTACTTTCTCAGTCTATGATCTCATGACCAACTCAGCAACCAACCAACCAAATCATTTTAAAACCCCTTTGTGCTTCACACCTAGCCTAATACATCATTCTGAGCTTCAAAGATATATCATTCTTTGTTTTATTGGAGAGATCCCTCTCCGGGTCCAGGAGGGCTAGATCCTAGGGCCCCAAAGTGGTTCTAATGTTGTCTCATCTTTTGGTCTTGCCAAGCTGGCCAAAACATGGGAACCCCAACATAATGGAGACTCCACTGGGGATTGAGTGCATTTCACCTTAAACATTCTTAGGCACTCAAAAGACCCAAGATCTCTGGTTAGATTGGCATTCAATTGCTGATGGTGGACAACATCTTGATTCAAACATTCATATACATCCACCTGCCGACTCCACACTCCATAACTCCGAAAGGACCAAATGACTCCACTGGTAGAAGACTCTGAACTGGTTGAGAAGATACAATGACCTCTTTCTGATTTACAAACATGCTTCCACACGTACAGAGAAGATATGCCCTAATGAGTAGGGAGCATATCCCTGGATTCCCACACAAAATTCCTTAAGTGGACTGGTTAGAAAACATGCCACCTTTCAGGGTGAAAACGTTGATGACCCCTTACTACATCTCATCAATTTTCACATACATGTGTGGAAATTTAAAGTTGAATGGCATGAAGACTGCCTAATGAAAATGTTCATGGCAACATTAGAAGAAAAATCTAGGGTCTGGTATGAATGGTTAGAACCTCAGAGTTTGTTTTCCTTAAGGGACATGCACCAAGTATTTTACAAGAATTATAAAAGAAAATCTCCATCCTTATCATGGGATTTTTGTGATCAATATCTGGATATCATAAAGTATCTGTTAGATATTGATGAGGATTTGGTTAATATGCATCCTGAAGATCTTTTAACAGCCATTCAAGAATTTCATATGCATCCTAGCTATCACAAGAACATGGATGAATCAACTAAGGAAGAAAAAAGTCAAGAGACAGTAGACATTCCTCAAGATATTCCTGAAAACTCAGATGCCGATCTACCATCCCTTGCAGTTGAGGCTTCAGATGACATTCTGCCTCAAATCCAGTCTTCAGAGGAAACAAAGAGCTGCTGCACTTCCGCACAAAGGAACACAAGACCATCTTCCCCTTTGACAGAAGAAGAAATAGATCAGATCATCAATGGACAACCAGCCTCTGAATTTTTTTACAGATCATACATTCTTGTCCATTCATATAATGAGATTTGTTGTACAGAGTTGGAAAGCTCACATGTAAATCAGAGTGAAGAAAAATCCGCTGATAATCCAGTATGTCCGGTTGGCAGCATTACTTATATTCATGATTTTTCTATTTTTGATCTATCTGATGATGATGTTCTCCAAACAGAAGATGATCTTGCAGGGTCATCATTAGTAGATTTATGGGAGGAAGATCAGTTCCCTTTAATTCCAGAAAGTAATGAGCCAATGCAGGCTATTTATGATACTGATGAAGAAAGCTTTAAGAGTGCAGAAGAGGGCGAAGGATCTCTAGATCTTTGCTTCACTCCATTACAACTCATCAGTAATGGTTTTCACATGATTGGAGGTCAACAGCCTTTCATCTCAGAAGATGAAGAGGAAAACAAGGAAGAGATCTTTGAGCAGTTTGAAAGCAATGAGCCTTCTCTTGAAAAATAGGAAGCAATGGAACAAACCACTACTCAAGAATACATTGATCTTTTCACAGAGTTCAGCACATCAGAGCAGAATATATCAGAGCTCCAAGAGGACAACACTGCCATATATGATGAGTCCTCCAGTTCAGAAAATGAAGAAGATGAGGGAGATTCTCTTTCTCAAGAGAGTCTTATTCTTGATCCAGTGGAAGAAGAGGAAATCCTGGTTGAAGCCTGCCTGCCAGATATTCATAACCAGGTATCATTTCATGATCCTTATGTACATTTCCTGCACACATTTGAAGAAGGATCAAGGGTCTTTTTGAGCAGCATGTTGCAAACAGAAAGAAATTTTTTCAAAGCTGCTGTTATTGAACAAAAAGAGTGGGAGCTGCCCTGCCTGTCCAGCCTACTCAAGGAGTTGAGCAAGAGAGACTAGGCATGGGATCATTTGATGGACTAGTTGCATTGGAAGACAATGTTCGTAAGCTAGACTTGTAAATATTCTAGTTAGAGTAGGGTAGGTAGGAAAAGCTCAATAAAGCTCAGTCCGTGAGCATGTGGTTAGTTGTTTTTAATTTCTGCAAAGTCCAGCAAGCCAGACAGTCTAATCCTGGCTCGACTGTTTGTTTTTCAATTTCTGTCTTAGAATGTAGAGACGAAATCTACTAGACAATTTAATCCTAGCAGATAGTAGTTTAGGTAGAGAAACATATGAGACCAACAGTCTAATCTGGTCTCATGGAGTGATAAGGGTAGATTTAGAATAGGTTTATTTTCTGTTTATAAAATAAATTATGTAAAGGGTCTGCTAGTCCAAATGCACCCTAAAATAAAAATGCTAGGATTGTAGTCTGGGTAGGTAGATTGTTTGGGAATGTTTCTGCTGATCTATCATATTTGTGGCAGCTGAAAATCAAGGAAGAAAGATGGCTCAAGGTACTAGGCATCTGGCCTACACCAAAGATTTATTTTCTGAATTCTTGACTCCTTCAAGAAGAAGCCATCCCCATGTGGAGCCACTGTTAGCCCCCTATAAATTTTTGACAAGCAAACAGGGGGCTAAAATGTTTCTGAGCCTTCAAGGAATGCATTTCATCTGAAAACACATCATCCTTGAAGCCTCCTTGTGAATTTTTCCATTTGACAAAACCCCCTCTGTTGATTCCCATTATTAAGCCTCTCTGATTACAAAAACTGTGTTCCAAAAGGCCTTGATTTGCCCCTTGTACCCCTGCAGAATTCTCCATTTCATCCCTTTTTCCTTTTTTTTTTTCAAAGCCTCATTTCTACCCCAAATCCCTCCCCTAGTCCTTCTAAACCTTCCCAAAATCCCCTCAAAACCATACACACACCCCTGGTGTGGTTTTATTTCCCCTTATTTCCCCTATCATTACCCTTTGTTGGCCTGAAAATGCACTAAAAATGGCCCAAAAATCCATTTTCCATTGTATGGGTTTAGCACCCTTTGGCCAGCCCCTGAACCGTATTTCCCCCCATGTGGCCTAGCACTAGAACCTCCCGCCAGCCCGAAAGGCGCTTACCGCAATTTAATATCGGGAGCGTTTTGAGCCGTCGATCTATACAGATCGGACGGTCGTCACGTCCCCACAACGCCCACCGTTCAACCCGTTCACTCCTCCGTTCATCATTTGTGCCTGCATAGCTACTCCAACCATGTAGTCATTTGATATGATATGGTTTGAGTCGACTACCATTGACATATCCAGGCAGCACATCGCGCAGGGTGGCCAACCGAACAGTGCCACCATCTGTGATTTCCTTAACAATATAGGGGCCAAGATAGTGCTTCTGGAACTTCCCTGGATGTTTTGCAAACTGGCTATCGTATAAGAGGACCAAGTCATCCTTTGTGAAGGTATTTTGGAGAATATGTCGATCATGCCAGGATTTATTGCGAGCCTTCTGCACCTGTTGATGGAAATTAGCTAGGAACCGATCTTCCTCCAAAGCCATAAGCTGCACTAAGTGCTCCTCCATGATGTCAGGGTCCACCATGTTTGTAACTGCTGCGATACGCAGACTAGGAATAATGTACTCCATTGGCATAACGACCTCCTTACCATAGACCATCCTAAAGGGAGTTTACCCAGTTAGATTTTTGCAGGTGGTTTGATAAGCCCAAAGAACTGATGAGACGCGCACGTCCCAATCACTGCGATCGACATTGCAGACCTTTGTCAGTGCTTGCTCCAATATTTTGTTAAAGGATTCAACTGCACTATTTTCTTGTCGATGATATGGTGTTCTTTTTTCATGATGGATTCAGAACTCCGTGGTCAAAGCTTGGATTGTTTCATTAACAAAGTGCGTACCCCTGTCGCTCATGAGGATCTTTGGACACCCAAATTTGGTCAGGATCTGTTCAAAGATAAAATGCGCTGTGGTATCCGCAGTACAATCCTTTACTGCTTGTGCTTCAGCCCACCTAGTTACGTAATCAGTGGCAATAATAATGTAGCACGCACCCATCTTCTTTCCTGGTGGGTTGATAGGCCCTATGAAATCAATGGCCCACTTATCAAATGCTTGTAGATCCATTTGCGGTTGAAGGGGAATTTAATCCCTGTGGGATGGTCTCCCTATTTTTTGGCACGTATCGCAGGCTTTATAATGATCGTGGGCATCACGATGCAGGGTAGGCCACCGTAACCTATCCGTCAAAACCTTTTGCGCCATTGATTTCCCTGCATAGTGACCTCCTGCTACTCCGTCATGAGCCTTTGCCAATATAACGTGCCTTTAATGCTCCAAAAAATATCTCTGTAATACTTCATCAGTTCCCATCTTATATAACTGGCCTGCAATGATGGTAAAATCGACTGCTCGAGTGACTAGCTCTTTCTTTTGCTGCACTGAATACTCTGGGGGTGCCATCCCAGTAGTCAAGAACTATGATATCAATGAAGTGGGCATCTACTACTTTAATAGAAAACAACTGCGCATCAAGCAATCCGTCTTCTAGGTTGGCCGGCTCTTCGCCACTCTCTATTCATGATAGGCAAGATTCAAGCCCAGTGATTCAGCCTTTTCCCGCCCAACCATCGCGTATCTCTCTCTCTCTCTCTCTCAAAAAAAAAAAAAAAACAGGCTTATTTACAAGGTAATTCAAGGCTGAATGGTCTATAAACATTTTGAAGTGTCCTCCTAATAAGTAATGCCGATATTTCTGCAAAGCGTGCACCATGGCCAACCCCTCCTTCTCTCTAGTGGAGTAATTACGTTCGGCGCCAGAGAGTTTCTGACTTGCAAAGGAAATCGGATGATCAATGTCTCCTTCTCTTGGCTGCATAAGGATAGCCCAGAGAGCAATTCCTGATGCATCGACATGGACATGAAAGACCTTCTCCCAATCAGGAAATATGAGAATAGGTGCCGAGACCATCTTTTCTTTAAGTAACTCAAAGCTCTTTTGACACTCGTCATCCCAAAAGAACGAAACATCCTTTTTGAGAAATTTTTCCATAGGGGCCGTGATCAGTGCGTAGCCTTGAATGAATTTTTGGTAGTAGCCTATGTGCCCAAGGATCGAGCGCAACTGTTTCTCCATCGTTGTTACTGGAAATTTGATGATTACTGCAATTTTGGCAGGATCCACCATCAGCCCTTGTCGACAAACTATATGGCCGAGCAGGATACCAAAGGGTACACAGAAGTACACTTCTTGATATTTAAGGAAATTTGGTGCTTTCGGAAGGCATCCAACATCATGCGCAAGTTGGATATGTGCGCCTTCACCAGGCCAAAGATGGTCCAATCATCAAAATATACTTCTAGGAACTTGTGGATGAATTATTTGAACACCGCAACCACTACCTGTGAGAAAATAGCAGGGGCATTCTTGAGACCAAATGACATGACCATATACTAAAAAGAGCCCCACTCCATGGCGAACATGGTTTTGTTGCGGTCCTTAGGAGCGATTCTAATCTGATGATACCCTGAGAATCCGTCCGTAAAGGAGTATGTTTCCTATCCCCCACGCTATCCAAAATTTCGTCTGAGAATGGTGTAGGGAATGGATCATGAACACAAGCGTCATTTAACTTGCGTAGGTCCATGCAGATCCGAATCTCCCCTTTAGCCTTTTTCTCATGAACCACCATTGGGCTAACCCAGTCTGACTATTCGACAGGTTCGATGATACCTGCAATGATCATTTTATCAAGTTCTTCTTTGAATTTTTGTTTATATTTGGGGTTAAACCTATAGGGTTGCTGTTTTATGGGCCGAGCATCCTATTTTAGAGTGATATTCATGAATCTTAAGTCCCCTGTGATCCCCTTTAGTTCCAAAAACTTTGTTGGAAATAAGTCCTGGTACTCGGTGAGTAACTCGTCCACTTTTCTTACTGTATTTTCATCCCAATAGTCCCCAATCTTAGCCAACTTAGGATGTTCTTCCATCCCAATATTGACTTCATGCAGCCTGAGAGGCTTAGTGACATCCACCTCTTGTAGTGGGGGTCCTGCAAAGGGGCACTCTCCTTGCGACTCCAGGATAGAAACAGACCGCGGGTCTTCTTCACTTTCTTCCCTTGCCAAGATGCGGCAGTTGAAAGTATCCTGCATTTGTGATTCCCATGTCGGCGCCCTAATTGCTTCAGTGGAGGTAGGTTCTTTGAACAAAAATGTATTTATTCCCTGCAGAGCTTCTTCAAGCGATTATGACCCCCCTATGAGTCCAAATTTCCGTATGAATTCATTCCTCAGAGTTTCCTAGTGGTGGGTGCATTGATGTAGCTTCGCATCCCGGTACCATGAATGAACAAGTGAACCCATTCTTCCATAGCCCGGTCACCCCATGTTTTGACCCAGGCCAGCAAGTGTTTACGCGGGTCCCCTGGGCCGAGGAATATATTGACCCGCACCTTTACTGGCGGCTCAAATCAGAGGAGCATCATGTCTCAAAAGTCCTCCCAGTCCTAGAACGCCCCTTTGTGTGTCTCCCACCATCTTGCAAGCGTTGCATGCATTGATAGATTAAGGGCCCATATCCTTCGTTCTCTTGGAACCTCAGCTTCGATTGGTTGCAAAAATTCCCTAATGCTCCCAGAACCATCAAAGTAGGGTAGGTCTCTTACTTCTGAGGAAATACAGTGGAAGTCCCTTGTGAATCAAAGACATCGCAACACTGAGACATCATGCAACCAGTTTTGCCAATTTTCCATCTCCTCGTCGGAGTCAGAGAATCATTCACTGTCCTTTTCCTAGCAGAGTACTCCTTCCGTCGTGGGGTTGATCCAATCTTCATCCAGTGTAGTCAACTTATAAATGTGATCCATCTCCTCTTCATCACACACCGGCTCTGTATATCATTCACATTCTGCAGGATCTAATGGTACTATCACCCTTGTACCGTTATTTTCAAACACCATGCTTCTCTTTTTGAGGTTGATCATACCGCCCATATCTATGGCCCAGTCCAATCCTAAGAGTGCAGGGTAGGGGTCCACATCTTCTACAATTTCTATTACTTCAAAGTTGTCTCAGGCCTTTACTCCTGCAATATCCACCGTAATTTTAGGCAATATTCCTAGTGGGATGATTTTCTACTGATTGGCCATGCGCAGCTGAATAGTGGACCATTCCAACTTAGGCTCTCCCATTCGTTGCCAAGTATGTTTAGGTAACATGTTCACATCTGACCTTAGGTCCAAATAACCTAACTCATTTTGTAGTCACCGATCTGCGCAAAGAACCACATTTCTCTTCCGGTGCGTTTCTTATACTTGTATAGCTTGTGCACATCCTTGACCTCCGGAGGTAGATTGGGTCACACTGCGTAGCTATTTATTAATGCCTAAAGATTCTCCACAACCTTTGGGTTGCAAAGCAGCTTCATACATGCCTGAAAAAAGGGCTTGACCTCCTCATCTGCCTTGGGGTTCGCAGGTGGCCGAGCAGTAGTTGCCTCTGCATTAGAAAAGTCCTTGCGAGCTGTGATACATGTTTCTTTCCCCTTTTTTAGGTCCAAACCTTCTTGTTTACTAACATCTTGTCGGATTAGAGGTTCCATCGCAGCCTCCTCCTCAGGTCCCCTGGTGGCCATCCCACTGCGTGTCACCACATTCACACTCGGATCTTTGTCTCGCAGCTCAGCCTTAACTCTCTGCAGATTTTGCGTAGGTGTCGACTGCTTTTCCTGCATTTTTGCTATCAAGATTGGATAGTCTTTAATCGCATGATCCAACTGTCTGCAATATCAGCAGGATTTCCTAGTGGGGTTCGGGCAGTCCCTCACAAAGTGTCCTGCTTCTCCACAACTATAACAGATTAGCTGACCTCATCCCTGTCCTGCACTTCCATCGCGCCCTCCTCCCCTACCCCTTGATGGGGAGCCACCTATAACTGCGGGGGTTCTCGGTGATGCAGGGTATGATTGTACTCTGTATAAGTTTCCTCGATCAATCATCAAATCATACGTCCAACAGTTCTATTAATCATGTCTCACCGATCTATAGAACCTACACCATTTATGCTTTACCTCTGGAACGTACGCAGCGAGGCGGGGACAGTGGTTAGTATCGTGTAGCCCTGCGACGCTACAATCATCGCACCATAGCGCTGGCCCATTGGGTCCCGCAGCCTCCCTAGGGTGCAATGGGATAGGTCCCCTAGCCTGCATATAGTATGTTAACAGAGGACAATTATCCTTGGTATGGCCATTCATCCGACATCGTATGCACCATCTCTCGGGGATAGCCTCTGCCCCTCGTTCCTTTCGCAGGTTCTGGATTTGTACATGCATCGCTTCCAGTTTTCCCTGGATCTGTTGGACACCCAGCTGTGTCTCATCTCGCGGTGCAGCTTCTAACTTCATGGCACCTTCTAAGGCCTTCTCCTGCGATTCGAAATTTTGGTGCCCCATAAGTATGTGCAGGTGAGGTAGCAACATAGCAATAAACCATTCTGTGTGCTGTCTATCATCATATTGGAATCCCCCTTCTCTGATCACCTTCTTTAGTCACTGATCGACCTCCCACACAGATTTAGAAGGCCCTTGCTTGAAATCCTTTAGATCAACCACGATTTGGGAGTAGGATTTAGGTTTCTTGAACTATTGTTTCAGGGCGTTCTTAATATCTTCAATGGTTGCATTTGCGTTTTGGCCGATGTATCCCATGTACCAGTCCAAATATCTTCCTTCGAAAGCAAGGGACAACTGTGCCCTTTTCACCGCATCACTAGCTACATTCTGCGCAGTCCATACCGATCCTGCGACAAACCAAAACTGATCCATATCTTCATCCCCCACACCTTTAAAGGTCGGCAACTTCATGTGCGCAGCCATGTCGTCTTCCGGTGGTGGAGGGGTAGGTGAATTCTTACCTCTAGGCTGGTTTGAAAGCAGTGTGGCTGGAGGACTCTGCGAAGCTGCTTCCTTTACTGGACTGTAGACCAATCTATCTCCTTCTAGGTTGGTCCTATAGTACTTGCCACTTCACGTTGTGCTCTTGTCCAAATCAGAGGTCATTCACTCGGTATGGCTACACAGAATACTCTTTTCGCATAATAATACCTTGATCAGCAAGGGTAAGGTCTTCAGAAACTTACCTCAGAACCCTGTGAAGAATCTTCGCTCTGCCTCGGAGTAGGAGGCAAACTGATCGATGGAAAATTCTGTCACAAATCCTCCCAACACACTGTCTACCCAATGGTCCACTGTGCGAGTGATGGTGTTATCAATCTTCGATAATTGCTGGATTAGTTTGGGGGTCCACTCTGTGATCCGCTCGTCCTTCCAACACTTCTGAAGCTCCACCAGTCTTGCGAGTCACTCCTGGAGCTTGATCGCAATCGTTATAAAGAAGATTTCATAGATCTCTGTGAGAATATACTTATTCTTCCACTCTTCGGTGGTCAACCTCTCATTGCGATTTTATTTACGAAAAATTCCTGAAATTTATGTTCAAACCATTCATTAATTTCCTTTCTCTCCAGCTTCCAGTACGGCCTTGGCATTACTCGATCCCTCTCTCAAAATGCTCCAGGTCCAGGCAACGGAACCATTTGTTGGCTCGAGGGGTCCTGACCCAGGTTCAGAGGTTCAGGGTTTGCCAACAAACCCCTATACTATTGGCCCTTTCGGTAGTGACCTGCTTGTGCAGGCCAAAGTCTCACTCGAAGTAGTATGGATGGGTGCTGGAACCAGGTTTCCGCACCCTGGGAGAGGGTAGGTAAGTCAAGCCGAGCTACGTTCCGTCTTATAGCAACCCGATCTTATATTACAGAGCCTAGATCTAGAGATTCCTTCCACATCCATGTGCTTAATCACAATGATACTCACAATAATGAACTTATATAAAGATATCACATCTATTCCATATCTTCTTGTAGAAAATGTAACAGAAAAGTCCTAGATCGCAGCTTAAATCAATACCACATCAACATATATTAATCAACCAAGCATCACAAAGTAATTCAAACAGATTCAGATATCCAACAATACTTCCACATTCATTAATCCTTCAGATCCACTTACAATACCCAAATTCCAACCTGCGCACACAACAGAAGGGTCCACACACAGCAGGACATGAAATCTCCACGCACACAGCAGTAGGAGTCCTTCCCCAACAACCCTAACCAGATCTATCAATTCGCGCTTAGAAGAAATCTCTTCTCATTCTTAGCCTGTCCTACAACTCAAAAAGGTTAGACTACTTATACTATTTTAGCCTATGCATCCAATGGTATGAAAACTGTGGTTTGCAGACTCTTGGTATACCCTTGACCCATTTAGGATGCTTTAGGGGCTTTGACCCACCCAAAAACCCCTACGCTAGACTAAATATAATAAAAATATACAAAAATTGTCCAATTTCACAGCTTTGTAGGAGGCCCTGTTCCAACAGTTCCTTAGGTATCAAGGCATAACATGTGGAACCAAAAACCCTGATATGCCTCATTGAAGGAATGTGGCCATACCACATTTCATAGGGATCTTGTTTTTAAAATAGTGGGATGGAAATTTTATTTTAATATAAACTGCACATAGAACTGCATCAACCCAAAACATCAACTTTACATTTTTGAAAATCATCATTGAATGTACCATATTTAATATTGTCATGTTCATTATTTTGGCTACCCTATTCTTTTGAGGATTATAAGGCACAATTGTTTGATGTTGGATCCCATTCTATTGAAGATAGCTTTCAAATTCATTTGAAGTATATTATTTTCCATTATCAGTACAAATAAATCCAATATGAGATTGTGTATTGTTTTCAATCCATGCATTAAAGTTTCAAAAGCTTCATATTTGTTCTTCAACAAATATACCCAACACATTCTGGTGTTGTCATCAATAAAGGTCATCATGTATTTATTTCTATTTGCAGAAGGAACAAGCATAAGACCACACAAGTCATAATGAATCAGTTCAAACTTTCTATGTGCTTTGGAATGAGAATCATAAAAATACTATTTGCTGTGTTTTCCTAAGATACAAGCATCACATTGCTTAAGTTTCCTAGGAATGATGGGAAAACTAGCAACACCATTTCTCTTCTATAAATGGAGACTATCATAGTTCATATTTCCAAATCTAGCATGCCATAAGAGACTATATGGTAGTGTACATTCATCATACTGATAAATACATGTGATTTTTTGTGCACAAGGAAAGGTTCCTTCCAGCTTCAAGGGTCATTCTTCTTCTATCCTAGTTATGACAAGTGAGTTTTATTATGAATTTCTCACCTAAACCTTGTCATAAAACATGTGAATAGAGTTTCCTTGTTGGCAGATGTGAACTAAGGACAACAAGTCTGTCCGCAACTTTAATAGGTAGAGAACATCATGTAGAGGAAATTTAGGGAGACCAGGTAGTTTGAGCCTGATGGTGCCAAGTTCAGATGGCTTGAGTTTTGATTTGTCTACAAAATAGAATACTCATCTACATTGTCACTGAATTATTCAAATAAATCTCTTCAAAAGGTCATGTGGTAGGTTGCTCCTAAATCAAGCAACCATGCATATTTCCACGAAGCTAGTGAAGCATTAAACAAGTATTCAGTTACTCCAATATTGCAATGTGCCACAATATAATGATTAGATTCATGTGCCTTACCTTTCCCTGGATATGGTTATTTTCATTTCTCTTCATTTATATCTTAGCTGATTCTGTCCTAAGAGATCTTGCATGTGGAAGCATCATGTCCATTTCTGTTTCACCATATACAATGAAGATCGAATCTTCCACCCTAGTAATGTTTACCTCCTACCTTTGTTATTATTATTTCCACACCCTCTTTTGCCACCTCTTCCTCTAGAATAATCCTATGCCTGATTCTTCTGTTCTGCGTAAGTCACACAACTTCTTCAAAAGACTCAGTAGTTGTAATCTTCCCAAAATTTTTCTTTCTTTCTGCAAACTTCTCCACGAGAGAGTCAAAGGAAATTTCCTTAAGTTTTCCACTAGCTTGTAATGATTCAAGTTAAATAGAATATGTGGGATATAGTGCATTAACAGAAGCTATGAGAGGAACATCTATTTTAACTCCAGTAGCTTCTATATCATGCATAATAGCTCTGATTTTAAAGGCTATGTCAAGAGGATCATCATCTTCCAATTCAAGATTGAAGAGTTTTATCATTAATTGGATTACTTTCAAGCCACACATGATTCATATAAGTATTTCAGCTTATTTAAAGAACTAAATGCATTTGTAATTGGTGCAATGTGATGAATTGCCTATTTATTTACTGATGCAACAATCAAGGCACAAACCTTGGTGTTCTTATTCTCCCATATGGTGAGCTCTTTGTTATATGTGGGATTTTTAGGTGGATTCTCAACTTCTCCTTAACATACGCCTTTCAAATGTTCATTGAAAATAAGAGAATGCTTTATCTTTGTGGAAAATTCATTGTAGTTATCTTTGTTAGAGAGAAATACTCCAACTATAGAGATGAGTGAATGAATTAAATGGAATTCTAAACTATGCTATGAATAGTGAAAATTTAATATATGTATCTATAAATAATAAATACCCATCGTACAACAATCTACATTTGTATTAAAAAAACAATTCTCAAATATCAACCAACACATGTCGGTGTAGACATTTTCCTGTATTATGTACTATGAACATAATTAGGGATGTTTTCCCTCTATCAAGTACATTGAACAGAATTAGAAAAAAGGTTCTAGAGATTGAGTTGCACTCTCCCAACATCTTGATCGGATCTATGGGAGAGCTACTCTGATATTTGTTTAGAGAGATCTACTTAGATCTATGAGAGAGATACTCGAATCTCTGAGAGAGATTATTGGATCTCTATTTAGAGAGAGCATGTTTTGGAAGCCGTCTTGGGTTGAGGTTGTTTATAGTTTTACTTGGACTATGTGCACTAGTCATGTGATGGTGAACAAGGACTAGTTTAAATACCATGACGTTGAGACATTGATTGGATCATGGTGATTAGTTGATAATAATGTTGTACCATAGGTAATAAATGGATGCCATGATTATATAGGTCAAGAGGGTTGATCTAGATGATTATGATGTTGGTAATGTTGATATTGATTTGATAATGATGCTAATATAGTCTTTCCTTGGAAAACTTTTCAATTAGTGAAATCTTGTTAGACATTATGAATACCACCCTAGCTAAGAGGGAGTGTTGAATAAAGTAGTTGTGGTCGATCTTCATAATCCTTGATGTATTTATAATACTATGTAAAAATACAAAAGAAAATTAAAAGAAAGGAAATCAACAAAAACACCTAAAATTAAGATCCTTAAAAATAGCTCATACTCAGGTAAATAACATATTTACCATCAGTTACTACCCACCATAACTTAAGAAAGTATTTGCATAAAAGACAAAATAGGAACAAGATGTAAATACATATACTTACCAAAAGTTAATGCCCACCATTATTTTTGTGACCTTCAACACTTTAACAAATATGAGTAAAAATATAAATGTACAGACTTATTAGAATTTAATTTACAAAGAGACATGATCTAATTTACAAAGATACATGTCTCTTGGGTATCTTGGATATAAAATATACTTGAAACTTTTCATTTTTCACATATATTTCTCTCTGACACACATTGTGATATCTACTTTCCTTTCATGATTATTAGTTAAATTTTTGAAGTATGATTGCTTACGAAAATATTATATATATATATATATATATCAATTTCATTGGAAAATCAACAATTGATATATATATATATATATATAAATTTCATTGGAAAATCAACAATTGATATTTTCTTGTGATCAATGTATATCAATTTCATTGGAAAATCAACAATTGATATTTTCTTGTGATCAATGTCCATGACAAGTCATAGATAATTATAACACATTAAAAAGCACCATTATAAAAAGGACATATAAATACTATTATTATCCCTAAGGAAAAGTGCAATAAATTCTCATCATAAGGTAAGACCTCAAAATAATGTAAATCTGGGTAGAAAGGGAATGTTATGGAGAGGAGAAATTTATGTAGATTTGATATTTTTATTTTGAAAATAATTTCAAAGATGAGATCAAATTAAATTGAAAAAATAATTAATTTTTTTTAAATAAAAAATAAGTATTCCAGGAATGTGATATCATTCTAAGCTATTTCTAATTAGTCACTATAAGATAAGTCCAATCACATTATTTCTCTTCCACCAAAATGTATTGTTCGTCTCCATAATTCTATATGTATAGATACTATTTTTTTATTTTTATTTTTTATTTTTTATTTTTATTTATTTATTTATATTTATATTTATTTATTTATTTATTTATTTATTTATTTATTTTTTTTTTTTATTTTTATTTTTTATTTTTTTTTTTTCTGAATTGGACTAATTGTATTAAGAAAAAATATGGTACAAGATGAAGATACAATCAAGAGAGACAGTAAACTGGCAGCCGGAAATGATAGGACTATCAACCTCGGTTCCGGAGAAAGAGTGAAGCAAGCAAGGAGCGACAACCAATGACTGGAAAGCTAAAAGACTGACCTCTACCCAGAATGGGAAACAGTATCAACACGAAGCTTTTTCCCTTTCCTTTTTTTAACTTCGACCCATCCATCCTGGGGCGAATGAGCAACAACAACCTGAAGACTGGGGATATCCATGGAGGGGTCCTCCTTTTCTGATTCAGAGGAGGAGGTCATATGGACGCGTTTTTGGGCGATGGCTATATCGGAGGAATGCGCTGGTCCATCGGTGGAAGGAACCACAGATTGAGGGGCTTGATCCAATTCTGCATCGTTGGCTTCATCTTCAGAGCTAGAGGATTCAGAATCCATGACTGGAGGTGGAGAGCAAGGAGCCCATCGTTTGGATTTGGGCTTGGAGAGGTGATCCTTTTTTTTTTTTTTTTCCGGGAGAGAAGGGCAGGAGGACCGCAGATGCCCTGTTTGATGGCAATGGCTACAGCGGAAGGCAGTATTTTCGTAATCCAGTGTTTGGGTCCAAAAAAAGTCGTTTATCTTGAGATTGATTTGGTCTGGAAGTCCCTTGCTTAAATCTAACTCCACACATATTCTGGCATATGAGTAGAGACCATTGTTTTCTCGCCAGTAATCTCCTGTAATGAAACTACCCAAGGTGTTGCCTATAGCTTTGTAGACTGCAACATGCCATAAGTGGACAGGTAGGTTTGGAAGCCTGATCCATACAGGTGTCCTGGTAATGACCGCAGTTTCAAGATCAAAATCTGGGAACCAAGGAGTTAAGAAGAGCGCTGCAGTTCCCATGAACCAAGGGCCTTCTTCTAAAGCCTTTTCATAATGCTTACTATCATTAAATAGAACAATGAAGTATCCTTTAGAACAAAAACTGACCTTACAATGATGAGTCCAGTTTGCATGAATCCAATCATAAAGGTCCTGAGATCGCGGCCACAGTCCGTTGAATCTGCAAATGATGGCTCTTTCTGCAAATTCTTGAAGTTGATTTGCAGAACTTGCATGAGTGATTTCGACAGTGGGAACTTCCTCTGTCTTGTCAACCAAAAAAGGCTTGGATTTAGGGGCTTCCAGGGGTTTGGGGATCTCAGAGTGTATTGCATCTTTGTAAAAGAAAGGAGGAGCAGAGGACGACTGTCCCGCTACACCCCCTCTCAAACGAAGGGTTAACACCAAAGAGCTGTTTCTGTTAATGCTGTAAGTAGAGATGGGAAGAAGGTCTTCAAGTTGTTTACCTTGAAAGAGAAGTCTCTGAAGGCCTGAAGGGATCCCAATCTGCCGTTCTAGATCTAGTTTGAGATCCAACACCAAATCTGAAGAACTAACCCATTGCAGGATGGTTTTGCCTGTAGGTTGAGAAATTTGGATCTGAAAGGAGTCAAAGAGGTGCCTAGACCCAATTCCAGGACCTCTTTTGCTTCCGAGAGCAAGTCGGCCATGGCGTTGATGGGGAGGAGATTGCTCCTTCAAAAAGAGACTGTCACTTATAGACATAAACAGATCCGAGACAGAGGACTGGGAAACAGAGTGATTAAAAATCCAATCGATCTTCTCCTGCCTAAAAACCCTTTCTTTGCAACCTGCGAGCAAGGAGAAGAGAGGGGTTGTCGATTCGTGTTTTCTCTTAGTCCCTAGATCGTGAAAAAAACTGAGATTGCCAGCATAAAGAGTTGCAGAGGGGCGAAAGGGACCCTTGAGAAGCTGAAGTTGCCGCTTTTTTTCTGCAGGATGTGGCTGCCGTGTCAGATCAGCATAACAGGGGCTGAGCGGAGCAAATGGCACAGGGACGAGGTCATTCAAGGCAAAGGATAAAGGAGTTGGTCTCCCAATCTGTTGCGACACGAGAGCTATGTCGGCGTCAGGTGCCGCCTTTGCTCCAATAGTTTTAGCAGGTGACTGCTTCAGCTCATCGGCTTCAACAGTAACAGCCGTAACTGGCTCGGCCTTTGGCGTTGTCTTCTTTGACTTAGCACCTCCAGCGCTCTCCTTCTTCGGTGTAGGGATTGCTGCGGCGGGCTTCATGGCTGGGCGAGGAGCCATTTTTTCGTGCATCTCATAAAAGTTTCAAGCACCCGTTGAATCCCCCATATTCCTCATATGTATAGATACTATTAATATTACTACAATTTTATTTAATATTACAATAGTTTTAATAAGATCAAAATCGAAAAATATATGCATTTTTCTTAACAATTATATATATCTATGATAAAGTGCATTGAATTTTCATCATAAAATAATGAACACAAAATAATTTAAATATGAGTACAAAGGGGATGGTAGGGGATGGTGAGGTAAAGGAAATTTTAATATGATATTTGTATTTTGAAAATGGTTTCAAACATCAAATTAAATTAAATTATGATTTATGTGTTTTCCTTGATGGCAACCACTTGTAACATGATGAGTTCACAGATCAGTTCAGAGGTGATAAAGTGATGGAACAAAATAACAAAATGATGAGACAAAGGTTTGCAGATCAGAGACAAAATTTTATGAAGGTGAATATTTGAAGAAATATACGCGGGTTAGATAAGGCCAAGTCATGTGGGTATAATGAAGCAAAGTCACATACATGCTGGTACACTATTTTATTAATACCAAGGGTCTTAACCATGGTATTATCCCACAATATTGAGCGTAGTAACGAATATTTGATCCTGTCAAAGATTACCACCGACACTAGTGTGGTTTTTTCTCATGGTATTGGCCAAGGATAAAAATATATAAGGAGGTGAATAACAAAGTGCTAAGTGTGCATGAGTAAGGGTTAATGAATGAATACTTCAATATGAAGTATATTTGCATTGGTATGGGCTATATTTGGTTGGTATATTTGAAATAATGATGCACCCGTGAATAGAATGATGTATCATGATCATTAGATCTGAAATGACTATGTATTTGCATGATATGTTTATGAGTTGTTTATATATGTGGTCTGACACATGTTTGTTGCAGTGGAGGTTATGATCTAAGTATGTTTGAAGTTATGAAGTGTTGCATAGTCATGAAGTAGTTGCAGATCTGTACGTGAGTTCGACACATGGAAAGCACATATACATGCGGGTTTTGTTCTACATAGTAGTGGATATATTCTAAAGTATGTTGTGATATTTACGTAGGTTTGGTTCTGGATAAGTGAGTATACACACATAAATATTTTATGGAAAGAGCGTATGGAAACTAGGGTTTATGCTGAAGAATACATCTGATCATTTTATACATTGTTCTTGTGTTTCTGCTTTTTGTCAATGAAGTCTTCATATAGATCTGGGTTGTTTGGGTATTGATGATGCTGCTAGTTGTATGTGATCGAAGATCAATGATTGGTTGGTTTATTGTAGGTTTAGTTATTGATTTGGTACAAGGATATGTTTCAGTTTTGATGTATGGTATTGGGCTTAAATGAGTGTAGTGGGTCTAGTATGAAAACATGATGAAAATTGACCTACAAGTTGTGATATATTGAAGTAGGTGGATCTAGTGTGAAAATTTATGAAACGTGGTACACAAATGGTCTAAGGGTTGAAGCCTTTAGTGAGGGGGTCGTAGCTCCCTTCCAGTGGGTACTGGTAAACGAGATCAGGGGGTTGTAGCTCCCTTCCAGTGGGTGATGGTAAATGATATTAGGGGGTCGTAGCTCCCTTCCGGTGGGTGTTGGTAAATGAGATTAGGGTTTTGGAGCTCCCTTCTAGTGGGTTCTAGAGAAAGAGTGAAGGTTGCAGAATTCTGTAGGTGGGTGCCTACGTGTTGGTATGATTTTGTGCTAGTACAATATTGTAAGCATTTTTCTATATAATAAATATTGAAGACAAAGACGAAAATAGTGGTGGTTTTCTCCCACATCGGGTTTCCACCTAAAATACTGGTGTTCATATGTGTTGCTTATGTGTGATGGTTTAATACGTTCTTACTGCAAATTTTTACTGCTTACTAAATTTCAGATGAATCAATGATGCACTGAAGATTTATTTGAATTATCAGTTTACTGGGCATACACTAGTTTCCTTAATGACATTTATTAATACATGCTAGTTGAAGCGATAAAGCCATGAAAAATCCATGCAAGAAAAGAATAATTGTGTGAGTTTTTTGAAGACCATTAACCCCCCCTACCCCCCCCCCCCCCCCCCAAGTATTTTTCCCAACATTTTTTATCAAGTAAAAAATTAATAATTTTTTCATTCATAAATATTCTATAAATACAATATCATTCTAACTTACTTATTTCCATTTTTATAAATATTTTATAAATATAATATCATTCTAATTTATTTGTGTATTTATTTTATATGGAATGAAAATATTATGTAGTTCATTCATTTCTTTAATAGTTGAGACTTTTGCATCAAATATTAAGGAGAGATATCTCAACACCTTATGTACAATCAATGACTCAACTTATTTACCAAGTTTTATGATAATATTGACAATCTCATCCACATGAGGGAAGTAGGCTACAATATCTTCTTCGTCATTCATCTTTAAACTCTGAAAATATATTTTGTAGGTTTTAGCTTTGCCCGATTCACCTTGTCATATCCTTCATAGTCATTTTGGAGTTTGTCCCAAATGTCCTTTGTAGATTCACAATGCATTACTTTGACAAATCCTGATTTTGATAAGCCACACAAGATGAAATTCATGGATTTTTCATTATTTACACAACCTTCTTACCATCATGATCAGATGGGGGAGTTGTTGGAGCTTTATAACTATCCATTACACATTTCCAAATGTGAAAACAAAAAATGCATTAGATAAGTCCTCATCATTATTCTCTAGAAGGAATAATTTGTTCCATCAAATACTAGAGCTCTACTTGTGAAATAATCTTCATGACTAGCCATGGTCCCTCTAAGATCTTCCTTCTAGTGGTTTGGATAATTCTAAATAAACATGCTATGATACTATTTGACTAATTCTAAATAAACATGCTATGTTACTATTTTTTAGATTCACACTTATATTGAGAGTGGGAGGTGGGTGGGAATAAATATAATACAATTTTTGACTCATTTAAAAATTCATGAATCATAACAAAACAACCTCACATATGGAACACAATATATAAATGAAAAATTCTTTATAACAGATCTTTTACGACACCAAATTATTGATACAAACTTTTTAGGCACAAATACTACTACACACTTTGTAGGCACAACCTACTGCTATAAAATTTCTAGCCACAATCTACTACTACAAACTTTGTAGGCACCAACATACATGAGACACCAATCCCCATTGTTGCAATATTTGTGGTCAACAACATATAGGAGACACCAAATCCATTTTCTATAAGATATTCATAGGAACTAACCTACTTCATTGAGTCTACTTGTTACTTATGCCTTCACCAAGTCTGTTAGCTACCTCTGAATTCACTAGGTATACTTACTACTTCTTCCTTCACTAGTTCTGCTTGTTGCTACTGCCCTCACTGAGTATTTTTCACATAAAACTTGTTGTTTTTGGCCTCTTCCAAATAAAAAACTTGTACAACATAACATGTATCCAATTTTTCAAATATTATTATGAAATTTTTACCTAAGGAGCTTCTCTATATCTCCTTATATATCCAAAATTTTCACAGTCTGAAAAGTCCCAGAAATTAAGTTATAGCAAAAATTCTAAATTGAGTTGTTTGAAGCTGATTTTAAGTCTATTCAGTATACCTAAATTCCAAAGATAATCTATAAAAAATTATAACAAACAAAAGTCTAAAGTTTCTACCATAGGAACTTAGACATGTCTCCTCTATATTTGACAGTTTGAAACATCTCAGAAAAAATTTTATAATCAAAATGCGAAGCTAACTAGTTTGAAGCATATTTTGGGAGCATTGAAGAACCCTAAATTCCTTAGAGCATATTTTTTTATATCAAGAAACGTTCAAGAGACAAGGAATTATTACTCCATGGATGCAATATGTGTGAAACCCAAGGACTCAAGACAAGTAAATGCAAACTATATTTACCTAATAAGGTAATGGTTGTGCACTTGATCCCTCACAGGTTCATGGAGACCATAGGCCTAGAAGCACCTCTAGATATACTTGTCGTCACTCCTAAATATAATCTCCTACACATAATCACAATTGAAGAAAATAAAATTTTCTCCTTCATATAAATGAGGTTAGCATGTAAAATAATAGGTCCAAATCAAATACATATAACCAACATAAATCATATATGGGAAAGAAGTCACACATATTTCTATTAAATCAAAGCAAAAATATAATTTTACCTCAGGATATCAGTGATCCCTCCTCAATCCTTGGTTTTAAACCTTTCTTTGACTCACAACAAGGCAAGGGTAATATTGCATACAACATAAGTTTGACAAAAAATCACCAGTGTAATTGAGTTATATTTTCCTCCCCCCTTTCCTCTTGATAGTTTCAATTTATATAGGGTTTTTACATCCTTCAAAATGTATCTAGACACCTAGGGGGTTGAGAAGTTATGAAAATTGTACAATATTTAACCCGTAGCCATATCATACACAAGTAGGTTGAATTGATCTCCTTGGGAATGACAAAATATATAAGCTTTGACCATTGTCGCTCCATGCACAAAGGAAAATAGGGTACTGTAACTTTATATCAGGCACTGTCTAATAGTGATCATACACAATATGAAAATGGTTTGGGAGTGACTACCCTACTAATGATGGCTAACAAAAGAGGATGAAGTGTGCACTAAGGTAAAAAAGTCTATGATTGACTATGGTCTCATTAAATCAAAATGTGAAAAATAGGCTATAATAGATGCCCCCTAATGCATGAGGTCAAAAGAGAAAATGATGGATGAAATGCATTACTAAAACACGTTTCTCAAAATTCAAGGAAGGATTCAATACCAAAGGACTGAATTTGAGTCATGTTGACACCCAAGTATAAATCACAACAATATCATCCCCGAGGTGGGTATAACCATGCTTGACATAATTAGAAAGTGAACATGACTTCCTAAGGCTTGGACTTCCCTTGAAAATGTAATGAAGCGACACAAAAGTTACTTGGAAGCATTCACTAATGAGCACCATGTTATACCATGCAACAACACATGAGTTATTGAATCATTTTCCATAGCGACTGGAAGAGTAACCAACCGAAGGAGTGAAAAAAAAAATGTATGGTATGACTCCTAGGAAAGATAAAATCCAATTGTAAGGTAATGATGCAAACATGTGCCATGTTCAATGGCGATGCAACTGATGTTCCCATTTTGAATGATAGAATTAGAAAAGTGATTTTAATTCTGTTTTCTATTTTTTTATCTCCTTTGTAGTTTATCAAGCATGAAAGAGAAGAAAAATAATATTGATAGTGTTTTTTTCATTTAGTTTTAACAATCCTAAAAAATAGATAAAAGGATACTCGAAAAGTTTTTCTCTTTGTGGTTTAACGAGCTTAGATAAGAGATAGTAGTGTGATAAATACATAGTGTCTTTTTTGTGATGTTTTAAAGAGCCCATAAAAGAGATAAAAGGATGCTTTATGCTAGTTAGTTTTTAATGAGCATAACAAGGTCACAAAGAGAGATCGTCCTGGAGGAAAAAGTGGTATAAAGGGTAACAACAAGTTCCAAGTTGACGAAACCACCTTAAGTAGAGAGAGGAAAATAGGTTGGGAAAGGAGACAACTCATCACAATAGTCCTTGCATGAAGGGTAAAAAAATAATGTAGAATCAAGCAATGGGAAAAATGAAATACAATTACAATGGTGAAACAATACCAAGGATTATCATCATACATAATTTAGGATAAATGTGTTGGAAATCGTTAAGGAAAAAATGGGTGGAATCTTGTTATGGTAAATCAAGAAGATGACAAAGAAGAGGAAATGAGGGTAAAATTCTAAAGTCAATGCAGGTCAAAAGGAGGGACTCTGGGGTGATACAATAACATAAAATGGACACCAATATGTAAAAGTGGTGATAATATAGGGAATCCATGGAGAAGAAGGATCTAATACCATGTTACAGCATGTAATTAAAGACATGTTAATATTTCAACTTGATGAGGTTGGACCTAAGGCATAATGAAGATGGTAATGGTAGTCAACACTGCAATGGATATGATAGTGAAAGACTCACCCTTATATGCTATGTTCAATAAAAACACACCTAAGGAACATTGTAGTAATGGAACCATAAGAAACTCCAAGTAGTATGACCAAAAGTACGTTGAAATTCTGTAGACAAAGCCATTAGTGGAGCAATGATAAAAAATCAGGACCATAATCATGGATAAAAGGAATGCGGACAAGGTAAAAAAACCATAGATGAGCGAAATTACCACATGTGTGAACCCATAAGTGGTATATATTAATAAAAGTGACCAAGAAGGAGCTCATTTGCGAATTTGAGTGTTAAGAGTGGAGTGAGTGTTAAAAATATCCATTTCCTCCCAAACTTATGATCGAGGTCCCAAAGTATATAGGATACTATTTTTCAATCTGTCTCTACTTGGAAATTCTCCATACACCCATCTTTCGTTTAATTCTTAGTGTGTTTAATATCAATCAAGTTTCACCATGTATTTTATTGTGCCTAGGTCATGATTTCATAGTCACGACTAGGAAGAATTTTTCGGTGAAACCGTGACATTCAAAACCATAGGGAGAAACAAACCTCAACGATCAAGTGCTATGTGATTATTGACGCGATAGTGATTGCTGCATTTGAACAAATAAATAATAAATGGAAAAAATTAATGCACATGTTTTATTTTTCTTGATCTAGTTATCCTAACTGACTTGCGTGTCTAATGTAGGTTATTCACAATGATTGAGTGGAGGGAGCGGGAACACTAGGAAAATGACATTAGAGTCCTTGCTCATCTCCTAACCCCACAAGCTCTTAGAGATTGTGGATTAATGTAATTATTCCAAAATGAGAGTATGAAGAGCCAATTAGGGTTACTATAATGATTGGTGGATACGTGGGATCCCAAAAACCAATAATTCATATGGAAGGTGGAAATATTGCAGTTAGAGATAGAAGATATATACTTCTTGACACATTTATCAAGGTGAGGTGCCCTAACTATCTAGCTGGTGTGAGGATTAATTTAGAGGGAATTGTGGATGAGTACATGGCTCTTTATTATAGACCATACTCTCGGAAAGTAATTAATAAGGTACCAATTAGAGATATCATCGATCTTACCCTTTGGACTATACTTTTCACTATTCTCTGGATAGTTTGGCCTTCAACACCCTAGCCTCCTCCTCATATGCATATTGTTATACAATGTGTGGAGACAACACTTTTCAACTATTGCTATCAAACATGAAATACTAACTCACTTGTTGTTAGATGGGATGACAAAAGAAATTTGGTTATGATAGTATCTTGGTGTCTTTCTTCTTAGAGCAGATTCCTATTATGAGACTGAGATTAGATTACCCCGATCCATGTCCCACAGAGCCACACATGGCGTAATGGACATAGTTTATGGGGATACCAGAGGGTGGAAATGTTGAAAAATGGTTTGACCTTCGATTTTTAGATGGTTGAGGAATGCCATCCTATCTATTGATGATTATTCCTACGAGGGTGTCAACTTCGTGAATGATCAAGACCTAGTCGTTACCCCTAGTGCACATTTAAGTGCACTTGGTAAGAAATATTTTTTAGGTTTTCAAAATATTTCATTTTTTTGTATTTTTGTATGGGTTTGTAGTCACTAACACTTGGATGGTTTGATATGCATATGTGGGACTATCTCGACCCCTGAGTCAATCACCGTTACATCACAGAGGAATAGTTGTACAAGGTGGACAACATATGAGGAGGAGAGTGGATAAGAGCACAATGAGCTTTGCGAGTTCACATGCAACGTGGAGGGATTGAATTTAGGAATACAACCGATATATATTGATGATATTCCTCCATACATACAAAGCCACACCATGGGAGTATGCTCCTCTCATCGTCAAGGCTTCCTATGGCGTATTTTTCATGTTGTGTTGTGTTGTGTTAGTCAAAATGCATTAGATATGATGGTGAAAGACCCACCCCTATATGCCAGGTTCATAAAAACACACCTAAGGCCCATTGTAGTAATGGCATCACGAGAAACTCCAAGTAGGATGACCAAAAATATGTTGAAATTCTACAGACAAAGCCATTAGTGGAGCAATGGGAAATTACCACATGTGTGAACCCTTAAGTGGTATATATTAAGAAATGTGACCAAGAAGGAGCTCATTTATGCATTTGAGTGTTTAGATAGGAGTGAGTGTTTAAAATACCCATTTTCCCCCAACCTTTTGATAAAGGTCCCAGAGTCTATAGGCTACTATTTTTCGACCTGTTTCTACTAGGAAATTCTTCATGCACTCCTCATTCATTTAATTCTTAGTGTGTTTAGTGTCAGTCAAGTTTTAACATGTATTTTATTTTCCCTAGGTCATGATTGCATGGTCATTCCTAAGAACATTTTTTCGGTGGAACTATGATATTCACAACTACAGGGAGAAACCAACCTCAACGACCGGGTGCTATGTGAGTAACGACGTGATAGTGACCGCATTGTGTGACCCATAAAATAATAAATGGAAAAAATTAATGTACTTTTTTCTTGTGGTTCTATTGACTTACTTGCATGTATAGTGTATGTTATTCATATTGATTGAGTGTAGGGAGCACAAACACTAAGAAAATGACATTAGAGCCCTTTCTCATCTCCAAACCCCACAAGATATCAAAGATTGCAGATTACTAAAATTATTCCAAACTGAGAGTATGAAGAGCCAATCAAGGTTACTATAATGATTGGTGCAGATGTGGGATCCCCATAACCAACAATTTATGGTGAAGGTGGAAATACTACAGTTAAAGATAGAAGATATATATTTCTTGAAAAGTTTATCAAGGTGAGGTGCCTCGACTTTTCTAGCCATTGTGAGGAGTAATTCAGAGGGAATTGTGGATGAGTACATGGCTATTTATTATAGATCACACTATTAGAAAGTAATTAATAAGGTATCAATTTGAGATATCACCGATATCACCCTTTGGACTTGTTGATGGTGCTTAATACTGCCAACATACAGGGGATCTCACCGATACGAGGTACCAATTATACCTCACACCATTTGGCGTAGGAGTCCCATACATAATATGACCCGATTTCCGTTTACTTAAAGATATGTTTTAGCTTTAGCTATTTGCACAAGAGAGAAGCACATATGTGATTTCGAATGAGCAAGCGAGTGTGCCTTATGAATGTTCGATTGCAGATGTATAAATGTTATTTTACTGAAAAGGGGGAGATAAAGTGAGACTCTAATAGGGAAGTAATAGTAGTACCCTAATGGAGACACATAAGAATGAGAAAGGATCATCTAAAATCAAGTGAAATAGTTCACATAGATGTGACGATCTTTATAAACATTACCAAACACTTCCAATAAATTAAGCACAAAATTCACCGAAATAGTTCAATTACTTCAGTACATGTGAAAACAAACATGAACCATAAACATTCAAAGAGTAGTCTTATAAATATTCATAATCCATGTGTGAAAATGTGCTGGCCAAAAGGCTTCAAGTATCAAGAAAAAATTCCAAGATACATAAGTACAATGAACATCACTAGCTCTAATAGTGGAACATCTTAGCCACTACTTGCTCCCCAAAAGTACTAACTCTATCTCTCTAATTCATTATGGGAGAAACCAAGGTTAAAAGTCCTTTTCATGAGTAAATAGGATCCTTTTATTACTTGAGGCATGACCTTTCACATCCCCATGACTCTTGAATTTCCAACTCCTAATGACTTCTTGTAGCTATTACAACACCCTCCAAAATTTTGTCCTATACCCAATTTTATATCCTTCCTTGATCTTGTTCATCGTCGTCACAGACTTTGAAACTCATTCCATTTGTTTTCTTAGAGTGTTATGTTCCCTTTCTAAAGTTGGGAAAAGTGTCATATTTTGGCACGCCGGATGTCGCATCATATATATAATCTTGTTATGGTGGTTCCAAGAGGTTGTATTTGTGAAAATGGGCTGTTCTAACCTTGTAAGTACCCATCATACTCATTTTCAAAGTTTTGAGCACTGTTGCAAAAGTGTCGTCACGACTGTCACAAAGTGTATCTTTAGTGTCATACTTGTCCTAATTAGTCGTAAAGCTGTCGCATGGAGGGAAATTATTTTTTATTATATCATGGATGAGCTATGTTGTTGAGTCAACAAATCATTTTAAGTGTGTGATCTCAATCCAAGTTTTATCACCGTTTACATTAGTCTCACCGATCCCACATTTAACCATTTTCGGAAAAATTTCCCGACCAAGTAACCTAAATTCACATGACCTCCCTGAGTTGTGCACTATGCAGTATCAATCCTATAGATGTGACCTTGCCCCTTGGCACTACGAAATTCATAGTTCCTACCTCCCAGGACTGTCACAGTACACAAATTTTGTGCCCAAGCTTCGACCTTGACCTCCAGAATTATGAAATCATGTCTCCCACCCTGGATTAAACTATGTACTTCAAAATAAAAAGCCTAAAGATCATTCCCTAAGCTCTTTAATTGCATAGCTATGTAGTATACCGACCTAACTTGTCTCCCATAACTGTGCAGTATGCTCACTTAGTGCCCATTCCCTCAACTTGTCTCACTAGCTCCTGGAACTGCATAGTTTTCTCCCCCAGTCCAGCCTGAACTATGCACTATGTAGTTTGAGAGCTCAAGCCTCACCCCTGGTTGTTTGAAATAAAACAATATGCAGTCACTGATCCCCTCTTCCCAGCCTGCCACTACTTTCGGGCTCAGTCTATGGATTAGAATGCACCATCTTAGACTAGAGGGTTTTCGGATTGATGTCGTCTCACCATGAGTGAATTGTAGGAACAAGTACCCTATCATGTCATTGTAAGATGATGAATAAGGAGAATGAGGATGGAATCATGCTAGAGTACAAGTTTTCAACCACTATTAAAGACTTGAGATCATTGAATATTCCTTATCACCAAGCCATGCAGAGGTGAAAAGAAGATCATTCTTAAGAAGAGTTTCAACACTCAACATCAATAATGGCTTGACATTGCCACATCATCAAGAAATCCATGTCAGAAAAGTCAAGTCATGTCACGTCATGAGTACTCACATGCCACATCATCGTGGCTAATGATGTAACATATGTTTTAGGAATGTATTACAAAGTGAAAGTACAAAATACATGTGTGGAATATGAAGAGTCATGTAAAGTTGAAAGGTCATAGGAAGTCAAAAAATCATGAGGGTATATGAAGAGTCACAAGAAAGGTGAAGCATCACATCCTCATTGTTACATATACCCACTCATTGTAAGAGAAAATGACTTTTCACATTTTCACCTTGGCTCCTCCCATATAGCATTAGAGAGATAAGCTAGTTATTTTGTGGAGTAAGGAATGGCTCCAATGATCCACTACTAGATCTAGTGATGTTCATAGTATACATGTGTCTTAAAAATATAAGCCTTCAAGGCCAAAACGTTCTTCATGCATGGATTATGAATTTTTGTAAGACTATTATGTAGATGTTTGTACTCCATTTTTTCTTTCACATGTGCTAAGATAATTGAACTATTTTTGTTATTTTAGTACTTACCTTATTGAGAATGTGTTGTAATGGTTTTTATTTTTTCCCCATCCTTGTGGAATATTACACCTAGTATTAAACAAATATTTATCATTTTTTGGTTGTAACGACCATCACATCCCTTGTGGAAAATTCCGTTGGATGTTAGACAGACCCCTCTGGTTCATGTGTGTCTCTTCTTGGGTGGTACTATTACCTCTCTCTTAGAGGCTCAGTTTTATCCCCTCTCTACAGTAGAATAAATTTGACACATCTACAATTGGAGACTCACTAGGCACACCTTATTTCTTTTCGAAGGGAACCATTGCATCCCTATCTCTTGCTGACAGTTATAGCCAAGGAAAATATTTAAGAACTTGGAAATCAGGCCTTTATACTCCTACACCAAAAAGTGAGGTCTAATTGGGAATTCATATAAGGGGGATCCCATGAATGTTGGTGGGTCTAACACCATCAACATTTATGGTTCTAGAAGAAGGGAATCCAAATTTTTATGGATGATAACCTCGCCGACCCAAATTATACCTTATTTGGTCAAGGCAGTAATATTCCCATCACTTCCCTTGCACATGCTCCTGAAAATGGTGGTTCCTCTCAGCCTGGGACTGCACAACCTTATGAACTCACATATAAACAGATCCGAACACTTCGCCCCATCACTCGCAAGTTTGTGAAAGCTTTATCAGATTGATACCAGGAGTACACACACTTCTGTATTTTCTGAGGAAGAAACCAACTACTCCTACCAGGGTGGTAGTTTCGATAGTTGAATATATGGTTATCACCACCCTTTAAGAGTTACCAGACTTTGAGGAAGATGAATAAAATCTAGAACAACCTCCAACTTTCAAATATGGTGACGATGATAACGTGGTATTCTCAGACAATACTTTTCGTGGATTAGGTGGCGAAGAGGACGAAGAAGATCCATTAGATTCTGAGAAAAAGGAAGAAGATGGTGATGAATACATGGCAGACCAAGATCTAGATTGGATGACTCAGGGCCCACTCGCACCTCTGGGTGTTTTACACAAAATTCCAAAGCATCCAGAAAAAATCTTAACGAAGTATGACCCTGACAAAATAATGAAGGCAGAGGACCACTTTGACTACTTCTAGCTACATCTGCAAACACTTTAAGTACGATATGATGATGTTGCATGTATATTTTTTTGTGTACCTTATATGGAAGAGAAACTGTATGGTATCACCATCTTCCTCCGAACTCCATCCAGAATTGGAGGGGGTTTAAGAAAATATTCCTTGAAAAATTTGCTGATGATAAGACTCCCGCCATGTTATTGAAATGATTAGGTAATATTAATATGGAGAAAAAGAAGAAAGTGAAAGATTTAAATCATAGGTTTAACCGTATCCTGAATAAATTCCCATAAAACACTAAACCCCATGACTCCATCACCATAGATTACTACACTTTTTCCTTGCTAGCAAGCATTGTGTAGTTTATGAAGCGAACTGCGAAACAAACAATTATGGAAAATTATGAAGAGGCGATTGCGGTTGAAAAGGACTTGCGTGCGATTAGGGTAATCGTAGATGATGAAACAACAAAAGACTCCAAAGACACGGGTAAAAGGTATCAGGCCTCCGTAAGCAAGACCAAAGAGAAAGAAAATTATGATCTTAGAAGTTTGACTTGTCTCGTCAAGACTCTGTCAAATGAGATGGAAGAGATGAAACAAATGTCAAGAAAAAACACCGTGAGCAGTAAGCCTCCAAGATTCAACTTGTTCGGAAGGATTGCAAATTCTGCCTTCAATTAAAATCAACTGAAAAAATCTGCGCAAAGCTCAAACGTCGTATTGAATATCGAAATTCTATGCATGGATCGATACCATTAATATCATCAAGCATATCATTTTGAGAAAACATTCCCACAATGGAATCACACCATGAACTTTCTTGCTACGCATATTTGCAATGCAGTGCTTACTATTGAGTAGACCAAGCCTGAAGAAGAAAAGAAAGAAACTACTATAACCTAAAAGACTCCAAGTGTGGGGCATGTAGTAAACATGTTTAATTCCATACTCACATCCCAAAAGAGCACAACTGAAAAAAATCCTCCAAGTGATCCTCTAACCCATATGCAGACCAAGTGGTACAATTTTAGAATTCAAGGGGTGAACACTAAAGCAAAATTGATGAAGCAGATACTCAAAAACAATTTGTTGAGAAAAATCAGTCCACCAGTCATTTCAACAAAAAACACTCAGTGCAAGTCTGGGAAAGTGGTATCAACAAAAATTACTTACGCAAATAGTAAGAATAATACCATCTCTCCAGAAGTCACAAACCAAGTAACTCCCACAAAACATTCGGAAATCCTTCCCGATGTATATTGCAACATAGTTGAGGAAATGAACAAGGTTCATGAAAATATTTCAACGTTCGATCTAACAAAGGTCACGAGCCAATGAGAAATCCTCCTACAAACACTTGGGAAATCCACTACAGGTAATGATGACTCTTCAAACAAGGGATCGAGTATGTCCTTTGGTTCCCTCGAATCAATGTTTAACACTTTAACAATGGAAGAAAATACACTCCACCCACCGTTTCTGTTAACGTGCAAAATTTTCAATTTAAATGTACACAAGTGCTTAGTTAATTTTGGTGCATATAAAAATGTAATGCCATTATTTGTCACAAATAAAAGCAATGAAAAATGGGAAAAAACTTATGCACATATTATTCAGTTTAACAAGACTCTTGTCCACGCAGTCGGGGAACTCAAAGACGTGATTATCCGTTTATCATCCGACGATCGAGTTCATCAATGTACAAACGTAGTAATTGTGGACATACCAAAAGAATACAATATTGTTGAGCAGGGACTAGTCCAACAAGTTACAATGGTACTTTGCTACAGACTAGTCACACCTATAGATTCCATACAAGGGCAGAAATAATAAGATCCAAGTGAACTCAAAGTGATACATGAAACATACTGTCACCCCCTTGAGTGGACAAAATAAAGGAGTGGCTTTCGCAAAAATTATTTTTGGAAATTTCTTCCTGGAAACTCGAGTGGTATTTAATCTTACATAACCATCCCTAGTCCCACCAGAAACATAGTTGGAGCTAGTGAAAATAACCATCCCTAGTCCAACTAGTGAAAATAACATTTGTACAATTAGTAGTAGTAGTAGTAGTAATAGTACTAGTGTAGTTCATAGTCCTTGTACATATGACATGTGGAATTTGTATTTTCATGGTTCCAAAATGCAGGAGGGATCTGAAGCTAGTTGTGTTTTAATAAACCCACTATAGAGAAAACATTTTATCTCTAGCCGCTTGGAATTCAAGTGTAGAAACAACACTGTAGAATATGAAGCACTCATCTTGCGATTGAAAAGAGACATTGACCTCAAAGTTGCATTCCTAAAAGCAATAGGTGACTCAGAAGTCATTTTACGTCAGGTACGCAATACCATACACTATGTGTCACCTCATCTTAAAATTTATCAATAATATGTATGGTGTTTAATTTCACACTTCCAAGATTTTAATATTATCTTTGTTCATAGAATGCATAATGAAACTGGAGATGCATTAGCAAATTTTGCTGCTAGGTTATCACCATTGAGGGACGATTTTTTCTGTAGATATTCTTTATAATCCATCCGTCCCCAATAATATTACTAATTTATGCATTTTCAATGAGGACCAACCGATACTGTACTTCATTGTGAACGCTAATGTTTTCAAATATGTAGCGATTGATGAATACGAGCACGAAAATTCATTGGAGAATGAATCCAACAAAAGTAAGGAAATATCATATCAAAGGGCGTGGTATCTTTGGAAAATATGTATGACCTGTATAACCACTTCTAGGGGTTTGTCAATGATAAAACCCACATTTCCACACCGTATTAGCCTTAATTGGTGCAAGTGACTTTGATGAGTTGAACATCACCCTCTAGGAGAATTGATATGGTGATTGACATTTGACTCAGGTACTCTGGGGAATTCCCACCCACAATAACCTAGGTAAGAGCCCCAAAATATTAACTACTAAGGTTACCACTTCATAGCCAAATGACTAGGGGGACACATATGATCAGAAACATATGCATAGGTAGGGTATCTAAATCTGATGCTTCCATAGATATTGCTCAAAGTGAGTTTTATGCCTTTCAAAGAGATCCCTATGTAACACACACAATTCATAGGCACTATTAGCTTTACAGTGGGCATGTCACCCTCATATTCGTGATGCGACCACATGCTTTACTTCTATGTGAGAGGATATTACTGATCATGCCACCACGATAATGGATTTACACTCTTTAGTATTTGTAGTTTCAATTTGATATCCTTTAAGAGTTTCCTCTCCAAACCCTACTCCAAGTATCTACAACCTTAAGCTATTGTTATTTTTCTATAATAAAAAAATATAGTTAAATTTATTAATGCTTTATTATATGGATGTTGTTTACTGAGTGGTAATGGAGTGTAACTAAGATGGCCTAAAATGACTCAAGACCAATCCTAATGCAAGCTATATGAAGTGCAATTTTTTCACTTTCAATTTTGATGAAAAATAATTAAGGAAGGTTAGAGAGTATATTTGAATTTTCCAAGTTAAAAACAACCTCACATTCACTCTTAATATTCACTCTAAAATTCACTAAATCCACAAAATAAATATGATCCATAAAATAAAAATAAAAATGGAAAATAAACTCTTAAACAATTCCAAAGAAAGAGAACCGACAAGAACTCAAAAGCTCAAAACTAAGGCTTTGCAAAAGAAATTGTGAAAAATGGATCATCACAGACAGATAACCAATAAGTTCAAATACAAAGTAAATTTTAGATACGTATCTCAATGTAGACAGCAAGAAAGAATACACCAATGATGACCTACAAGGGAAACAAACCAAACCATAGACAAGGAAAAAACACTAGAGAGGCTAAAGGAAATGGATTTATTCATGCTATAAACACAAAAATAGATCACAAGTATTCCCAAAACCACTAATATCTAGTTTACAATTTCACAACAAAAACAAAAATATCAATCACCACAAGAAGAAATTGAACCAAGAATGCAACTTTGGTCAATAAACGAAAATCATAGACAATTGAAAATATCTCCCAATTCAATGAATAAATTGACCAGATCTAGCCCAAATACAATTAATGGAGAAGGGTATGATATATCTAAGGATTTTTTAGTAGATATATGTTATGCAACTAGCTCACAAAATAGAAGAAAATATAGATCAATGACTTAGAAATAAACCTCTTCGAGGGGTGAACCTACTTTACATTATAGAAATGAACAATTGTTGTATGATTCAAATTACAAAACCTCCTTTCTATATATAGGAGTATAAGGGGTCACAATATAATCAAATACGATATAACAACAATAAAAATGGTGGGCTTCTATGGGGCACACTAATAACAATATGCGGACTACATGGGTACAACAATAAAAATAAGGGGGCTACACTAACAATAACAATAAGGGGATACAATATTCTTATAGGGAGCTCTCATGCCCCTCTCCTTCAATAAAATTGTTGTCCTCAACACTTGAGTAGTTCTGGATGATTATGTATAAAATTCTCATCTTCCCATGAGGAATCTTCAACGGGTAAGTTTTTCCACTTGATGAGATACTCTAAAATTGATCGATTCCATAGCTTTCGATTTATTGTTTCTGTGACTGGTTCAGGTTCCAATATGATTTTTCCTTCCTCATCAAGTTCTAGAAATATTGTTTGAATTGGAAACTTGTCACTTATAACCTTCTTTAAGCATGAAACATGGAAAACTATGTGCACTAAGGAATATGCCAGAAGCTCCAATTTGTATGCCACAGTACTAAAATTTTGCAACACCTTGTAAGGACCATAATACTTTGGTGATAATTTATTATCCTTCTTAGCTTGCTTGAGGGAAATTTTTTGTATCGTTGTAGCCATAAAAATACCCAGTCACCTACATCAAAACTTCTTTCACTGCGATGTTGATATACCTGTTGTTTTATTTGATTCTGTGCCAAAATGAGGTTATACTTTAAGAGTTGGAGAAATTTTTGTTGATGCTCGATGTGATTTTCCACTGCTTAAACCTTAGAATTTTATCTTAAAGATGATGTGATGGTTGGTGGATGATATCCATAAAGTGCCATAAATGAGGTCATTTTTTCCGCAGTATGGAAAGAAGTGTTATACCACCATTCAGCCAGAGGTAACCACTTAACCCATTGTGTCTATTTATTAGATACAAAGCAATGGAGATATTCTTCCAAACATTTGTTCACTATATGAGTTTTCCGATCAGATTGAGGATGATAAGATGAGCTATGAGCTAATTAAGTACCTAGACAAGAAAATAATTCTGTTGAAAAAATTCTAGTGAAAATGGGATCTTTGTCGCTTACCATAATCTTTGGGTTTCCATGTAGATTTTGAATTGTTCCATAAGTGAAGTAGCAACTGTACTGGATTTAAATGGATGTGATAATGTACAAAAGTGTGCATAATTGTTAAGTCTAGCAACTACCACCATGATGACACTCTTTCCTTCAGACTTGGGCAATCCTATGATAAAATCCATTGAAACCTCCTCCCAATATTGACTTGGAATGGATAAAGGTTGTAACAGATCCCGGGTCTTAATTATCTCAACTTTATTTTGTTGGAAAACCAAACATTCCTCCACAAACGTTTGAATATCAGATTTAAGGCCATCCAAAAAAAAATCCTTCTTAACCCTATGGTAAGTTTTTAAAAATCCTCAGTGCCCTCCTAAGGGAGAGGTGTGCAATTCCAAAATAATATTTTGTTTGAGTTGGGAATTCTTACAAATATATAAGTAATATTTGTACCATAATGAATCATTTTTCTAGCTAAATGTATCCGATTTACTGGGATCTTGTTGTAACTTTTGAATGAGTGCCCACACTTCTTCTTCATTCTTCCATTCATCCCTTGCTTTGGTTATCTAATGTGGTTGGATAATAGAAATGGAACAAAGAAATGCTTCCATATCCTCATTCTTTATCGAGAGTGCATATGCAACAACATTTTTGTTCCTTTTTTGTAGATGATTTCAAATTCATAACCCAACATCTTTGTGGCCCATTTTTGCTTCTCTTTTGAAGATAGTCTTTGTTCTAAAAAGTATATAAAACTATCATGATCCATTTTTACCTTGAAGTGTCTTCCCATTAGGTAAGGTATCCATTTCTTAAGTGCATGTAGTATTTACAATATTTCCTTCTGATACATAGGTTTTTGTAAATAATTTCCTTTGATTGGAAGACTTTCAAAAGAAACAGGTCTTCCTTCTTGCATTAAAACAACACCAATTCCATTTCTTGAGGCATCACATTCCACAATAAAGGTTTTTGTGAAGTCTGGCGTAGCTAAGACCAGTGCTTGGCACATTGCCTCTTTAAGATGTTCAAAGGCCTTAGTTACTTATGGAGTCCAAGAAAATGCATCTTTATTTAGTAATGTTGTTAGAGGTGCTTCCATTCTCCCATAATTCTGAAAAAACTTGTGATAATACGCTTTCAACCCGATAAATACTTGTAGATGCTTTATGGTTGTGGGGATTTTCCATTCCTCAATGGATTTTTTTTTTTAGGGTCTACCTTAACACTCTCATGAGATACAATATGACCCATATATTCCACCTCCTGTACTCCAAAGAAACATTTGGAGGTTTTTTCATATAATTTTTTCTCCTCCAATAGTTTGAGCACCATGTCAACATGTTGAACATGATCCTTCCAAGGCTCGTTGTAGATTAGTATATCATCAAATTTTTTTCTACGGAAGGGTTTGAAAATGGAATTCGTCAAACCTTGAAATGTAGAAGGTGCATTGGTAGGGAAAAAATTCATGACCAAAAATTTATAATAACCCTCATGATTTATAAATTCTATTTTCAGAATGTCTACAATATTCATTCTTATTTGATGATATCCTGAACGGAGATTCAACTTGGTGATGTAGATTGCTCCATGTAATTCATCCAATAATTCATCAACAACAAGAATGGGAGATTTATATTTAAAAGCGAGCTTTTTGAGATCCCTATAATATGGACACATGTGCCATGATCCATCCTTCTTGTGCACCAATACTAATGGAGCAGAGAAATAACTTTGACTAGGTTGAATTATACCGATCTCTAGCATTTCTGCAACCAGACGTTCACTCTCACTCTTTTGGGAATAAGGATATATGTAAGGCCTGATGTTTAGATGAAAACTTCCTGGAATCAAATGAATAGATTTATCATGATCACGAATAGGTGGGAGGCCTTTGGGATTCTCAAACATCTTGGAATGATATTCCAAGACTTTTGGAGATATGGAGAAATAGATGATTTCGATGTTTGAACTTGTAGTGAACATAATTGTTTATTTATTCAGAAGATTTATCATGACATTAAAGCTTATCATCTTTCCTATTTTCCTTGTGATACCTCGTAATTCAACTTTCTTTCCTTACCCCAAAAAAATCAAGAAAATTTCTTGAAAATTAAAATCTATAGTCCCCAAAGATTGCAACCATTGGACTCCTAGTACAACATCAACATCACCCATTGGAATATAAATAATTGGACTATTTAATACATATTCCTGCATGGTTAGCTTGATATTATGACACTTTCCAAAGAAATTTATAGTTCCTCCATTTGGAACCATCACTTGACACTCTGGTGCTGGATATAGGAAGCAATTCAATTTCTTGGCTATATTACAATGAATAAAATTACGGGTACTAACCAAATCAATTAGTAATATTACCTTTTTTTTTTGAACTCGATATATCCTTCTATGTTGAGAGATTGAGGAGTGGTAATTCCTGCCAATGCATTACAAGATATGGTTGGATTTATTTCTTCCTTCTCTGGGGTTGGTTCCTGGTGTATATCCTCCTCTTTTGATGTTTCTTGTTCCTTTTTCTTCCTTCTCTTCACAATATTTGGAAAATAATTTCTTCTCGTCACACTTGTGACTTTTAGTGTATTTTATATCAAAACTATAAAAAATCTCTTTTTCTCTTTTTTCCTCCAATTGTTGTGGTGTCAACCTTGTAGGTTGTGGAAGGATAGGAGCAGAAAAGTTTCTATCTTTATAGTTATGATTGGTAGACTTTTTTTTTTTTCCATAATTTTTCTTTAAAATTTTCTTGTCACCCTGAATTCGTTCTCCAAATAATCAGGTTCCCAAAGGCGAACCTCATGTTGGATGCTATCCTTTAAAGTCCCTATGAAGACAAAAATCCTATGCTCCTTTGGAATATTTGCTACCCTGATATTCAAGTTTTGGAAGTCCTCAATGTTCTCTGCCATTGAACCCTTTTGTTTGAGATTTATCAATTGGCTAAAGAAATTATTACTATTTGTATCCTCATAATGTGATACTCATTTCCTCCGTAAAAATTTACCAAGTGACAAGTAGTTTATGAGAAAAAAAACCATCGATACCATACAAAATGATTGGTTTATAAATATAAAGTTGCAATGCATACCTTTTGTGAGTGTTACACATCATGGATATCAAAATATTGCTCCATTTATAGTATCCATGTTACCGGATCCTTGCCATCAAACTTCCTCATATCGATCTTTGGAATGTGGTGGTTCTTAAACCCAACAATGGAGTTTCTAAAATCACAATTCAGATTCCTTTTTTCCTCATCATGATTTTCATGGATTACCTTGTCACCACCGAGAAGCCTTTATTGTAAAAAATTTGTCAAACCTTCCTTCAAACCTTCCATGTCTTCTTTCAAACCATCCATCTTAGATTCCATGCCATCCATCTTAGCTTCCATGTATGATTTTAAACCATCCATGTCCGCTTTTAATCCATCCTTTTAATATTCCATTTTTTCTTCTATTCCATCCATATTAGCTTCCATACCATCTATATTAGCTTCCATACCATCTATCTTAGCTTCCATTTAATTTTCAGTTACTCTTTGCGAGAGCGAAATTTGTTGCACTTGGTCTCGTAATTTTGATATATCATGTTGCAATTATCCCTCTTCAAGTGTCATAATAGAGATTTATGAGGGCTTAATGGGTGTTTGTTTATTTTTGGGAGGCATTTTAGAACCCAATACTAATATATATGCTTCAATATTCCCTTGGAATCAATTCAAACTAATTTTTTAAACAAAAGTTATGCAATTTAAAAAAAAATACACACATTTTTATTACTTTTGAGGGGCTCGATATTGAACCTGATGTATATATGTGATTTTGGGTCCCCAAGATTTGAATTTTGGTTCTGTATTAGCCCTATGAGTCTTCTTTCCAATTCCGTAGGTCAGACATAATTTGGATTCTTCAAGATAAAGTTATGCTTGATCTCTCACAATGACTTCATTATAGATTGGTTCAGTAGAGCTAACTTGTATGAAGTGCCAAATGCCACTATTTTAACCTTCAGACCTAAAATTACTACAATAAAAACTATAGTCCATTCAATTTCTTCCAATTTTTACAAAAATAAAATTAGATTCCTGAAACGAAAGTTATGACGTTTTCCCTAGGTCACCCGTTTGAGATTGAAATTTTGATCGTGAAAAAACCCTAAATTCCCCGGATCATATATCCGAAAATATAGTGAACCAAGATATGAAAGTTTTACACGAATTTCACCAATATTCCCTCTCCACGTTGTAAAAATTTCAGCATCTGAGGCCTTGTAGAAAAATAATTATAGGGAAAATTCCAATATGGCCTGTTTGAAGAAGTGAAAGCCTAGAATCCAAAGCTCTGATACCAAATATGCAACCAACTCACAAAATAAAAGAAAAGATAGATCAACGACTTAGAAATCAACTTATTTTAGGGGGAAACCTACTTTACATTACATAAATGAAAAATTCTTAGATGTATCAAATGACAAAACCTCCTTTCGATATATAGGAGTCTAAGGGGTCACAATATAATCAAAGCCGACATAAAAATAATAATTTAAGGTCACAACAATAACAATATTGGGATTCTCTGGGGCATAATAATAATAATATGGGAATACATGGGTACAATAATAACAATAATGGGGCTACACTATAAATAAAAATAAGGAGATACACTAGTATTATAGGGACATAACAATACAAGAGGAAACCCGACCAAAAAACCCACCTACAGAAGGAGGTCCCAAGAAACTAACAACAAAAATTCTGGTTGCATAAATGATAGAAAGAAACCTATGAACTTCTTGTATGGTCTCTATGTAAATGAGTAGCATGTAGCAACCATGAGCCAATGGAGAATTGAAAAATAAAATGAGAACTAGATATAACAAATACAAGAAAACTCAACGTATAACATACCCATACAAAGTTGAAAATAACAAAAGAAAACTTAGCAACAATTATAGATCCAAAATCAAAACCAAGGAGAGAGAAATAAAAACACTAGGGATAGATTTCCTAGTGTATTTTTTGATTTTGTTTTATTAAGAATGCTCAAGATAAAAGTAGCCTTTTCTACACAAATCTAGCCCCCGAATCTGTAAAACTATGGGTGTAATACACGTGAAACCTAAGGACTTAAGACAAGTACATGCAAGCTATATCTACCTAATAAGGTAATGAATGTGAACCTGATCCCTCGCATGTTGGTGGAGACCATAGATCTAGAAGAAACTCTGGAGATCTTGCTCCTATTAAAATATCCTGATCCTTTCTCTTATATCTAACCTTTTGCAGACAATCACAACTAAAAAAACAATTGTTTCTCCTTCATAGAGGGGAGGCTAGAATTTACAATAATAGGTCCAAACCATATAGATATAATCAACTTAAATCATATATGGGAAATTAATCAGACATAATTATATTAAATCAAATAAAAAATACAATTTTACCTTGAGATATTAGTGACCCATCCTCAATCCTGGGTTCAAAACCTTCCTTTGAATCATAACAAGACAAAAATATTTTTTCACACAACAGAAGTCTAACAGAAAATAACTAGTGTAACCTAGATATATTTTCCTCCCCCCTCTCCTATTTTATATAGGTTTTTTCCATCCTTCAAGATAATGTATCTAGACACCTAAGGGCTTGAGAAATTAGGAAACTTATACAATAATAAACTCTTATCCAGATCATACACAAGTAGGTTGATTTTATCTCCCCGTGAATGAAAAAATATAGAAGCTTTGACCAGGGTCACTCCCTACATAAAGGAAAATAGGGTACCATGTTTATATGCTATGAATTTTCTAGAAGAAGTTGTACACAATATGAAAATGTTTTGAGAGTGACCACCCTACTAAATATGGCTAATCAAATAGGATGAAGTGCGCATCAAGATCATTAATTATATGATGGACTATGTTCTCTCTTATCGACTCAAAGTGAGAAAAATAAGATATAACAATATATTTGAAATTATAGCAAACAAAAGTTTGAATTTTATACCACAAGGACCTAGATATTTCTCCTCTATATTCTCTATATTTCATAGTATGAAATGTATCAGAAAGAAAGTTATAGTGAAAATTCCAATATGACTTATTTGAAGAAAACTTCAGGAGCATTTAGAAACCATAAATTCCTCAAAGAATATCTCTAGAATTATATCAAACCATAGTTTTAATTTTATATCATAATTCATGAATATATACCCTTTATTTCTTCCATATGTCAGAGTCTTAAACTCCTATAAATATTTTTATAGTAAAAATGCCAAGTTGACCTATTTGAAGCAGATTTCAAGAGCATTCAAGAACCCTAATTCCTCACGAAATATCTCCAAAATTAAAACCTAACGGATTCTAAATTTCTATCATAGGTACATGAAGATATATCCTCCCTCTCCTCCAAGTTTCATGTTATGAAAATTCCTAGAAGAAAAATTATAGCGAAAATTCCAAGCCAATACATTTGAGGCGGATTTCAAAAGAATTCAATAATCCTAACTTTGTTAGATTGTATATTTTAAATTACAATGAATGAAAGTCTAAAATTTCTACTGCAAGTGAAAAAATATCTCCCTATATCTCCTCCAAGTTTCATGGTTTGAAACATCCCAGAAGGAAAGTGATTCCAAGATAACTTCTTCACTCCACAAATTACATTTTTGCTCCACCTTTATGACGAAAAGACTATTCACCAACTTATTTTGTGCACCTTAGATCTGTTCTCTCTTGGATATTATTAAAATGCAACAATCATCCATCCTTTATTTATAGTTTTTTTATGTTCACTTACATGTCTAACTTGTAAAACTGGATGGGCCAACCTGAAAAAATATTTCATATCTTCTCATTCCTATGGAGTAAGTGGGAGTTCCATATACCATTGGAAAGGTATTGGAATAATATTTTCAACCATATATACTATGTTCCCATTTGAAATAGCTATTTAGAGTAAAATTACCTTCAAATATAGAGTATCCAGACCAAGCATCAAGAAAAAATTGGGCATCCAAACAATATTTCAAACAATCTTCATCTTGCAATATTTATCTTGGACATTTGTAGCCTCCCCCTGTCTTTGAAATAAATGACAAAAATATTTACAATAATATCCTCCTAAATTTGATATTCTCAATCTCCCCTCGATAACTTTGACATCAATGAAAACACAATATTCGACACTTAATTCCATTAATAGGGAAGACATGTCCTTTCCCTAGTTGTGATAGAACCTCCTTTAAGGTTGCAGGGTTTAAATTTCAAAGGTATGAGTGGAAATATGCCAATAAATATTCTTTTTTATGAATCAATCAAACCTCCAGGCTTGGAGCCAAGATAACCAAATGATGCCCTTGTAGACATTTTAAATATGATAAGTGGAAGCAATCCTAGGAGCTTGAAAGAGAGGGAAGGAGTTTGGTGGATAATGTGTATATAAAAATAGGGTTTTTAAAGATGGAAGTATATAATCTAGTCCAAGGGGAGTTGAAGAATAAATAAGAAAATGAGTGACCTTAAAGCACAATAGAATAACAGGTTAAGCATTGGAGGGTCCAGGTTGTATAGAACCATAATACTTATTTTGTTTATTTCATGTTGTGGGTTTGGTATATGGTACCATGGGTTTTTAGGCCAAAACAAACTCTTTTTTATGTGAATTCCAGATTCCAAATTGCAATACCCAAGGAAATACATAATATGCTTAGTATCAAAATATCAGGCAGAGTTTGATGGGTTTGACTCAAATTGACATTGTAAATTACAAGTCCAAAGTAGATTGTGGTTGATATGGACCTTAAATAAGGCATCTTAAGTGACTGCTAATTTATCAAGTGGGCCTTTGAAGTTATAAATTCCCAAATTGTATGCCCAAAGAGTTAAAGTGAATCAAACTAACAACTAGAGATTAGAGACCAAAGGGGGGATCCGAATGAATTTAAGGAAATAACATAAGTTCTAGGCATCTTAGAAAAGTTTCATGTTTAGGCATAGGTGAGGGGGAATTCGTGAAGGTAATCCATTTCATCAAAGTAGTGATTGAGAGGTACCATATCATTATTGGGTGGCTTAAGTATAAACATGATATAAGAGTGGACTACATAATGCACCTCTTAGTGGGTAAGCATTTATGAGTACCCAAGTACAAATGTCATATGCTATAGGATACAACAATAATAAAATAAATCTCATGTGATACCAAGTATCTTTGAGCCAATATTGACCTTTTAAAACCATGAATAAGATAGACTAAGATCTCACATAGTGCCTAGATAAATTATAAGGACATCTATCAATATGCTAGAGAGTTAGCCATTGAGAATTTTTTGTCATTTTGAGGCATTTGATCTATCGATGGATCTCAACAAACTCAATTGACACATGGTGTACAAGGTTGAGCTATTAAAATATTTTACTTGGTGGCCAACTAGCATCATTTATAGGCCTCAAACTCTCCATCACATCCAAAGGAAATCATTATAAAGGGCTCTACTCACATAAATATTCCCATTGATTACATTTTAACTTGCACACTTTTTAAGGTTCAAATTCCATTTTCAAATGCATGGATTCAAGACTTCAAGCCTTATTCCTATCCTTATACTACCAAATATACCACAACTGCAATATGTTTGTAAACAATATAATATGTATACACTTAGATCATTAATAATTGGAACATAATACTTTAATCATAGTTGAACTTCATATTAACTCATTATTTTGTACCTACAAAAAAATTAAATTTTAAGCAAAGAATACTACAATAACCATGACAATCATGTGCATATTCGCTATCACAAACATATATCATTTTCCATGAGGCTCATGGTTTTCAACAATAAATTCTTAGAATAAATATTATAAGTGATAGTTAATCTTTATATTCTTTATTCATATACTATTAAAATATTTTTGTAGGTACCCTAGAATAATTTCATAGTTTCATCATGCACATAACCACAACCGCATGCTGCAACATAATCATAAGTATATCATCAACCTCAAACTATGAAAAAATTGCGACTGTATTAAGTGTAATGTAACAACCCACGATTGATTTCCTATGTAAATAAAAATAAGACCAAGGTCATGAGACTCATACTCCAAGCTGAATATTGGGTAAAACATAGTGATGGATATCACTAATGCTTAATAAATGGCTATGGAAATTGGAAAAGGAATTTGGCAAAGTGGAAATAATTGGAATTTTATTTATGAAAATAAAGGAAATTAGGAGAAAAGGGAGATGAAGGATCAAAAATTTTCATGAGGAGGAAATTGAAGAGAAAATGAAGAGAAATGAAGAAAACAGAGGCCTCAATAATAAAAATGTTTCTGAAGACCAGTTGCTAGCCTTTTGAAAGTTTTTGGGTGGAGATCTCTTCTATTCTCTCATTCTCTCATACTCTTGCACACTTAGAGAAATATTGGAGCATGCTTGGAGCACTCTATTATTCATTGGATTTGGAGAAAGAAGGAAAAGGAAAGCATGAAAGCACAAGGGAAAAAGTGGATTGACAAATACAACTTGATTGATTTACAGGTAACATGTTGCATGTGTGTTGTCCTTGCTAATGTTATGAAACCAACTCCAAAAATAGAAGAAAAGAGAGATCAATGCCTTATAAATAGCCACTTAGAGGGGGAAACCTCTAATACATTACATAAATGAACACTTATTAGATGATACAAATGAAAAAACCTCCTCTCTATATATAGGAGTCCATGGGGCCACAATGTAATCCTAGCCGACCTGACAATAATAATGTAAGGGCACAATAATAACAATATGGGGGTTACAGGGGTACAATAATAACAATAAGGGGGTTAAACTAACAACAATAAGAGACTATACTAGTAATATAAGGACCTAACATGCTCCTCTCGTTCAAAAAAGTGTTGTCCTCAATGCTTGAGTAGCTCTAGGTGCTTCTGTATAAAATTCTCATCCTCCCATGTAGAATCTTCAGTGGGTAAGTTAGTCCATTTGATGAGATACTCTGAAATTGATCGATTTCGTAGCTGTCGAGTTCTTGTTTCTGTGACTTCCTTAGGTTCCAATATGGTTTTTCCTTCCTCATCAAGATCTGGCAATATTGTTTGAACTGGAATTTTTTCCCCTATAACCTTTTTTAAGCATGAAACATGGAAAACTGTATGCACTCGCGAAGAAGAAGGAAGCTCCAATTTGTATGCCATAGTACCAATATTTTGCAACACCTTGTAAGGATCATAGTACTTTGGCGATAATTTATTATTCTTCTTAGCTTGCTTGAGGGAAATTTGTTTGTATGGCTTGAAAACAAACTAGTTGTCTCCCATCAAAACTTCTCACCGTGATGTTGATCTCATTTGTTACGCTCAACTCAATTTTGTGCCTCCCATAGGTTATCTCCTTAAGAGTTGGAGAACTTCTTGTTGATGTCGATGTGATCTCCAACCGCTTTGAACTCTAGAATCCAAAGCTTTGATACCAAATGTTAAGAAACCAGGCCCAAAAAATAGAAGAATAGAGATATCAACGCCTTAGAAATAAGCCACTTCGAGGGGGCAACCTCCAATACATTACATAAATGAACAATTCTTGGATGATACAAAACAAAAAACTCTCCCTATAATAGGTCTTACAATACAATGTAATCCTAGCCAACCTAACAATAATAATGTAAGGGCACAATAATAAAAATATGGGGGTTACAGGGGTACAACAATAACAATAAGGGGGTTACACTAACAATAATAACGGACTATACTAGTAATATAAGGATCTAACAACTAATTTATGGATGTATGGTATATGCATGTTGCTTTTTGGTTATGTGTCATCATTGGCATGGAGGATTTCCTGGATTGTCAATGGTTTTAGCTCTACCTTTCAATTTTACTGACCATGGCGTTGTGGGTTTTCCACTTGATTTTTTTTTGATGGGTTCTCATGATTTCTTATGGCCGTGGGTTGGAACAAACATTCTAGAATCCCTAGAAAAACTTGGTTTGAGTTACTAGTCTTGGAGCCTAGGTTGGGAATAACACTCTAGAGCCCTTGGTGGGTTGAGTAACTAGTCTTTAGAGCCGGGTTGGACAAACGATCTGGAGCTCTGGAAGGCTGTGGGTTGAGTTACTAGTTCCTGAAGCCCTTTAAAACTTGGGTAAAGATCGATCTGGTTGGTGTTAATGATGTCTGACCATGGAAGGGGAATGACTGTGGATGAGGGTTGAGGTGATTTTTTCTCTAGAAGCCCTAGTTTGGTTTTGTTTGGATTATTCCATGAGATCCCACATTTATTCTTAGAATATGGTGTGAGGGTGATTGGCTAAAAGAAATAATTGGCCCAACCAAATTTATGGCCGGGTAGTACGTGGAAGTCCCTGGATTGGTTGGTATTTTTATATGTTAATAAGAGATATTATTCTATTGTGATTCATGTATATTTGTAGCGATTATGTTGGTGATATTTTGGCTAAGTTTCCCTGGTTTCTATGCTGGTTATTTGTTGGTTATATGTTGGTTATGTGATGTATATTACTTATGGATCTTGACATGTTTTGATGGGTGTATGAATGGTTGATGAATGCATGGACTAAAAAATGTTATTGCAACTATTATTATAGGGCATTATACCTTCTTGGTGATTCTCAGATAATTCTTAGACTCATATGATTAGATATGAATTCATGACCTGTATCTTACATGTTTGCCATATGTTTGATGAAATGGATGTCATGGCTAGGCCTGGTTAGGTCAAGTTATTGTTCAAGTTTTGTATGTCTAGAATCGTCCCTATGTCATTTATCATTCTAAGAAGTCTTAGGCAGTTCTATGCAGGATGGCTTGGAATTGTGGCTCAGATATCAGGATCACATGCATTGAACTAAGAAATTTATGTCACAACTACATGGAGCAAGGCTTGTGAGTGTAGTTGGAGGCCTTCAATCACATGCAGGTAGTGTCAAGGGTGCATTTGGGAGCCCAGGTCAATTAAAAAGGATCCCCAACTCAGGGTTTGGTCACCTGGGGTGGTTCTTTGGCCCCTAAGTGTCCTATAGCCCTAAGGGTTTTTGTGAGTTGTCAGTTTGTAGGCCCCACTTCCTTAAATTGAGCTTATAGGTAGGGTCATTTCATAGGAACTCTTCGTCTCATGTTTACCCTGGCAAACTAGTGAAATTGGGTAAATGTAGGAGGGGTGGTTACAAGGGGGTGTCAGAACTTCCAAGTTCAACACTTGGACTGGATGGGTGGGATTTAATTGTTATGAATGCATGTTAGTTGTCTATGTGTTTCTATGCATGCATTTCGATGGTGATTGTTGTGGTATTGTGTCGTCATGATGTTGATGTTGAGATGCTTGATATGTTGATTTCGTTATATATACATATGTTGTGCTAACCCAAATTTATTGTGCAGACAATATATCCTCCCCTTAAATTAACTAAAATATGTTGATTATGTTTATATTTGGTTTATCAGACATGGTGTGTTTGCAGGAAGAATAAGATCAAGATGACTAGCAAAACGATGGACTACAATTCATTGGATTCTCCCTACAGATTAGATGAAAAATATGGAAATGAGTACTCCCCTGAAATAACAGATACATTGAGAAGTTTGAAAGAAAAGACCAGAAGTTATAAGGTGAATAATGACAAGATCATTCAGTCACAAGGAGGAATTTCCAAAGTATAGAAAAAACAAGAAAAAGTTAATGCAATCATCCTTTAGAGTCTATCAGATTTGTATAGATAGGGACTGATTAGGATAAACCATGTACAAGAGGACATAACCAATGGGGAAGATGGTATCAAGTCTTAGTCAGGATACATGTTTGATAGGGATGACGCAATCAAATATGATGGGTTCTTAGATACACTTGATAAGAGGGGTTATGATCATGGGTTCTATTCTAGTTCTAGTTTAGAGAGACATCATCGTCATCACCGCCACCATCTGTATGGGAGTAGTGGGAAGTAGTACTTGAAAAAGGAATTCAAAAAAGAAAATCCTCCTACATTTGATGGAGAAATGAATAATTCACAAGATGTAGAAGCTTGGATTCTTGGGATGAATAAGATTTTCAGATTGCATGATTATTTAGAAAATATGAAATCTAGGATAGCTACTTTCACTCTTAAAGGAAAAGTAAACATTTGGTGGGAAGATGTGAAGATTTTTAGAATAATTCGAGAAGAGGATCTGACTTGGAGTGAGTTCGAAATAATTTTCAGGAAGAAGTATCTATCTGAAAGGTACTATGATGGCAGGGAAAATGTTATGAAACGAACTCCAAGAATAGAAGAAAAGAGAGATCAATGCCTTAGAAATCAACCACTTCGAGGGGGAAACCTCCTTTACATTACATAAATGAACAATTATTGGAAGGTACAAATGAAAAAACCTCCTTTCTATATACAAGAGTCCATGGGGTCACAATATAATCCTAGTTAACCTAACAATAATTATGTAAGGGCACAACAATAAAAATAGTGGGATTTTATGGGGCACAATAATAAAAATATGGGGACTACAGGGGTACAAAAATAAAAATAAGGGGGCTACACTAACAACAATAAGGGACTACATAGTAATATAGAGACCTAACATGCATCTCTCCTTCAAACAAGTGTTGTCCTCAATGCTTGATTATTTATGGATGCTTCTGTATAAAATTATCATCCTCCCATGTGGAATCTTCAGCGGGTAAGTTATTCCACTTGATGAGATACTCTAAAATTGATCGATTACATAGTTATCAAGTTCTTGTTTCTGTGACTGCTTCAGGTTCCAATATTATTTCTCCATCCTCGTCAGGTTTTGGAAATATTGTTTGAACTAGGACTTGCTCCATATATTCGCCATCAAAATTTTTGTCAATCCTTCCTTCAAACGTTCCATGTCTACTTTTAGATCATTCTTCATGTCTTACATGTTGCCTTTCAATTTTTATTCTATACCATCGATCTTATTTTCCATTACATTCTTCAAAACATCCATATTAGCCTCCATGTCTGCTTTTAAACCATCTATGTCATCTTTGGTTGCTCTTTGTGAGATCGAAATTTGTTGCACTTGGTACCGTAATTTTGATATATCATACTGCAATTCTTCCTCTTTATGCATCATAGTAGAATTTTTTGAGGGCTTAATGGGTGTAGAATTCTTTTTTAGAGGCATTTTAGAACCCAATAAAGATATCTATGATTCACTATGCCCTTGGAATCACTTCAAACTGATTTTTTAAACAAGACTTATGCAATTTAAAAAAAAACCACACCTTTCTCTTGATTTTGAGGAGCTCGATATTGAAACTGATGTATCTCTCTAATTTAGGATCTCCAATATTTTAGCTTCAGTCCTATAGTAGGACTATGATTCTTCTTTCCAATGCCATAGGTCTGACCTGATTTGGATTCTTCAAGGCAAAGTTATGCCTAATCTCCTGTAATGACCTAATTATGGATTGGTTGAGTAGAGAGAACCTGTACGGCGTGCCACGCGTCACCGTTTCCTCTTTTGGCTCTAAAACTGATACACCATAAACTACAGTTCGTGTAATTTTGGATAATGTTTACATAATTCCAATCCGATGCTTAGAGAGAGAGTTATGATGATTTTCCCAAGGCCACCTGTTTGAGATGAAATTCAGGAGCCTACAAAAACCCTAACTTCTACATATCATATCTCCGAAAATATTGCGAACAAAAATCTAAAATTTTTATATGACGTTCATAAAGATTTATTCACAAATGGGTTTTTTAAGCTTCTGAACCTTTGTATAAAAAAATTATAGTGAAAATTCCACAATGACCTGTTTGAAGCAGCAAAACCCTAGAATCCAAAGCTCTGATACCAAAAGTTATGAAACCAACTCCAAAAATAGAATAAAAGAGAGATCAACGCCTTAGAAATCAACCACTTCGAGGGGGAAACCTTATTTACATTACATAAATGAATAATTCTTGGATGATACAAATGAAAAAACCTCCTTTCTATATATAGGAGTCCATGGGGTCACAATATAATCCTAGTTGACCTAACAATAATAATGTAAGGGCACAAAAATAACAACAGTGGGCTTTTATGGGGCACAATAATAACAATATGGGGAATACATGGGTACAAAAATAACAATAAGGGGGGATACACTAAAAAAAATAAGGGATTACACTAGTAATATAGGGACCTAATAACAAAGGAGTTCTATGAGTTGAAGATGGGATCTATGAACGATGAGGATTATACTAGAAAATTCTTGGAGTCATTGAGATATGTGCCTTATATTAGGGAGGATAAAGTAAAGATTAAGAGATTAATCAGTGGATTTATAGTGTCATTCAAAGACAAGATTGAGATTGATGAGCCTAAATCATTGGAGGAAGTCATCAGAAATTTGAAGCACTATTATGAGAAATCGAAGTGCAAGAATGAGTCTATTAAGGATTGGAAAGGTAATGAAAATAATAAAGGAAAGTGGGATAGTAAGAGAGGAAAAACTTAAGGTACATATGACAAGGAGAATGCAACACATTACAAGAAATTCAATACAGTTAATAGAGGACAAGGATTTAGTCTTGGGAGCAGAACAATGGTGATGGTAGAAAGCCTTTGAAGTGTTTCACTTGTGGAAAGGACCATCACAGGAGAGATTTTCTAAAAAATTAGGACGGTAGACCTCAGATCGACATTTCTCAAGAGGCACATACAGTTGGGGATGTTGGACAGAGTATTCCTCATATTTTTTTATCATTGGATAATAGGCAGGTTTATCATTAGGCATCTATTATCGAGAGGGAAGGTAAGCTTTGTGATCAAGTTGTTTCTATTTTGATTGACCTTGGATATAAATATAGTTATATCAGTCCTAACCTAGTTCATAAGTGTTGTTTGAACAAAGAAGTACATGCAGATTCTTGGTTTGTGTAGTTGGATACATGTACTAAGAAAATAGTTCATCATTGGGTAAGATATTATGCATTTGAGTTGAACGATATGTCTACATTAGTGCATCTAAATGTGCTTCCGTTAGGATCATACAATATACTATTTGTTGGCAATGTGTTTCTTGTATCCTATTATATGATTGTCCTTGATGGAAACTCTCTGACAAAGGATGCAGATAATGACTGTATGAAGAATTCAGAAAACCATCAGTAGTTCTATACAAGCAGAATATAAGACTGAATGTACATTAATCGAAGCTTTGGGAGAATCGATGTGAATAAGGATGTGTTAAATCATGTGTGAATAAGTTCGGTGTATTCATACATCCTGACAAACCTCTAAAGTTGGAGGGTTCTGGTCTCTTCGCAATATGTGTTAAGTATGGTTGAATAAACCTGAGTAAAGGGCCGATGGATTCGATAGGGTTAACCTGCTTGCTGAAGAATGCAATTGAATGGATACATGATCGCAGAGCATGTTTGCTGGAATATATATATATATATATATATATATATATATATATATATATATATATATATATATGACATGTGTTAGTAAAGATGCCCTTTAATGTATATTTGCATCCACAAATAGGGAAGAAGCCTATCCATTCCAATATCCGTTGAAAGTATGGACCAACTCGAATTATATATAACCTGAGTTAAATTAACATAATCGCGCGGAGGAAGAACAATTAAAACAGAGTTATGCCTTCACGGAGAAACGTAGCAATGACGGAATAAAGGCAAACGGAACCTTGAGCGAAGGAGAGGAACCACGAGCAGAATGAACAGTGAAGGGGGTTTCCGATTTTCATCGCACCGCTTTCGACGGGCAAGCGGTATTCAAGAGGTTGGGAGCAATTCCATAGAACGAGTGACATGCGTCCCTGAACGAATTTGCAAAACCGCCATCACTGCGCGCCATCGCGCGTTAATGTTCGACCAAGGAAGCCGCGCGATATTGTTGTGCACCGTCGATTTGGAGGGGAGCCATCGGACGGTGGCCGTATGAGGAAGGTGCACGATGAATAACCACGGTACGGTGTGAGTATGTGAATGGATCATTGATTATATATGTGGGCCTGGTTCTAAATTATATTAATTGGGACCTTTTAAACTAAGGTTTGTGGGGTTAATAAAGGATGTTGAATATGTGAAGTGGGCGAAATATGAAACATGTGATGTAATGAAAGTGGGTTAATATATGCGTTGATCTCACGAACACATAAACCTGGGGTTGATATATGCCTTGGGGAGTTCATAACTAAAGGAGGAATTGGATTAATATCTCAATCTCAGATTGAGATATTAAAAAGCCTTAGATTAATTAATTTCCAGACCAAGAAAATAGAACAATGAAGAGTTGTTTGGGGATTGGGTAGACCCCACTGGATTATCTATTTGATCTCATCTAGGAATACCATCAGCTGTTGAGTGGTTTTGACTCATGGTATTAATAAAGGCAAAAACTATATAAGGAGAAGAGGATCATAGTAAAACGTGTGCATGGAGAGGGGTTGTTAATGAATAAATATCTTTAAGAGATATTTGCATGATTGAACTCTTTCTGATAAATCTGAATCTATGATGCACCTATGGAGATGATGAAGGTTCAATATCTCTAGATCTAGAAATGATGAATATCTAGGAAGATCTGAAAAAGAAATAATGAAGACCTGGCGCAAGTCTGATGAAGAAATTGAAGAAATTTGGTGGATCTGAGGGTTGAAGTCTTCAGCATGAAAGTGGAAGCTTTCTGCCAGTACAAGCTGGTGTTAAAATCAGGGGGTTGGAGCTCCCTTCCAGTAGTGACTGGAGAACGAGAGAAGGTTGTAGCCTTCTATAGGTGGGTGCCTGCGTGCTGGTATAAGTCTGCGCCAACACAAAATTGTAAGAAGTTTTATTTATAATAAATATTGAAGACAAAGACGACAACAGCGGTGGTTTTCTCCCAAATTGGGTTTCCACCTTAAATACTGGTGTTCATGTGTGTTGCTTATGTGTGATGGCTTATTCTGTTATTACTGCACATGCTTACTGCTTATTAAACTTCTGATGAAGGAAGGATGCAATAATCTAAGTAAAGAATTAAATGCATAATAAGATCTCTAATAAAAAGTTTTCAGTCAGCTCTAAATACTGATTCACCCCCCCCTCTCAGTATTTTTCCCAACAATTGGTATCAGAGCAGGTCCTTCTGAAAAAGCTTAGCCGCTAGAAGGAAGATCAAACAAGATGAACAATCAAGAAGGAACAACATCTATCAGGCCTCCGCTCTTCAACAGAAACAATTTAATCTTATGGAATACAAGGATGAGATCCTATCTTCAATCTCTGGGAGCAGATGTATGGGCTATAGTTGAAGGAGGATATCAATATCCAGTCGCAGTACTAACAGATCCAACGGAAAGAAAGAATTACGAAACAAATGAAAAAGCGGTCAATGCTCTATTGGGAAGTCTAACTGAATCAGAATTTGTCAAAGTCATGTAGCTGAATACAACAAAGGCAATATGGGACAAAATCATTCTAAGTTATGAAGGTGATGCAAAGGTAAAAAGTGCTAAACTCAAAACTCTCAGAATTCAATATGAGAACCTAAAAATGCATAATGAGGAGAGCATTACCAATTTCTTTTTACGTCTTGATGATATTATAAATCGTATGAGAAATCTGGGAGAAACAATAACCGAATCTACTTTGGTTTAGAAAGTTTTAAGATCACTAACGACAAAATTTGAGTCAAAAGTTTCTGCTCTTGAAGAAAAGCAGGATCTTCAAAATCTTACTGTGGTGCAACTTCATGGCATACTAACTGCATATGAAATGAGAAGAGGAGGACCATCTGAAGTCAAAGAAGCCGTCTTTAGAGCTTCTACAGAAGGGAAAGAAGTACAAGAGACAGAAGGATCAGGGTATATCTCAGAAGAAGATGAGGTAAATTTTGTAAAGAAACTCCAACTTGGTACAAGACGGTTCAGAGGTAAGCTTCGTTTCAAATGTTTTTCTTGTGGAAGAGTTGGTCATTATGCTGCTAAGTGTCCTCACAAAGAAACACATGAAAAAGGAAAGGAAGTAGCAAGAAGGAATAAGAATCAGTTCAGTACTAGAAAAAGTTACTATACTCATGAAGACAGTGATGGGTTATCAGACAGTGAGGAAGAATGTGAACAAGATCTTAGACTTCTCATGGCATTTGAAAAAGAATCTAGAGAAGAAAAATATACTTTTATGGATGCTTTAGAGGAAAATTATTTTATTGATGAAATTAATCAACTCAAAATATGCTTAGAAGAAAGTAAATTATCCATAGAAACTCTGAAAAACCAGCTTGAAGAAAAGGAGAAACATAATGAGAAATTAGAATATGAAATAGTAAGTCTAAGAAAAGAAATTGAGAAAGTAAAGACTTTGAATCTTAGATTTGCTAAAGGATCTGAAACCTTAGATGAGATTATCAAGGTACAACGTTCTCCTCTTATAAAGACAGGTCTTGGATATATCGGAGAATCTTCTCAGGCTTCAACACCAAATTATCTAAAAGCAGCTACAACCAGCATACAACATTCTGCCACTCAGCAAGGGAATAAAGAATCTTTACAGGTAAATCATGACCATCTCAATTCAAAGAACAATAACAGGAATACCTTTCAAAGAAACACCAATCAACAGGTAAATTTGAGTAGAAGATATAATGATCGCAAAAATTTCTTCTTCAATGGACAATGTTTCTCATGTCACAATTTTGGTCATAAAGTTGTTCAATGTGTTGCATATAAAACCATCATGACAAGAGAAGCAAGAAAGAAAAGGATTGATATTGGAACAAAGAAGAATACATATAACAACTTTTCTCCTCTTCAAAATGAAGTTGAATGTGATTATTGCAATAACTTTGGTCATGAAGAATCTGAATGCAGGAGCAAAGTCCAGCCAAAAGAGCATTTTCCTTCAAGCTCCAAAGTATGGAAAAAGAAGGAATTACAGGTTGAAAATTGTAGCATAGCTTTATTTGCAGAAGGAGAAGAAAATCAATGGTACATTGATAGTGGATGCTCAAAACACATGACAGGTGACAAAAACAAACTTCTTGCATATAGTGCTCTAGAAAAGGAAAAGAATGTTACATTTGGAAATGATACTCCTGCTGTCATTAAGGGAAAAGGATCTGTTTTTCTAAAAGAAAAGGTGAAAGATACTAATGTCATGTATGTGGATGGATTAAAGCATAACCTGTTAAGTGTAAGTCAAATGTGTGATAAAGGAACTGAAGTTGTCTTTAGTTCAAAAGAATGTGTGGTACGTGAGCTTGATACAGGTAAAAAAATTATAAAAGGAAACAGAACTCCAAGCAACCTGTATGTATTAAAGAACTGCAAAGAACAATGTTACTTGAGTAAATCTTCAGAAAATTGGCTATGGCATAGAAGGTTGGGGCATCTGAGCTTCTCTCAAATCAAAAAATCAAGCAGACTTAAAGCTATTCATGATCTTCCCAATATTACACTACCTGAAAGTATCATATGCAAATCCTGCCAATTCGGTAAGCAAACCAGAGTGCAATTTAATGCCAAGGAAGGTTCATCAAGTAAGCCTATTGAACTCATTCATACTGACATATGTGGACCTGTGAAGAAAAAGTCACCACGTGGTGAACAATACTATATATTATTTATTGATGATTTCTCTAGAATGTGTTGGATTGGGTTGATTAAACACAAAGATGAAGCATTTGAGAAATTTCAGATCTTCAAAGCACTGGTTGAAAATGAATTAGATCTAAAAATCAAGTGTCTTAGATCTGATCGAGGAGGAGAATATACATCAGATGAATTACTTGAATTTTGTGAACAACATGGCATAAAAAGACAATTTTCTGTAGCTGGCACTCCACAACAAAATGGCGTAGCAGAAAGAATGAATAGAACAGTTCAACAAATGGCTAGAGCTATGCTTGATGATTCTGGAGCACCTGACACATTTTGGGGAGAAGCAGCACATACAGCGGTAAATATTCTTAACAAGGCACATGTTCGTGTAAATAGTGATAAAACTCCATATGAACTATGGTATGGAAATCCTCCCACTGTGAAGCACTTTAGAGTTTTTGGGAGCAAATGCTTTATCAAAAATAATGATGAAAAACTTGGCAAGTTTTAACCCAGAGCAGATGAAGGAATATTTCTTGGTTACTCCTCTAGGAGTAGGGCATATAAATGTTACAATAAAAGACTTAAGAAGATTGTTGAATGTGTAGATGTTGTTATTGATGAGTCTCCTGCAGCTCCAAATGAAGAAAAACAAGCAACAGATGAAGACGATGATGACATATATCCTTCTACATAAAATAGGAATGATATAGACAGTGAACCCAATGAAGAACCTGAAGATGATTTATCTGAAAAAGCTCCATCCAGATATGTTCAAAAGAATCATCCAGAATCTCAAATTTTGGGAGAAAAGGGATCAGGTGTACAAACAAGAAGGACTCTTGTGGGATCTTCTAGCTATCTGGAATTTCTATCCACTATTGAACCACAAAATTTCAATCAAGCCAACAAAGATGAATGTTGGATTCAAGCCATGAATGAAGAGCTTGATCAAATTGAAAAGAATCACACTTGGGAATTAGTACCAAGACCTCATGACAAAAATGTCATTGGAACTAAATGGATATTCAAAAATAAGTTAAATGAGAATGGGGATGTTATAAGAAATAAATCTAGACTTGTTTGCAAGGGGTATGCTCAACAAGAAGGTATAGACATTGAAAAATTTTGCTCCTGTAGCTAGACTTGAAGCCATAAGAATGTTTCTTGCTTTTTCAAGCTTCCAACAAATCAAAGTTTATCAAATGGATGTTAAATTTGCTTTTCTCAATGGTGATATAGAAGAAGAAGTTTATATAGAACAACTAGAAGGATTCATTTTGGGAAATGATGAAAAACTTGTTTGTCAACTTAAAAATGCTCTATATGGTCTCAAACAAGCTCCAAGGGCATGGTACTATTGTCTTGAGAAATATCTTCATCAAAAAGGATTTTCAAAGGGGTCCGCTGATAGCAACTTATACACAAAAACTGAAAATGATAAACTATTGATTGTGGTTGTATATGTTGATGATATCATTTTTGGAAGTAATGAAGAGTCTATGAGTCAGAAACTTTCTTCTGATATGCAGCAAGAATTTGAAATGTATTTACTTGGGGAACTAACATTCTTTCTTGGCTTGCAAGTGCAACAAGAAACATATGGCATATTCTTATCACAAGCAAAATATCTTAAGCAAATTCTGAAGAAGTATGGCATGGAAGAATGCAAACTTGTAAGTACACCAATGATAACTGGATGTAATCTCAGTTCTCATGATGATTCTCCCACAGTGAATCAACCAGAATACAGATCTATAATAGGAAGTCTACTTTATCTCACTGGGACTAGACCAGACATTATGCATGCAGTTGGGATTGTGGGACGATTCCAAGCTAATCCAAAAGAGTCTCACCTTCAGGCTGTCAAAATAATATTTAAATATCTGCAAGGAACTCAAGACTTTAGACTATGGTATCCAAAGAATGTTGATCTCACTCTTCATGCTTACACTGATGCAGATTGGGCTGGAAACGTTGATGATCGGAAAAGCACTAGTGGTGGTGCATTCTATATGGGGCCCCGGTTAGTATCTTGGTTCAACAAGAAGCAAAGCTCTATTGCCTTATCTACAGCAGAAGCAGAATATGTGGCTCCAACATCATGTTGCACTCAACTTCTTTGGATGATGCAAACCTTACAAGACATTCAAATCAAATGTTCACCTCCTATCTCCATTATGTGTGATAATACAAGTGCCATCAGTATCTCAAAGAATCCTGTTATGCATTCCAAGACCAAGCACATTCCCATCAAGTATCACTTCTTACGTGAACAAGTGCTTGAACAAAAGGTGAAGTTGGAATATGTTCCCTCCAAAGAACAAGTTGCTGATATATTTACCAAACATTTACCCATGGAAGCATTCGAATATCTCAGACAGAAGATGGGAGTAGTCTATGCCATGCAAAAGATCAAATATACTTAAATATAAAAGATTAAATTGGATATGCAAATTTCCTGAATGACAGTCGCGTATATACGTGAGTTTATACACATAAAACCGCTTATGGGTGTTTGCTGACAAAATTTTTCTGGGTCAGCATTCTTCAGCATAGTTGCAGTGTTGTTGGGTATCTCTGGTGATGTTCCAGCTCTCATATTTCTGTTTCATTCTCTCATGCTTCTGATGAAGATGCCTTTATGATTTGTTGTTGAAAGTGTTCAAGATGCACATGCTAAGGGGGAGCATTGGTCATGTGGAAAGGATGCATTGTTGGCATTCTAATTATTTGTTGTAGTCTGATCTCATGCTTGAGAATTTTTTATCTTGATTGTATAAGTCATTTCTGTTATTTCATTGAATATTATGCTTGAAAATGCAGCATGATCTCAGGGGGAGCATGGTATTGTCGGTACAGAGGATCTTGATCTACCCTTTTCCCTTGATGTCAAAGGGGCAGAATGTTGCTGAATGTATTTCTGGTCATGGTTTCCATCAAGTCAAAAGGGAAAGATTGTTGGCAATATGTTTCTTGTATCCTATTATATGATTGTCCTTGATGAAACTCTCTGACAAAGGATGCAGATAATGACTGTATGAAGAACTCAGAAAACCATCAGTAGTTATATACAAGCAGAATATAAGACTGAATGTACATTAATCAAAGCTTTGGGAGAATCGATGTGAATAAGGACGTGTTAAATCATGTGTGAATAAGTTCGGTGTATTCATACATCCTGACAAACCTCTAAAGTTGGAGGGTTCTGGTCTCTTCGAAATATGTGTTAAGTATGGTTGAATACATCTGAGTAAAGGGCTGATGGATTCGATAGGGTTAACCTGCTTGCTGAATAATGCAATTGAATGGATACATGATTGCAGAGAATGTTTGCTGGAATACATATATATATATATATATATATATCTATATATACATATATATATATATATATATATATATATATATATATATATATATATATATATATTGGTATATGACTTGTGTTAGTAAAGATGCACTTTAATGTATATTTGCATCCACAAATAGGAAAGAAGCCTATCCATTCCAATCTCCGTTGAAAGTATGGACCAGCTCGAATTATATATAACCTGAGTTATGTTAACATAATCGCGCGGAGGAAGAACAATTAAAACAGAGTTATGCCTTCATGGAGAAACGTAGCAATGACGGAATAAAGGCGGATGGAACCTTGAGCGAAGGAGAGGAACCACGAGCGGAATGAACAGTGAAGGGGGTTTCCGGTTTTCATCGCACCGCTTTCGACGAGCAAGCGGTATTCAATAGGTTGGGAGCGATTCCATAGAACGAGCGACATGCGTCCTTGAATGAATTTGCAAAACCGCCATCACTGCGCGCCATCGCGTGTTAATGTCCGACCAAGGAAGCCATGCGATATTGTTGTGCCCCGTCGATTTGGAGGGGAGCCATCGGACGGTGGCTGTATGAGGAAGGTGCACGATGAATAACCACGGTACGGTGCGAGTATGTGATTGGATCATTGATTATATATGTGGGCCTGGTTCTAAATTATATTAATTGGGACCTTTTAAACTAAGGTTTGCGGGGTTAATAAAGGATGTTGAATATGTGAAGTGGGCGAAATATGAAACATGTGATGTAATTAATGTGGGTTAATATATGCGTTGATCTCACGAACACATAAACCTGGGGTCGATATATGCCTTGGGGAGTTCATAACTAAAGGAGGAATTGGATTAATATCTCAATCTCAGATTGAGATATTAAAAAGCCTTAGATTAATTAATTGCCAGACCAAGAAAATAAAACAATGAAGAGTTGTTTGGGGCTTGGGTAGACCCTGCTGGATTATCTATTTGATCTCGTCCAGGAATACCATCAGCTGTTGAGTGGTTTTGACTCATGGTATTAATAAAGGAAAAAACTATATAAGGAGAAGAGGATCATAGTACAACGTGTGCATGGAGAGGGGTTGTTAATGAATAAATCTCTTTAAGAGATATCTGCATGATTGAACTCTGTTTCTGAAAAATCTGAATCTATGATGCACCTATGGAGATGATGAAGGTTCAAGATCTCTAGATCTAGAAATGATGAATATCTAGGAAGATCTGCAAAAGAAATAATGAAGACCTGGCGCAAGTCTGATGAAGAAATTGAAGAAATTTGGTGGATCTGAGGGTTGAAGTCTTCAGCATGAAAGTGGAAGATTTCTGCCAGTACAAGATGGTGTTAAAATCAGGGGGTTGGAGCTCCCTTCCAGTAGTGACTGGAGAACGAGAGAAGGTTGTAGCCTTCTACAGGTGGGTGCCTGCATTCTGGTATAAGTCTGCGCCAACACAAAATTGTAAGGATTTTTCTTTATAATAAATATTGAAGACAGAGACGACAACAGTGGTGGTTTTCTCCCAAATTGGGTTTCCACCTTAAATACTGGTGTTCATGTGTGTTGCTTATGTGTGATGGCTTATTCTGTTATTACTGCACATGCTTACTTCTTACTAAACTTCTGATGAATTAAGGATGCAATAATCTAAGTAAAGAATTAAATGCATAATAAGATCTATGATAAAAAGTTTTCAGTCAGCTCTAAATACTGATTCACCCCCCCCTCTCAATATTTTTCCCAACACTATTGGGTATGGATTGGTTGTACATTCATAGGACTAAGGTATATTTCTATGATAAGGCTATTGAGTGCTTGGATGTTGATGGAGAGAGGAGAATATTACAAGGTAATAAGAAGCCTACGTTAGTGAGAATGGTTAAAAATATTCAAGAAAAGCGCAGTAGAAGGAAAGGATGTGTATTGTTTGTAGTTCATATTTCTAGCGACAAAGGGAAGGATGTTGAGGATGTGCAAGTCTAGAAGAGGTATCTAGTTTTGCAACAATTTCAGGATGTATTTCTAGCAGAGATCTCAGAGTTACCGCCTCATAGGGAAGTGGAATTTTTTATTGAGTTGATGCTAGGAGAAACACTAGCATCGAAGGCACCTTTCAGGATGAGAATTTTGGAATTGGTGGAATTTAATTTGCAGCTAATGGAAATGATTGATAAGGGAAACATTTGGCCAAGCGTGTCGCCTTGGGGTGCACCAGTATTGTTTGTGAAGAAGAAGGATGGTACTCGCAAATTGTGTATTGATTACAAGCAGTTGAAAAAGGTGAGTATTAAGAACATGTACCCTTCATCGCATATTTCTGACTTTTTTGATCAGCTAAAGGGTGCAGTAGTGTTCTCGAAGATTGATTTGATATCAGGGTATCATTAGGTATGCATCAAAGAAGAGGACATCTACAAGACTTCTTTTCAAACCATGTATGGAAATTATGAGCTTGTTGTGGTTCCTTTTGGTTTGACTAATGGTCCAACTACTTTCATGTGTTTGATGATTAATGTGTTGCGTCCTTACCTGGAAAAGTTTCTGATAATATTCATTGATGATATATTTATATAATATAAGAATGAGGAAGAGAATGCATAACACTTAGCAGTAGTATTAAAATTTTTGAGAGATCATCAATTGTATGCAAAGATTAAGTGAAGCTTATTTCAGATAGAGGTTCATTACTTGGGACATGTTGTTTCCAAGATGGGTATAACAGTGGACTCGGGAAAGATCATAGCTATCATGGAGTGGGAAAATCCTTGGAATGTGGATGAGTTTATATCATTCATGGGATTAGCAGGTTATTATAGGCATTTCATTAGGAAATTCTCACAAATTTCCTATCCTATTACATCTTTGCAGCGAAAAGGAAATAAGTTTGAATGGATTGAGGAGTGTGCAACTAGTTTTGAGCAATTGAATAAGTTGCTTACAAATGCTTAGTTATTGAATATTGTAGATCCAGATAAAGAGTTCATGGTGTATACAAATGCTTGAAAGAGAGGAATTGGTGGGGTGTTGATGCAGGAAGGACAGGTGGTATGGTACCAGTCAAGGAAATTGAATGAACATGAGAAGAATTATATGACTCACGATATTGAGTTGGCAGCTATCATTCATGCATTGAATATGTGGAGACACTATATTATTGGAAGGAGGTTCATTTTGATGAGTGACCATAGTGGAATGAAATACATGTTTGACCAACCTAATCTGAATGCTAGGCAAGATTTATGGTTAGCTACTCTAAGTGAGTTTGATTTTGAGTTCAGGTACATCAAGGGTAAAGAGAACAAGGTTGCAGATGCTCTTTGTAGAAGAGTGTAGGTAAATCACATTGTAACTATGAGCTTAAATGGACAGAATTGCAGGAGAAGATCTTCCAGGTAGGAAAAAAAGATGATGGGTAACAGGAGCTTAAGCAAAAATTACAGAAGCAAGGCATAGGTGATCAGGATGTGGATTGTCATCTCACGACCAATGGTATGGTAAGATTTATGGACTGAATCTATGTGTCAGACAAGAATGATATCAATAATCTTATCTTGAGGGAATTTCATGTTAAGCTGTATTCAGGTCACTTGAGATATTAAAATACATTGATAGTGATTAATAAGTTATATCACTCGCCGAAATTAAAGAAAGAGGTGGTTGAGTATGTTGCGATATGTTTGGATTGTCAGTAGGTAAAAGTAGAGTGTAAGCATCAAGGTGGTTTACTGCAGTCGATTCCGATTCCAGAGTGGAAATGGGAGGTCATTTCCATGGATTTAATTAAATGTTTTCTGAGGACATCAAAGAAACATGATTCCATCATGGTTGTGGTTGACAGGTTAAGTAAGGTAGTGCACTTCATTTCATTTAAGTCTACAAATTCAGCTACTGAGGTAGCTCAAATTTTCACCAGGGAGATAGTAAGGTTACATGGTATTCTTAAGAATATTGTGTCAGAAAGATATTCCAAGTTCACTTCTAGGTTTTGGAAAAAGTTATTTGCAAGTTTGGGGACAAAGTTAGCTTTTAGTACAACTTATCATCTTTATATAGATGGAAAAACAAAGAGGGTTAATAAGATTCTTGAGGACATGTTGAGGACGCATGTCATGCATCAGTAGTGGAAGTGGGAAGAGTACCTTCCATTGGTTGAGTTTGCGTATAATAACGGGTATCAGGAATATTTGAATATGATTCCATTTAGGCAATTTATGGGTGGAGTTTTAATACTCCTATTAGCAGGAGTGATCTAGTGAATTGGGTATCGATTGGAAAGAATGTATTGGAAGAGATGGAACGAGAAATGCAGGTTATCAAGAAGAATATACAGGAAACAAAAGACAAGAAAAAGAGTTCTGCAAATCAACACAGGGTATTTAAGGAGTTCCAAGTTGGGGAGGATGTGTACTTGCACATAAATCACAAGAGGATCTCCTTGAGGTTTGAATCATGTTCCAATATGGCACCTCACTGTTGTAGGCATTTTGAGATCCTTGAGAGAATTGAACCAGTGGCATACTGACTTGCACTGCCTTCGACAATGAAAGTCCATGATATTTTCCATGTGTCATTGCTTAAATTATATTTTAAGGATTTTTATCATGTGATTAGATGGTCTCTATTATAGGTGTAACCAAAAGGATAATTCCAGTAGGAACCTTAGTGCATTTTTCAGTGAAATATTCTCATGCTCTAGAATCGAGAAGTCGAGCAAGCTAAAGTGCAACAGAAGAATTTTGGGCCCGATGAAGCTACATTTGATATGGCTAATCAGATGTGGGCTATGTATCCTTCTCCATTCACTAGTTGAGCGGATGTATTATGATATATGTTTTTATTTTGTGTTTTGGATATGTCTATATATACATATGTATGTAAATACCACATCAAGCTGTATTATATATCTCCAATAAGTGGTATGGTGTTCATGGTATCAACAATATGATATGTTGTAATGTTGCATCGAGTTGTGTTATAATATCCATGGGAAACATGTTTTTTACTAGTTTATAAGTGCCATTGAACACCAAGGACGACGTTCCCCCAAGGGGGAGGGGTTTCCAACAACGCCTGGTTGATTTCCCATGTAAATAAAAGTAAGACCAAGGTCACGGGACACGTATTCCAACATGAATGTTGGGTAAAACATAGTGATAGGTATCATTGGTTCTTAACAAATGGATATGGAAATTGACAAAGGTATTTGGTAAAAGAAAATTGGAAATAATTGGCATTTTATTTATGAAAATAAAGGAAAATAGGAGAAAAGGTAGATGAAGGGTCATTGATTTGCATGACTAGGAAATCATAGAAAAAATGAAGGAAAATGAAGAAAATAAAGGCCTCAATGATAAAAATTATTATGAGGATCAATTGTTATCCTTTTGACAGTTTTTGGGTGGAGCACTTTTCTAAACTGCTATGAATCATATATGCATTCATGACTTGCAGCTTACATGTTTTCCATATGTTTGACGAATGGACACTCATGATTAGGAATTGTTAGGTCAATTTATTATTAAATTTTTATATTTTTAGCATCATATCTATGTCATTTATCATTCTGAGAAGTATTAGGCAGTTCTGGGCAGGGGCCTGGTGGCTAGCCTTGAATTGTGGCTTAGATCTCGGGACCGCAAGTACTGAATTGATAAATTTAGGTCACAATTGCATGGATCAAGGATTATGAGTGCGGTTGGAGGCCTTCAATTGAATGTCGACAGTGTAAAGGGTGCGGTTGGGAGCCCAAGTCAATGAAAAGGATCCCAAACTCAGGGTTTGGTCACCTGGGGTGGTTCTTTGGGATATGGATAATCAGATGTGGGCTATGTATCCTTCTCAAAATACATGGGATATGGCTAATTATATGTGGGATATGTATCCTTCTCCATTCACTAGTTGAGCGGATGTATTATGATATATGTTTTGATTTTGTGTTTTGTATATGTCTATATATACATATGTATGTAGATACCACATTGAGATGTATTATAAATCTCCAATAAGTGGTATGGTGTTCATGGTATCAACAATATGATATGTTGTAATTTTTCATCGAGTTGTGTTATAATATCCATGGGAAACATTTTTTTTACTGGTTTATAAGTGTCATTGAACACCAAGGATGACGTTCCCCCAAGGGGGAGGGGTTTGCAACAATGCCTGGTTGATTTCCCATGTAAATAAAAATAATACCAAGGTCACGAGACACGTATTCCAACCTCAATGTTGGGTAAAACATAGTGATAGGTATCACTGGTCCTTAATAAATGGCTATGGAAATTGACAAAGGTATTTGGTAAAGGAAAATTGGAAATAATTGGCATTTTATTTATGAAAATAAAGGAAAGTAGGAGAAAAGGGAGATGAAGGGTCTTTGATTTGCATGACTAGGAAATCGTAGAAAAAATGAAGGAAAATGAAGAAAATAAAGGCCTCAATGATAAAAATGATTATGAGGATCAATTTTTATCCTTTTGACAGTTTTTGGGTGGAGCTCTTTTCTAGACTCCTATGAATCAGATATGCATTCATGACCTGTAGCTTACATGTTTTCCATATGTTTGAAAAAATGACACTCATGGTTAGGAATTGTTAGGTAAATTTATTTCTTAGCATCATATCTATGTCATTTATCATTCTGAGAAGTATTAGGTAGTTTTGGGCAGGGGCTTAGTGTCTAGCCTCGAATTGTGGCTTAGATCTCAGGACCGCAGGCACTGAATTGATAAAATTAGGTCACAATTGCATGGAGCAAGGATTGTGAGTGCAGTTGGAGGCCTTAAATTTAATTCCGACAGTGTAAAGGGTGCATTTGGGAGCCCAAGTCAATGAAAAGGATCCCAAACTCAGGGTTTGGTCACCTGGGGTGGTTCTTTGGCCCCTAAGTGTCCTGTAGCCCTAAGGGTTGTTGTGAATTGTAATTTTGTGGTTAGTTTGTAGGCCTGACTTCCTAAACTAGAGATTGGAGGTCAGATCATGTCATACTACCTCTTCGTCTCATGTTTACCCTAGCAGGCCGATGAAATTGGGTAAATGTGAGAGGGGTGGTTATAGGGCCGTATTAGAGCTTCCAGGTTCAACACTTGGACTGGATAGGTGGGATGTGATTGTTATGCATGCACATCAGTTTTCTATGTGTTTCTATGCATGCATTTTGATGGTCATTGTTGTGATATTGTGTCATCATGGTGTTGATGTTGAGATGATTGATATGTTGATTTCATTATATATACCTATGTTGTGCTAACCGTGATTGATTGTGCATACGAGATAACCTCCCCTAATATTCACTAAGGTATGTTGATCATGTTTATATTTGGTTTATATAACATGGTTTGTTTGCAGGAATAATAAGATCAATATGACTAGAAGAATGATGGACTACAGTTCACGTGATTCTCCCTACAAATCAGATAAACAACATGGTGATGAGTATGCCCCTGACATAGTATATACTTGAGAAGTTTGAAATCAAATATCAGAAGTTGTAAGCCGAATAATGACAGGATCATTCAGTCACAAGAAAGGCTTTATAGAGCATAGGAAAATCAAGAAAATTTAATGCAATCATCCTTCAAAGTCTATAAAATTTTCAAATATAGGGATCACTTATGATCAATCATGGATAGGAGGAAAGGACCAATGGGGAATATGGCAGCAGGTCTCAATTATGATACATGTTTTACAAGGATGATATAGTAATATATGGTAGGTTCTTGGATAAACATGATAGGATGGGTAATTACTGTGGGTTCTATGCTAGTTCTGGTTTAGAGAGACATCATCGTCATCACCCCCACCACCTGTATAGGAGGAGTGAGAAGTAGTAATTTCTAGAGGAATTCAAGAAAACAAAGGCACTACATTTGATGGAGAATTGAATAAGTCGCAAGATGCATAAGCTTGGTTGCATGGGATGAATAAGTTTTTCGGATTGCATGATTAGTTAGAAAATATGAAAGATAGGATAACCACTTTCAGTCTTAAAGGAAAAGAAAACATTTGGTGGGAAGATGTGAAGCATGTTAGAGGAATTCAAGAAGAGGAGCTGATTTGGAGTGAGTTTGATATACTTTTCAGGAAGAATATCTATTTTAAAGATACTATGATGACGGGGAAAAGGATTTTTATGAGTTGCAGATGGGATCTATGATCGACGAAAAGTATACCAAAAAATTCTTGGAACTGTTGAGATATGTGCCTCATCTTAATGAGGGGAAAGAAAAGATTAAGAGATTCATCAGTGGGTTTCCAGTGTCATTCAAAGACAAGGTTGAGTTTTATGAGCCTAGATCATTGGAGGAAGCCATCAGAAAGTTGAAGCACTATTATGAGCAATCAAAGCACAAGACTGAGTCTAAGTAGGATTGGAAAGGTAATGAGAATAATAAAGGAAAGTGGGCTAAGAAGAGAGGAAAATAACAATATAAAAATGGCAAGGAGAATGCAACACCGTACAATAAATTCAATGCAATTGACAAAGGAAAATGATTTCAGTATGAGGAGAAGAACAAGGGTGATGGCAGGAAGAATTTGTAGTGTTATATTTGTGGCAAGGATCATCATAGGAGAGATTTTCTACAACATCAGGGTGACATACCTCAGATCTACAGTTCTCAGGAGGCACAAACAGTTGGGGATGTTGGACAGAATATTCCTCATATTATGCAACATTGGATAATAGGCAGGATGATCACCAAGAATCTATTATCGAGATGAAAGGTAAGCTTTGTGATCAAGTTGTTTCTATTTTGATTGAACCTGGATCCAAATATAGTTATATAAATCCTAACCTGGTGGATAAGTGTTGCTTAAATAAAGAAGTACATGTAGAATCTTGGTTAGTGCAGTTGGTTACATGTATTAATAACAAAGTTCATCATTGGGTAAGATTTGTGCATTTGAGATAAACAATATGTTTACATTAGCATGCCTAAATGTGCTTCCATTGGGATAATACAATTTTCCATTAGTTATGGATTGGTTGTACATTCAAAGGACTAAGTATATTGCTGTGATAAGGCTATTGAGTTCTTGGATGATTATGGAGAGGAGAATATTACAGGGTAAGAAGAAGCCTACATTTGTGAGAATGGTTACAACTATGTAGGAAAGGATGTGTATTGTTTGTAGTTCATATTCTAGTGGAAAAAGGAAGGATATTGAGGATGTGGAAATATTGAAGAGGTATCCGATTTTGTAATAGTTTCAGGATGTATTTATAGAAGATATCTCAGAGTTACCACCTCATAGGGAAGTGGAATTTTAAGTTGAGTTGATTCCAGGAGCAACACCATCATTAAAGGCACCTTACTGGATAAGCACTCTAGAATTGGTGGAATTGAATTTGCATCTTAAGGAAATGCTTGATAAGGGATACATTAGGCCAAGTGTGTTGCCTTGGGGTACACTAGTGTCATTTGTGAAGAAAAATAATGGTACTCTCATATTGTGTATTGATTAGATGTACTTGAACAAGGTGACTATTAAGAACATGTACCCTTTGCTGCGAATTGATGACTTGTTTGATCAACTGAAGGGAACAACAATGTTATGGAAGATTGATTTGAGATCAGGGTGTCATTAGCTACACATCAAAGAAGTTGACATCTACAACACTGTTAACACTGAAAAATCGTACAGGAAAAAGACATTAAAAATGTAAACCAAAAGGTACAAATAAAGGGTTTATAGAGAAAAAAAACATTAGGAGGAGCCAAAAATTTATTTTTTCCTAAGGTAAAAGGAAAAAATTTATGGATAGTGCACATGCAACACTGGTTCTTGGCGCACAGTGAAACTTTTTCTTCAATAGTAGTGCACAACACGACTATCCCTTCGATAACTGTGCGGTCCTGGGGATGACAGAATGCCACCATCTGGGACCACTTGGCACACTTGGTGAAAAATATTCCCACTCAACCTAACCAAGTATAATCACCTTTGAGCCACCTTAAGGATTTAGTACAACACACAAAGGAGTCATACCCCCACTCTTGTGTCACCATCCATCTTGGGCCAAGATAAGGAGGGAAAATTTGAAAATGGTCTATCCAAGCCAGCCTTGGGAAGAGAAACGAGAGACACATTGTTATGCTACACAAATTTCTCCATAGAAAACCAACTTGTGTTTTCCAACAATAGGAGGATTGGAAGGACTCAGTTGTTGGCCATCCAACATCTTAGTCCAAGAGAGAGGAGTTCACCACATGTTCACCGATCTACCATCCTTTGAGAGGGAAGAGAGACTTGCTGAAAACTCGAGGGAAAGATACCCCCTTCTCTTGGATATTGGAGATCTGTAGCTCGAAGGATCCACTACAAGAGATTTAGCATTATATCTTCTACTACTACCAACAGCTAATAAAGGGAAAATCTCTCCATTGTTGAGTTATTAGTGTGTTTTCTCTATTGAGCGTGTATCTTGTGCATGTTGTTTTATTTTTGTTTCATTGTTTATGTAGCATGCTATGTTTGCTCTCTAACTTAGCTTATTACATGTTGAACTTATTCCACTAACGTTTGAAAAACCATTTTGACCTATGAATCTTATTTAGGTAAGCAACCTTCCTACTAAGCAAATTGTATTTCATCTGCCCATGTGTCGAATACACTACCACATGAATGGCGACTCCACTAGATTATTTATTTTGAGTTAATGGTTGTTGATGCAGGTCCTTCTTCCTGCTCAACTTGCTGCAAATCATTCCTGCATCCTCTCAGCATCTCCAGTCACACTCAGTGAGAAGTTCTGCCCAGTAGAGGAGATTTTTTTTTTTGCATTATGCTTGACCACGCGCATTCTTCTATGACAGACGCGCGCTTTGTGCTCGTGGGAGGATAAGCCGCACGGTAGGCAACAAGCTCATTTTTGCTTGTTTTTTGCCATTTTTTCAGTTGTAAAGTTCTTGGAAACCCATAAAAAAATTTCCATCATTGTGTTCTGGTATTTCATGACTGATTAGGACTCTTATTTGCTATAATTTAGCTTAGCAACTAAGTAGTTTTAATTTTAGTTTTTATTTTTGCAAAGCATACATATTTTAAGTAGGAAAAAGTAAGTGGTCTTCAATCCACATATGCTGTCTGAACAAACAATTTGCTGATAAAAGATACAAAACACATAGCATAATTATTGTTAGTATGAATCTTTCGTCGTAAAAGATCACTTTAGCTACGCATAACAAATAGCCCTAAGATCGATTATGGCTGCAAAATACCTTTAATATTGCTCACAAATTCAGATCTAAGCACAAAAGATATTAAGCAGATAAAAAATAACATAGCTCCATAGATCCAATGAACAAGACAAGAAGAATGTATATGAAAGAATTTTGTATTATATTACAGAATGGGGCACCTGAGAGGAAAACAAGAAAGGTGTTTTCCGGTTCTCCTCGGTGGGATGGGTTCTTGGAAGTCCTCAGTGTTTCAGATCTAGCATTTCTCTCTCTTATGGATGTGGAAAAGCAAACATAGAACTCAATGGGCGTTCACAAAGAAAAATGGAAAATGGTGACCAAGAGAAGATCCAGAGTGATCTAATGCAATGAAGGTGACTAATGAATGGGGAAAACCCCTATATTTATAACAAAATATTGGGGCGGTCTAGAACTTGGTGCATGAATACAATATTATTAATCGAATTCTAGAAGCACCTTTTAGGAATATTTTATTATATTTGTTGGAGGGAAAAGGATTCTTGACTTGGGTCAATTCCTTTATTTATAAATAATAAATAAATAAATGATTTATTTATCATTTTAAGGGAATGATGGGAATATAATTAAATAAATAATGGTTTATTTAATTATTTATGGATGATTTAGTCAAATTTAACTAAGAATATTATTTAAATAATGATTTAAATAACTTGTTCTTAGGAAATAATTAAATAAATAAGGGTTTATTTAATTAATTTCTTTCTTTTGGGTTAAATATGACCAAATAGGTTATTTTATATGGTGAAAGAAATTTTACTTGGGGTAAAATTGGTCTTACATGGTGTACTTGGGCTCATCTAATAATAATAGGTTAGATGACCAAAAAAATGGTGTAACAGATTGCCCCCCAATGTACGAGTGTTAGGAGAAAATCTTATGACCGAAGTACGTTGTAAGAACTCAATCAATAGATATCAAAAGAGAAGTGAGAGAGAGAAGTGTAATGGTGTCGGATGTACAAAAGAACTAGACCCTGAGGAGATGAGACTTACAGGTGCAAAAAGTCTCTATGAAGTGGTACCTATGCTAAAGGTGGTGGGGGAGGCATACCTATGCCTGCTGAGACGAAGTACCAAGAATAAGGCGCCCAGAAAACCACGGAACGCAAGAAGTACAAAGAATAAGGCGCCTGGAAAATCACATAATGCGATAATGAAGCATGTGCTGGCCTAAACATGAGCCAGATAAAGAACATGATGAATCTCACATACATGCGAGGCCTGGAATAATCTTCAGGACTTATACAATAATATGGTAGTACATGAGATACAAATACACCCAAATTCCCCCTACACGCGGGGAAGGGCTCGCAACATCTGACTGATACATGCAAATCGAAGAAGCGCCGCAAGCGGTGGAGGCTGATATCATCAAATGAGAGGAGCTGCATCAGGGTCGGAAAAGAAGTCATCCGGGCATGTGGGGGGCTACCTGCAGGGCCACCCCCTCATGAGGGTTGAGAGACCTCACACACGCCCGAGAATCACCAATAGCTACTGCTGCATCACTGGACCATCAAGTGTATAGATCACGATCATGCTGAGAAAAGATGGAACCAAGGTACACTACCCCTTAGGCTTGTCTTCTGGAGTAAATGAGTTGATGTTGATCGAAGTAGGTCTCCCATAGGTGAGGCAATAATGGAACCCCAACTAAGGCACGAGGGAAAATAGTAGAGCGACGAACAGAAGAATAGTAATGATGATAATGAAATTGGGGATGATCCAAAGGGGACCATAAAGAACATGAGTACAAAATGGTATCTCATGACGGAAATTGACATGAACAGGAATGAGTATAGAGGCAAGGTGGTGCCCCCAATGACATGTGTTGTAAGTGAGAAAATCTGATTTGTAGGAGAGGTGAATAGACTCTTCGTGGACAAAATGTGTCCTGGTGAAGTAGCAAGGTACTAAAAACTAAAAGGTGCCCAAAGCTCATGAACAAGTCAGGTCGCACTTTTTGGGGTCTGTTCTATGACCTGGGTAGTAGGTATTGGGCAGACAACTACGACGTGTCCCAGGAAATGACTTGAAAAGTGCGACTTATCAGAGAAAGAGGGTTTCAGTGCTGTTGTTAGCTCAGATCTGGGATTTTTATGGTTGAGGGGCATAGGTGCCCCCAAGCATGTTGTGGTTATGCCAAAATGTATGTAGCAAACAAGGGGAATCTAAACACATTTTAATGATATGGTGTGCCATTTTTTTTTGTTATGGGTATGCAGTTTGAGCAAGGAAATGGAGGATTACCAATCTCTTTTAGTACTGCATACATGAATCAAATGGGCTTTAAGTTTCTAGGTTGGCATACCTGGTGCCACTATCCCAAACAGAGGATTTGGAGATGATGAACTGATGCTCTCTTAGAAAACCTATTGGTTGGTCAACAACAATATCTAAATGATTGGGTTGCTGATGTAAGATGAAGGAACGATAAGGGGTATCATCCCTAGAGTGATCTGAAGTGATATGGGACTTTAGAGGTTCTTCTAAATGGGGAAGAATAATGGTACTAAATTCAGCATGACTAGATACACTAGGAGAGTTGTGGAGAATTGCTTCTCTTGGTCTCTCAAATATGGGTGCCCCCTTACCCAAACATGGTGTTGCAATGTAATGGCCACAAGGTGTATGTGGTTCGAATGTATGGTGGTGATGTAAGGGGGAATAGATAAAGTCAGGGGTGGGGATTTATTCCATAATTTTGTCATCATGATAGAAGATGGGTTGATTTGTGGAAGAAAGAACACCTGACGCGGCGAAGCTACGTGACTCATCATCATGAGAAGAGAGGTTCACATAAGCATCATCACAAGGGGTGACAGAAGAGTAAGCAGATAAGGGATCTGCTGATGTTGAGCCCAGGGTGATCGCTGAAGGAAGGTCAAGCGCAACAACAGGGGAGGATTCAGAGCGAATGTTCCCCGAGGGTCGCATGGATGATGATAGGTAGAATATGGTGGACGAAGGCTTCGTCATCTTGACATCAAGAGGGGGAATGTCAATGGGATCCGTCATGTCTAGTAATTCTGTTGAAGCAAAACACGTAGAGAGGGGAGAGGTGGACTCGTTACGCTTGTCCTCGAATTGGCGGACCGCAGCTAGAGAGGTGCGGAAGTCCTTGAGGCGGGGACAGAGGTGGGTGTAGTGGCCATGGAGATCACACAAAGCACAGGGGTGGTTGGTGTGAATAGTCTTGGGGTTCTTGGCCACAGTCGCGGGAGGAACAGAGGTTTCCGGGACCATGGTCTTAGGGAACGCGACATTAACCATGGGCTTGAGATGAGGCAATTCAGGACAGGTATGTGTGGCGTGATCAAAAACATCACACAAAGCGCACTGGATGGTATGATTTGAGGGCCGAGGAGGGGCAGGGTTTGTCGGGGCAGCTGTGTCCTTTGATGCCCCCTTGCGAGCTTTTCCCTTATTACTCGAAGCGGTTGTAACAGGAGGTGGTTCCTGTTGAGGTGACTGAGGCACTGTGGCAGCGGAAGAAGTCATGGGGATCGGTTGAACCGGGGTCAAAGAAAGATAATGTTTGGGTTGACCAGGCGGGGTAGCGGCTGGAGGATCAAGGTACCAGACGGGAATCCCAAGGGTCAGGTTAGGAAGAGAGAGGGTGGCCATGACAGGTACTATGTACACACCTGGTGGGGGAGCTAGGAACGGTATCTGATCAGCGGGGTAATGGCCAGGAGGGACGGCTCCAAGATGGTTGAGACCTGGTGGAACCGACCCAAGAGGGTAAAGAGGAACATGGGTATCAGCAGTAGGAGAAGGGTCAGAAGGGAGAGGTCCGGCTGGCTGAGGTGAAGGGCTAGGATCAGGTTGCAGCGGGAGAAGTTGAGGTTGCTGACTAGCCAAAGTAGGCTGATTAAGGTCAGCCTGAGATGATTGCATCATGCAAACATTCACCAAGCTAGGATCAGAGATAGGAGGAGGAGGAATAACAGTGAAAGTTCCAAGCAAGGAGGGGTCCTTGTAGACGCTGGGGGAGACATTGATCAAAGAGTCGATGGTGTGCTTATTGGCTACAGAAGAGATGGTTGACTCAGGGGAGGTCTGAGATTTTTGCTCATGATATGTCAACTGGTCAATGGTGACTATCTTTCCATTATGAGGGAAAAACATCTTGCGGTGGACTGCGGATGGGACGTCGGCATGGCATAGGTGTAACTACACCCCAAAAGAATGTTGTAGTCAAGAGGGGCATCGATAACTTCAACGTCGACACAGAAAGTCTTACCGGCAAGGGTGATAGGACAGTTACGGAAGAGGCCAATGGGCTGGGAGGCATGGCCATCCCATGCTCGAAGAGTGATCATGGGAGGGGCCAGTTTAGGAGATCCGAGTTGTTTCCAAACCGAAGCGGACATCACAAAGGTGGATGCCCCCTCTGTTAGCACTCAAATCTACCTCAGGCTGAAATGAAGTAAAACTCAAGGCTACATCAAACCACGCTCAGCCTCATAGCTAGCCCTACGAGGACAGGAGAGGGCTCTCTCCGTCAATCTCGAGAAAATAAGCAATAGGATGCGAGATGACTTACAATAAGAACTGATTTTAGGCTAGTAAAGAGATATGTATGTTTGGTTTTTGGTTTTTTGGGTTTTCGCTGGAGTAATGGGAAAACAAATTTTGGGTCCGGGGATAAGGTCAGACCTTTGCAGAGTTCAAGCTGGGGCGAGGTAGGTGAGGATCTTGATGCTTCGAATTGGATTTTATGGATAGATTATACTGACGAGGAGCTGAAGAGGGCAAAGAAGAACTTGGATCCTCTCCAAATAGCTGAAAACATATAGAACTAACTGAATTCAAAGGCTAAGCACTGTAAACAATGGATTCAACCTTAATCACTCATTCAATTTAGTTCAGTAGCATAATGAAAGGATGGCATACATTAAACATGAAGAAACTTACAGTAAACAAAGGAGAAACATCATCAAGAACAGAACACCACAAGGATCCCAACAAGTGCCGCAAAACCCCTGATCTTTCCTTAGCCAAAATATGAAAAATATGTACAATGGTATCAAAAGTATCCCAAGAGTCCAACCTGTAGAATGCCTCAGAAATTACAATATATAGATCACTCTAACCCCTTTCCCCACCTCTAGGGGTCGAATTCCCTCTTCGGGGATCAGTTTCAACCAATTCTAATCATGGAACTACAATCTAGGCAGCTAACAACTTGCCTCTAAAAGAGTGGAAACTGATCCATTACATGATTTTTTACTCATTTGAGAGTGAATCTTCTAGAAGAGATAAAAACAAGCCAAAGTTACACATCAAACATGAATTTACATCATAAAAACCCAAGAATTCTATCCATAGGAAAAACTGGTCCAAAATAGGCGAAATACTGAGCTGGCAGCTGAAAAACTCAAAAAATTCTCAAGGTGGGTCGCTCCTGAACTGCGTGGGTCGCTCATGTTCCAGGCTGATTTTGAGGTAGCTCCCGACATCAAAATTGAGCTCATGATAGCTCGTTGGAAAGCCCTGGATGTCTAATTTCCAACCCAAGTTGAATTTCTGAATTTGGAGTTGATTTGACCCTCCAAAACCTCATTCTCCCAGAGGTACTTCCTGCTGGTGCAAAAGGTGGCAGCAAGGTGATTTTCATGGTGTTTTTGAGCTGTTTGACCATCCAGATTTTGCTGAAATGCTAAGTTGACTTCAGAGGATGCATAATTAACCATGAAAAATCCAAAAATGTAAAAATCTCCTCCAGCAAGTGTCTCAAAAAAAAGCGAGCGCATGAGCGCGCGACCCACGTAGCTGCAAAACCTGTTTTTTAGACCAAAAATTTGAAAATGACAAAATTTTCTCCGAATTTGCTCAAATTCGGAGTGAAGACCCTCCATCATGTATCTTGCTCAGTCAATGAAGCCTCGGCCAAAATCCGGAGTGGATCAGGCCTTTTCCGCCATTTTAGTGCTCTCTTGGTGCATGCAGTTCCTGTGATGAAAACACTGTCTCGGTTGTATGATGTGTTGTTGTCAGTCATGATGTAGCAATGTGTATGTTCAACCTGTTGAAAATGAAAAATGGGACCTAGGTGTCTTTGTCTCCATCATTATCCCGTGAATGTACCTGCGCTGATGAAGAAGGCGAGACCCCTTCCACGCCATGTGGATAGTATCATGTTAGTTGAGTAGCTTTCAAGAGACCCCTTCCACCTCACGTGGAGATAGTACCCGCCGTGTCGCTGCAAATAAGGCCCCGTGGCCTCGCTGATATGTCTGAACTAAAGGAGTGACGATATGCTCAACCTCAAGCATGTCCGGCTGGTGTGAGGGCTCTCCTGCATCATAAACTGCCTCGGGAGGCTGCTGTGGCACTCTGAAAAAGTCTCTAGAAATGAAATCCTCCCAAGTGATGCCCTGCTCTGCCAACTGATGTGACACCAAGATTTTGATCAAAGCAAAATGATATATACTCCTGTACTGCTGCACTAGGCTCGTCTTCTTCTGCACAAATGTAACCATCTTCTCTATGTTGCGGTATATGAAATAAGGAATATTCATCATTCGCACCCTTGTGAAGTGCATCAGCAAACGAACATGATATGAGAAAAGACGAGCATACCTGCCCTCACAACTAAAATACTGAATGATGAGCCTCATGAGTGGTGCATACTCATCTCTCAAGAATCCGAATGGAAAAACTCTGCTCAAGTAAGCCACATATCCAGTTTTAATGTATGGCTCATAGTGAAATTTCTCTAACTGCTTACCCTTGCTCCATTCCTCGCCTATGTTAGGTATGCCAGTGGCTTGAGCAATAGTCAAAGGCGATACAATGAAATCAACCCCAGCCAGGTTTACCCGATCACCCCGCAAATGAAGAACAAACAAACGTGCTAATTCATGATGAGGTCGGGTTTGCACAACCATCTCACAAAATCTGAAACATGACAAGAATCGAAAACAATCCATAGCTAATGGACATGCCTGCAACCGAGCCAAAGAGGTAGGCTCCTCTCCGCGATGATCACCACTTCTGTTTTCTCTGCGGGAACTCCGTGGCACATTACCTTCAGCCACCGAATCACTGCCTGACCCTGGCTCATATTCTGACTCTGTCTCTGACATATCTCTGATCAAACTTTTGGCAATGTGTACACTGATATGAATGCAGTGAAAGCAAAATTAGGATGTATGTTTAACACTCAACCAATATCCCACCGCCAAAACACCATCAAGGAATCAAATTATGGATAAAATCTCTGCTTCAAATGGACTGAAAAGGCACCATCTCTGTTTTGAATGCAAATGGAATTTTTACCAAATAGGAGCAGGCAACCTTCAAAAGTTTGGACACATCTAGTTAAAGGAGAGCATGGTATTAACAGTGATATGTTTGTCTACGAGTTATGACCATAAAAGTTTCAATAGGTCATTTGAAACAATGCTAACATTGGGCAAACAAAGACATGAGCATATGCTAACATTGGGCAATGTGACTCATTACAAACATGAGAAACGTGACTCAAAAGGTTTAATCATGGGATAACAATAACAATGGTGACAGTGGTATTATGGGTGTGATAACAAATTGGTTTTGATGTTATATAGAAGGCTGGCCATATCACTGTTTAGGATAGCAAACACACTTTTTACACCATTGATTTTCATTTCAAACCCTGAAAACAATAATTTATAACTGTGGGTTTTTAAATCCATCATTTTCATATTAGAAACCACCATGATGATACAAACATGTTTGAAAACCCCAAGTGAGTGATGAAAACCTGTTTTGATGGCAACTGGAGTCGATTCCGAGCCAATCTGGGCGCTCAAAATCAATTTCAAAACTCTGTCTCTGTTTGGGTCGCGCATCCCAGGTGGGTCGCGCACCTGCAAACCCACAGTGCTGGACTGAGTCTACGTGGGTCGCGCAGCCCAGGAGGGTCGCTCTGCCTCAAGTTGGGTCGCGCAGCCCAAAAACTCTGTCTACTGCCTTCAAAAATCTGAAATCGCCCTTCAACTTTGCAAATATGATTTGGAAGGAATGAAATCGGTTCAAATGAACTTGTTTGGCCTTTATACACTTCACAAATATCTTCACCATCATATTTTGTTCCAAATCTAACTTCAAACCCACATTACAAATGTTTTTGTAATTTTCACTTTGGCTTTTCAAATACAAACTTGCTTTGGCTTCTTTGAGGTCGATACTAATGATTTTGTTGTCTTCTTGCAGGGATATGGCTATCTTGGCTAGAGAAAAGACCAGGGGTCTGCTTTTACAATGTCTTCATGGCGGAACAATTACAAATTTATTACAAAATGATAATGACAAATTTCTAGTTCCAAAACAGAGTTTTGGACTAGAAATGTATTTTTTTTTTTAAAAATGCTGATGATAATAAAAATAGAATTTCAAGTACTGGACCTTCCTCACCTTGCAGGCTTTATGACTAGTGTATAAATGACTCGAAAACCCTAGACACCAAGACCTAGGACACTTATTGACAATTTAATGACCTCATACATAATGACAATGACTATAAATAATTTTTTGAGAAAATATTTTTAAAATAGCGCTGCAGGTATAATATGAGGAAACACAAGATGACACAACCCTTCGTCAGTTCATGGCATGATCCTAGTGATATGCAAAGAAGTGAAACAAGTGAGACACCTAATAATGAAAATGCAAAAGACGAAATGATCACCGACGGAGGGCAGCTAGGGCTGACTCTAACATTGGCTCCAATGGGGATGGTCGCTCCATGGAGATGCCAAGAACGGCAGATCTCTGGGGGAGTCAGACAGTGCCTCTCATCCATTGGGTGATGGAATCATTATTTCAACTGACAAGACAAACTTTGGACAATTTTATTGACTGCAGATTTGACTAACAATGGACTGTAATTTGACAAAAACTGACTAGACTCAAACTGATATGACTCATGACGGAATTAAAACAAAAATTTACCAAGCTTTTGAAAAGAGGCAGTAGTCCATCAAGATTTGGAATCATGATGACAACCACCTGCATACCAATGAAATATGTACAATCATGTATAATTGGCTTTCCAATGTAACCAATCCAGCAAATGGCTACACCTCAAATATCTGCTCTTACTCTCCTTGAGCAGGCAGAATGATGAACCTGTAGGCAACTCAACACAATCACTGAAACCAAAGCTCATGACAATAAACCAGGCAACATTTATTCTTTCTAATGCTTGCAGAAGAATGCTGAAGGGATCTTTAAAATCCTGAAGCACTGGCTTATCTGGAGATCCAGCTGCAAAAATACTAGTATCCACTTCTTTCTGATCTGAAAGGACAATTGATTTTTTAGGGATAGAAATGCACAAATCTGCCATCTGAGTGTTAGCTGTAGGTCCCTTGACCATGAGCAATTCTGGCATATACTCTTCAATTTCATGATCTAGGTAATTCTTAAACAAAAAACAATCTTCAAGGTTATCAAACATGACAGCCTTATCATCTTTGTGAAGGAAAAAATTATCTGTTTGCTGATCTACACAACTGATTACAAGACAGTCATCTTTTTCAAAAGAGGAAGACGTTTCATCAACACTTTCCTGATTATGTGTGCACTGCAAATCTGCTGTAACTTCGGCTGAAACAAGACCTTTCAAAAGTAGATCTATCTCATCTTCAGACAAAGGAGACAATGCTTTTTGTTTTCTTTTGCTTAAACAGTAATTATCTTCATATGACAGGGCATTCAAACTATCATTTCTTACTGAGTTATTGAAAGGAGATTTACCACTTACTTGCACAAAGATCTCATTTTGACTTTCATGAACTGACTGGATTGCTTCTTCATGAAGGCTGTGTTCTAATGATGGGCTGACAGTATGACTGAGAACATTTGGATCCATTACTGTGTCTTCTGCATCCCAGATGATTTCAACAGCAGAGTTCTCCTTGATGGGCTTCAACACAAGATATGCTTGGTCATCATGATCTGAATCTGAATCTGAAGTAGTTGTCTGGACATTATTACGATCTGCAATTAGAACTGGACTTACTTGCATGCTGCTGTCTTCTGTGGGCAGATCTGAAATGACATTCTCCCTTTCATCATTTTCAGCCATATGGCCATCAACCTGCTGCAAAGTCTCCTGAGCACCTTGATAGGTATCCTTTAGGTTCTCTTCATGTTGCTGAAATGGATTCTCATATAGAGCCTCCATGATTTCATCATTCATGAAATTATCATCTTCATAATATTTCTCCAGGCTTTCAATAAAAGAATAGGCATGTTTGCAACAGTCATGAACTAAATTTAACGATGGATAAGATACTTGATATCTTTCAATGAATAGGGCATGAAAATCCTCTAAACAATAAATACAGGCCAGCGGCAAATTTTCATACCATGACTGAGCTTCACCTTCCAGAGTGGCAAGGAATATCTTCATCAGGCAATCTTCAGGAAATTCAACCTTCAACTTGCGAATATGCATGTGAAATCTAATCAGATGTAAAGCAGCATCTTTCTTACCATCATCGTTAAACGTAGGCAGATTCCTGGACCAATCTACCTTGGGCATCTTATTCGGAAAACCTGGAATGTGATCTCGGCTCATGGGAGCGTATCTTCTTGTGATTCGGTCCATCTTGAAAATCTCACAGCTACTAATCTCCCTGCAGTGAAATCACCATGAAGCATTGATTGCCTGGATCTTTCAGTGAATGAAGTCGCCAGGTGAATGATTTCAGCCTTGCGATGTCTGACCGTTGTTCACCATCAACGATCAGATCTGAACTTGATACATGTACTGGGGCAATTTACAAGTTAAATACTACGATTACAAGTTATACCGGAGATCGACTGAAGCAGCGTTTATCTACTTCGCTGATGCATAGCAACAGCGTTTCGAAGGCTACCTGGCGTGACTTCAGACTCCGCCTATAACAAGCAAACGTTTTGAGTTTCTCCCCAGTATGGTCGCCACTATGTTAGCACTCAAATCTACCTCAGGCTGAAATGAAGTAAAACTCAAGGCTACATCAAACCACGCTCAGCCTCGTAGCTAGCCCTACGAGGACAGGAGAGGGCTCTCTCCGTCAATATCGAGAAAATAAGAAATAGGATGCGAGATGACTTACAATAAGAACTGATTTTAGGCTAGTAAAGAGATATGTATGTTTGGTTTTTGGTTTTTTGGGTTTTCGCTGGAGTAATGGGAAAACAAATTTTGGGTCCGGGGATAAGGTCAGACCTTTGCAGAGTTCAAGCTGGGGCGAGGTAGGTGATGATCTTGATGCTTTAAATTGGATTTTATGGATAGATTAGACCGACGAGGAGCTGAAGAGGGCAAAGAAGAACTTGGATCCTCTCCAAACAGCTGAAAACATATAGAACTAACCGAATTCAAAGGCTAAGCACTGTAAACAATGGATTCAACCTTATTTCACTCATTCAATTTAGTTCAGAAGCATAATGAAAGGATGGCAACATTAAACATGAAGAAACTTACAGTAAACAAAGGAGAAACATCATCAAGAACAGAACACCACAAGGATCCCAACAAGTGCCGCAAAACCCCCGATCTTTCCTTAGCCAAAATATGAAAAGTATGTACAATAGTATCAAAAGTATCCCAAGAGTCCAACCTCTCCAACCTCTGAAAATGATTGAGAAATTACAATATATAGATCACTCTAACACCTTTCCCCACCTCTAGGGGTCGAATTCCCTCTTCAGGGATCAGTTTCAACAAATTCTAATCATGGAACTACAATCTAGGCAGCTAACAACTTGCCTCTAAAAGAGTGGAAACTGATCCATTACATGATTTTTTACTCATTTGAGAGTGAATCTTCTAGAAGAGATAAAAAAAAGCCAAAGTTACATATCAAACATGAATTTACATCATAAAAACCCAAGAATTCTATCCATAGGCAAAACTGGTCCAAAATAGGCGAAATACTGAGCTGGCAGCTGAAAACTCAAAAATTCTCAAGGTGGGTCGCTCCTGAACTGCGTGGGTCGCTCATGTTGCAGGCTGATTTTGAGGTAGCTCCCGACATCCAAATTGAGCTCATGATAGCTCGTTGGAAATCCCTGGATGTCTAATTTCCAACCCAAGTGGAATTTCTGAATTTGGAGTTGATTTGACTTTTCAAAACCTCATTCTCCCAGAGGTACTTCCTGCTGGTGCAAAAGGTGGCAGCAAGGTGTTTTTTATGGTGTTTTTGAGCTGTTTGACCATCCAGATTTTGTTGAAATGCTAAGCTGACTTCAGAGGATGCATATTTAACCATGACAAATCCAAAAATGTAAAAATCTCCTCCAGCAAGTGCCCCAAAAAAATGCGAGCGCATGAGCGCGCGACCCACCTAGCTACAAAGGCTGTTTTTAAAACCAAAAATTTGAAAATGACAAAATTTTCTCAGAATTTGCCCAAATTCGGAGCGGAGGTCCTCCATCATGTGTCCTGCCCAGTCAATGAAGCCTCGGCCAAAATCCGGAGTGGATCAGGCCTTTTCCGCCATTTTAGTGCTCTCCCGGTGCATGCAGTTCCTGTGATGAAAACACTGTCTCGGTTGTATGATGTGTTGTTGTCAGTCATGATGTAGCAATGTGTATGTTCAACCTGTTGAAAATGAAAAATGGGACCTTGGTGTCTTTGTCTCCATCATTATCCTGTGAATGTACTCTCATTGATGAAGAAGCAGACCCCTTTCCGCTCATGGAGATATCAAGTGAGTTTGATAAGTCAGACCCCTTCCACCTCACGGAGATAGTACTCCGCGTGTCGTCGCAAATAAGGCCCCGTGGGCCTCGCTGATATGTCTCGAACCAAAGGAGAATGATATGCCCAACTCAAGCATGTCCCGCCGGGTGAGGGCTCTCCTGCATCATAAACTGCCTCGGGAGGCTGCTGTGGCACTCTGAAAAAGTCTCTAGAAATGAAATCCTCCCAATTGATGCCCTGCTCTGCCAACTGATGTGACACCAAGATTTTGATCAAAGCGAAATGATATATACTCCTGTACTGCTGCACTGGGCTCGTCTTCTTCTGCACAAATGTAACCATCTTCTCTATGTTGCGGTATATGAAATAAGGAATATTCATCATTCGCACCCTTGTGAAGTGCATCAACAAACGAACATGATATGAGAAAAGACGAGCATACCTGCCCTCACAACTGAAATACTGAATAATGAGCCTCATGAGTGGTGCATACTCATCTCTCAAGAATCTGAATGGAAAAACTCTGCTCAAGTAAGCCACATATCCATTTTTAACGTATGGCTCATAGTGAAATTTCTCTAACTGCTTACCCTTGCTCCATTCCTCGCCTATGTTAGGTATGCCAGTGGCTTGAGCAATAGTCAAAGGCGAGACAATGAAATCAACACCAGCAAGGTTTACCCGATTACCCCGCAAATGAAGAACAAACAAACGTGCTAATTCACGATGAGGTCGGGTTTGTACAACCATCTCACAAAATCTGAAACATGACAAGAATCGAAAACAATCCATAGCTAATGGACATGCCTACAACCGAGCCAAAGAAGTAGGCTCCTCTCTGCGATGATCACCACTTCTGATTTCTCTGCAGGAACTCCGTGGCACATTACCTCCAGCCACCGAATCACTGCCTGACCCTGGCTCATATTCTGACTCTGTCTCTGACATATCTCTGATTAAACTTTTGGCAATGTGTATGCTGTTTTGAATGCAGTGAAAGCAAAATTAGGATGTATGTTTAACTCTCAACCAATATCCCACGCCAAAACACCATCAAGGAATCAAATTATGGATAAAATCTCTGTTTCAAATGGACTGAAAAGGCACCATCTCTGTTTTGAATGCAAATGGAATTTTTACCAAATAGGAGCAGGCAACCTTCAAAAGTTTGAACACATCTAGTCAAAGGAGAGCATGGTATTAACAGTGATATGTTTGTCTACGAGTTATGAGCATAAAGGTTTCAATGGGCCATTCGAAACAAAGACATGAGCATATGCTAACATTGGGCAATGTGGCTCATTACAAACATGAGGAATGTGACTCAAAGGGTTTAAACATGGCATAACACTAACAATGGTAGCAGTGGTATTATGGGTATGATAACAAATTGATTTTGATGTTATATAGAAGGCTGGCCATATCACTGTTTAAGATAGCAAACACACTCTTTACACCATTCATTTTCGTTTCAAACCCTGAAAACAATAATCTTATAACAGTGGGGTTTTAAATCCTTCATTTGCATATTAGAAACCACCCATGATGACAGAAACATGTTTGAAAACCCCAAGTGATTGATGAAAACCTGTTTTGAAGGCAACTGGAGTCGATTCCGAGCCAATCTGGGCGCTCAAACTCAATTCCAAAACTCTGTGTCTGCGTGGGTCGCGCAGGCTCTGTTTGGGTCGCGCAGCCCAGGTGGGTCGCGCACCTGCAAACCCACAGTGCTGAACTGAGTCTGCGTGGGTCGCGCAACCCAGGTGGGTCGCTCTCCCTCAACTTGGGTCGCGCAGCCCTAAAATTCTGTCTACGCCCTTCAAAAGTCTGAAATCGGCCCTCAACTTTGCAAATACGATTTGGGAGCAATGAAATCGGTTCAAATGAACTTGTTTGGCCTTTATACATTTCACAAATATCTTCACAATCAGATTTTATTTCAAATCTAATTTCAAACCCATATTACAAATGTTTTTGTAATTTTCACTTTGGCTTCTTCAAATACAAACTTGCTTTGGCTTCTTTGAGGTCGATACTAATGATTTTGCTGTCTTCTTGCAGGGATATGGCTATCTTGGCTAGAGAAAAGACCAGGGGTCTGCTTTTACAATGTCTTCATGGCGGAACAATTACAAATTTATTACAAAATGATAATGACAAATTTCTAGTTCCAAAACAGAGTTTTGGACTAGAAATGTATTTTTTTAAAAAAAATGCTGATGATAATAAAAATAGAATTTCAAGTACTGGACCTTCCTCACCTTGCAGGCTTTATGACTAGTGTATAAATGACTCGAAAACCCTAGACACCAAGACCTAGGACACTTATTGACAATTTAATGACCTCATACATAATGACAATGACTATAAATAATTTTTTGAGAAAATATTTTTTAAAATAGCGCTGCAGGTATAATATGAGGAAACACAAGATGACACAACCCTTCGTCAGTTCATGGCATGATCCTAGTGATATGCAAAGAAGTGAAACAAGTGAGACACCTAATAATGAAAATTCAAAAGACGAAATGATCACTGACGGAGGGCAGCTAGGGCTGACTCTAACACCCTCATCAATGATTCACCGGGAAATGTGAGCGTTCCGGATTTTGACTGGGATTTGGAAAGCTACGGAAGTAGGAAGAGGAGGAGACTCTAACTGATGGGTGTCGAAAACAATCAATTGGTCATCTGCGGGATCTACAGCACCCAGGGCAGATAGTGGAGTTTTTCTTTGAGAAGGGCACGACTGGAGGAGTTCCAGCGTTGAAATGGCAGCATGAGATTGGGCCAGCTCATCTACTATGCTATATGCATGGGTAGCTCGGTCAGAAGCAGCATTTCGGCGTAATGGTCCTGTAGGAATCTTGGTATGAACCTCGGCTTTGGGCGGAGGGATAAGCAAGGGACTATTAGTTGTTGAAAGAGGCTCTGTAGAACCGGAAGAAGGTGACTCAGGGACAGATGGAGCAAGAGGCTGGGGGTACGGACTGGACGGAGTTTGAAGGTTAAGGTCGATGGTTATAGGTTGGTCCGAGTTCATCATGAGGATCTGGTAATCAGAGGTACCAGATGGAGGAGGTTGAGTGGTTACCGGTTCGTGAGGTGGTTGGGTAGCCACAAATCCCTGCTGTGCATACACCTTCTCTTGAGGGGGTGGTGACTGCTGTTGCGGAGGTTTAGAAGACAAGGGAGGCGGGGGTGCGAATGCTGGAGGAGCTGGAGCACTAGGCTGTGGGTATGGATGATAATGAGGTTGGGTAACAGTGTGGTAAACCGGAGGTTGGGAAGAAAGAGGAGGCATGTCGGATCCTGGATGCATGCTACCGGGAGGGGGAGAAGTGCAGGAGGTGGTGCCCCCTCCCCCAGGAAAACCATAGCTCATGGGAGGTTGAGCGGATGGATGAGAGAGAGCTCCAACAATACCGTCGGTGGCATGAGGTGCCCCCGGTGTGTTAGTGCCACCGGGTCTGGGGAGGTCAGGAAGGACGGTATAAACATAACCAGATTGAGAATAAATGAGGTCATATTTCAAGTCTATTTGGAGGGCGACTTCTTCGGTTTGAGGGAAATGGGAGGCGACATCTTTGCCAATGGGAGGTAAGAGAGAGCGAAGGAACCAGTCCAGATAAACCCGATCGTCAAAGGGAGGTAAGAGAGAGCGAAGGAACCAGTCCAGATAAACCCGATCGTCAAAGGGAGGAGCTCGACATAAGCTTCTTCTACGCCGCCATTCCTGGACATGAGCGGAAAGGCGGGTTGAAGAGAATTGGCAGAAGGAGGTTAAAATCTCGGTACCAGTGTCATATCGGAGAGGGAGCTGGAAATAAGATAGGAAGGCTTGGGCAATATTCGCAAAAGTGGTATGGGAGGAGGTGACCTATTCAACAGACCATTTAGAAGCTTCGCCTATAATCGTGTGTTGGAACAATCGAAGACGAATGGAGTCGTCGGTAATGGAATTGGAGGAACACCACATATGGAAGGATCGGATATGGTTGGAGGGATCCTCACTAGCAAGGCCTTCGAACTTGGGAATGTCGGAGGGGAGCTTGGTTGGCATAGCAGGCCAACTAACATCGTGGCGAATAGGATCATTAATTAGCTGATTGAAGTCGGGGAGACTAAGGCCGGCCATATAAGGGAGCAATGGGGCAGTCGAGGTAGGTCCCGTAGTGGTTCCACTAGAAACAGACCCAGCAATAGTACTGGGGTTGCTGCTGGTAGTAGGCCCTGAAGTAGACATGGTGAAAGTGACAGGGGGAGAACCCGAACAATCATGAAGAGTCAGAGTGTGGACTCGGGGGACGACTAACTCTATGACGACGGGAAGGAGGAAGTCAACCAAGCGGAAACTGAGGGTGAGGGCCAAGAAGTCGCCAGGAAAGGCGCCTTGCGGGCGCAATGATGACGGGAAGAAGAAAACTGACAAGGGCAGAAAGGGACAAAATCAAGTGAGGTCAAGGGCAGAAAAGGTGCAGTGACAATTGATTTTAAAGTCTTTGCCAGGCGGTGTTAACCAGGCACTTCTTTGCTTAGGGTCAGTGTGTGGCGTGCGTTAATTTTAATTGTTTAAACCCAGACGTTTTGAGAGTAAAATAAAAAGTGTGCTGCGTAATGGAAAAGAAATCTGCAGTAAATAAGACTGAAAAAACATAAAATGAACAACTAATAAGGCAGCAATCTAACCCAAAAAGGCGGGTCTCTCAAAACTAGTCTACAATAGGGAAAAAACCAGGCAAAGCACGCTAAAATATGCCAATAGATTGAAGGTCCGGAGGGACTGGGATCCAAAATGTGAATCTGTTGAAAAGTGGTGCAAAGAACAATAAAGAGGCAGAGGCAAGGTTGCTGCTAAAAAGGAGGAGATCAACTTAAAGATCGGAGAGACAAGGCAGTGGCCTTAGAAATGAACCCAAACAAAATGAAAGGAGGTGGTTTTGAGCGGGAGAAGAGCTGATCTAAAGGGATCTGAAAAGGGAGGTATCAGATCTGAGAAAAAGAGGGCTGAAACTCTGGAAATTCAGACGTCTGAAACAGTAAAGACTCGTCCACAAAAAGTGGAGGGTACTAGAGCCCTAAGGGGCAAGATTCCCTCTTAGGTGAGTGAATCAGATCAGAAACAGGTCCAAACGGGCAGAGACAGAGGCTGGAAAACCCTGACAGAAGCTTCAGACAAAGCCAGAAAAAGTGCTGAAAAATTTGCAGAAAAAGTGCAGGTCGCAGGTTTTGACCTATTTACAGTCCAGGTCGCAGGTTTGGGGCAGAAAAGTGCATCCTGAGGCTCAGGTCACACTTTTTGGGCCAATAAGTGTGACCTGCAGATCCGGCTATCTCAGCGGCAGATTTCAGAAAATTTTTGTCATCTCAGCTGCGATTGATGTCTGTCACCTGCGCAATAAGGCTAGAAACACACGGAATTTAAAATTTGACTATTTAAATGGGTTTAGGGGTGAAAATAACCATAAAAATAGGAAAAACAAAGTATGGAAGAGAAACCCTAGGGTCTGAAATAGCTGGATATGCAGGAATAGATAAAACGACAGTGGTCGCAAAAGAAAACCCGTGTGGAGTCGCCAATTGTTAGTATGAATCTTTCGTCGTAAAAGATCACTTTAGCTACGCATAACAAATAGCCCTAACGTCGATTATGGCTGCAAAATACCTTTAATATTGCTGCACAAATTTAGATCTAAGCACAAAATATATTAAGCAGATAAAAAATAACATAGCTCCATAGATCCAATGAACAAGACAAGAAGAATGTATATGAAAGAATTTTGTATTATATTACAGAATGGGGCACTTGAGAGGAAAACAAGAAAGGTGTTTTCTGGTTCTCCTTGGTGGGATGGGTTCTTGGAAGTCCTCAGTGTTTCAGATCTAGCATTTCTCTCTCTTATGGATGTGGAAAAGCAAACATAGAACTCAATGGGAGTTCAAAAAGAAAAATGGAAAATGGTGACCAAGAGAAGATCCAGAGTGATCTAATGCAATGAAGGTGACTAATGAATGGGGAAAACCCCTCTATTTATAACAAAATATTGGGGCGGTCTAGAACTCGATGCATGAATAAAATATTATTAATCGAATTCTAGAAGCACCTTTTAGGAATATTTTATTATATTTGTTGGAGGGAAAAGGATTCTTGACTTGGGTCAATTCCTTTATTTATAAATAATAAATAAATAAATGATTTATTTATCATTTTAAGGGAATGATGGGAATATAATTAAATAAATAATGGTTTATTTAATTATTTATGCATGATTTAGTCAAATTTAACTAAGAATATTATTTAAATAATGATTTAAATAACTTGTTCTTAGGAAATAATTAAATAAATAATGATTTATTTAATTAATTTCTTTGTTTTGGGTTAAATATGACCAAATAATTTATTTTATATGGTGAAAGCAATTTTACTTAGGGTAAAATTGGTCTTACATGGTGTACTTGGGTTAATCTAATAATAATAGGTTAGATGACCAAAAAAATGGTTTAACAATTATCATAAAAGTAAGTGGCCCATATATCCACATATTTTTAGCTAATTCAATTTTTTTCAAATTTTTCATTAGATTAGTTCAATGTTGCATTAGGAATTGAGACTAGGACCAAACTATCAAAAATAAAGCAAGTAATGTCTGCCACCCTTGCACCTCACGGTGAGCCGACTATGCACATGAACGCTTTACTAAGACAATTTTCCATCTCCCTATAGTGCAAACATAGTCTAACTAGGCAAGGTGTAAGCGACCCATAATCCGCACATCGTTTATTTTTGCAAGGAACAATCACACATAGGGTAATTAGAAAAAGATTGTAAAGGATCAACGCATATCCACATCTCATAACACTTGTGATTGTACACTCAAAAGCACACACGAAGCATTAGCAAGCATTGGAACAAAAGGCATCTAGTTTGTTGGGACCTTTATCCTCTTCTTACAGTTACTTAACCAAGGCACACCTAAGAAAATTGAGACTCTTTAAAAATAATCATTTACCGAACTCACCAAATTATCTCCACAGGGGCCACAAAATAAATTATAGTTTAGGTTATGACCATCGGGAGTAGGCATATAATAAACCTCCAAGGTCATAATACATTTTGAAACATAGATTTTGATCTTTTAGGGAGCTTCAAATATGTCTATCCTCCCACAGAATGAATACCCGAGCATTACCAGAGACCTGTTACAGAGGGGGTTAAGCTTAGGCCCAGTGCGTGCGGTACTTTTTGGGGCTACCTGACCCATCTAGTGCTCGATATTGGTAGCTGATTACCAAGAAGCTCAAGACTCGAATGCTCACGTGGGACGACGGTACTTTAGTGGAAAAAACTAGGGCATCCTTCCTATAAGTGACAGTGCAGGAAACACTTGATCCTCATACCATTACCTTGGTCGAATCTTCGGCTGCTGGAAGGTGTCACTAGTTCTTTCGGGATGTTAGCCCCAATACCCATCAGAATACATCTTCGCAAGGCCCAGTTACATTGAGAGTGTATGGACGAATAGGTTTATATAGGCTTTTGAGTATCATACAAAAAACAAACAAAACTACATTTTTTTCTTGATTGATAACATAACATTAAATTAAAGGAAAAATTACCTCTTATTTTTTCTCTTTTTTTTATACATGTGTTCGTATTTTCTTTGATCAGAATATTCCTTCCTCTAGCAAAACAAAAGTATCACCAAGATTAAGCTAGTCGACACCATAAAGGACCCAAAAGAACCCCGTCAATCTAGGTGTTTCTTGGACCTCCCTGCATTAGAAGGAGGAGTGCCACGTCTCCCGCCATTTAGGCGTCGAAGATGATACATTGCCACCATTATTGGTTCATACTTTATCAGGTCATCTAGGATTGGAAACCCCCAAGGGTCACCCAACACCACACCATTGGAAACCCCAGCAGAGTCACCACATTCAACCTCTCCCACAACCCCTAGAGGGAAGAGGAGCGCTACCCATTCGGGAAGTCAGTAGAATATTCATCAGGGCACCCCACGGGGTAATATTCCCTAGGCACCTCCTCTAAACGATCACATTCAGACACCTATTTTTCCACAGTGTACACTGGCAATCAATACTCAATTACCCTTATTAACATCACTTAACCTTTCAGATCTAACAAAGTTAAGTATTGACCCCATTGCTCATGGCCTTAATTGGCCTCCCATGCCCACAAAGCTCCCTTCATATATACCAAAATTCAAAGGGAAACAAGCGGAAGACCCAGGAAATAATATTATGACTTTCCACCTGTGGTGTTCGTCCAATAGTATCATTCATGATACCATTAGACTAATACTTTTTCAACACACCCTAACTGGGCTTGCGATGAAATGGCATGTCGAGTAGCCTTCTGCTTCTCATGTAACCTTTAGCGCCCTCTCTACCCCATCCCTAACCTATTTCCAGCTACCCATTCATCATGATTTAGGAATGGAATTGTTGACACATTTTAGGAAAACCCCAGCCATCCATATATCGGATTATCTCCATGAATGGCGGCGATGTCGAAGTTTGTGTAAAGACAAACTCGATGATAGAGTGTTGTTGGACTTATTTTTGAAAACTCTCACAACTGAGATCTCAAAATATTCGATGATGTAGAAACCTACCTCCAAGGAGGACGCCATTAGCAAGGATCAACAAGTTCAACTCATTTACACCCAGTCAGGATATATTTACAATGTCTTGCAAAATTCCCCGCGCCTGCAAACTTATAGAGAGTTACTAGGTGCGTCGAATACTGCAGACGATTTGATCGGGTCCTTGACCCACGGCCACCTAAGCAGCAATATCCAGTACCCATGATACTTGTACCCCAATATCCAGTACCCATGAACTAGAGGAGCTGGCGACTCCACCTATTGAGGAAGCATTCCTAAATTCTCCCTGGGACACAAATATACTATATGTTATACTTTATTTAAATGCTCCTCCTGGTTTGTCCAAAAAAAAGATAGATTTTTGAAATTGAAAGCTGTAAAAGTTTTCATCCTAGAAAATGTTTTGTACTGGAAATATTCTGGGGGCATATTGCTTAAATGTTTGCTTCAAGAAGATGCAGATAGGGTTATAAAAGAATTCCATGAAGGAGATTGTGGAGGCCATCTCTACTGGAAAACCACTGCTAATAATATCCTTAGAGCTGGTTTCTATTGGCCTACCATTTTCCTAGACACCCACAAAATGGTAGCCACCTATCATAAATGCCAAATATTTGAGGGAAAAAGAAAGTTGTTGCCTCTGCCTTTACAACCTATCTCTGTTGAAGCTCCTTTCCAGCAATGGGGTTTAGAATTCATTGGAGAAATATAGCCTTCCTCCTCTGGCCAACATAAATGGATCCTCAGTGCTACATAATATTTTACCAAATGGATAGAGGCCATCCCTTCCAGAAATGCTACTGACTTAGTGATTATCAAATTCCTTGAAGCCAACATCCTGTCTAGATTTGGTTGTCCTAAGGAAATCATTACAAATAATGCTGTTGATTTTAAGTCCAAGAAGATGATATATTTTTTCCACAGATATCACATTTCTTTGGGGCATTCAACAAATTATTACCCTTAAGGTAATGGACTAGCTGAGTCCTCCAATAAGAGCCTATTCAACATCATCAAGAAGTTGATGGAAGACAATAAGAAATCTTGGCATAACAAATTGGCATGTCACCATACCAGTTAGTCTATGGAATGGATGCAGTTTTCCCAACATCCTTAGGAGTGCCAGCCATGAAACTCATTCAAGAAGTGCAGGATGAAGAAAATGATGTGAAAAGAAGAATAAGGCATACCATTTAGCTACAGCGGTCCAGAGAATAGGTGTACAACAAAACTTAGGTGGTGCAATAGAATATGAAGAATATTTTTGACAAAAGGACAAAAGCAAATGATTTCAATATTGGAGATAAATTGTTGAAATGGGATTCCAAAAGAGAAGATAAAGGTAAGCATGGAAAGTTTAAAAACCTATGGAAAGGCCCATACATTATTCATGCTTTAAGAGGAGATAATGCATTTTTATTGCAAGATATGGATGGAACAAAGCTATTTGGGGGTCCTGCCAATGGCAGGATGATGAAACATTACTTCTGTTGAAAACTCAGATGAAAATTTCACCATTGTAAATACCATAGCCTTAAAATTTTCAATAATTTGTTGGACAAGGTTGAAGCCTGAGGTGAAGGCCATAAGCCTAGTCTGATAAAAAAATAAGTTAACTTTTTTTGAAAGTGTTGCAAATCAAAATGCCACTACTATTGAAAAGAGTTTTGTGCAGTCATACAGTTTAAGCATGATTGTACAATTTTGAATTTTCTACTGATACGTTAGAAAATGAATATTTTCCAAACCATTTAATCTTGGCTTATCAGTAGGTAGGTAGAAAATGACATTGGTTCAATAGCCTAATCTGAACCAATAGGAGAAATAATTGATAGGTGATAGGTTAGAAATTCAAAAGAAAAAATGATGACAGGGTCTGAAAGTCTAAATGCAGCCCAAAAGAAAAAAAAATGATTAGAATCATAGATTGGGTAGGTAGGTGTGCAACTGAGCTCTCAGTATTTTGAGAATTTTTCCAGTTTTTAGTTTCAGGGTCAAGTGTGTTCCAGACTTTAGTGTGTAGAGAATGTTGACTTCAACTTGAAAGTGTTCAGCCACATAAGTTGTAGTAGATCAAGTTGTAGAGTTGGGATCAACCCAATAGATCATGCCACTAATCTACGATGTTCTTGACACCTCTCGAAGGAGCTGCCATCCCCAGATGGAGCCACTGTTAGACCCCTGTATTTCACAGTATCACCAGACGACTGATTATTGTTTATATTTTTCTCGCTCAAAATAATATTCCATGGTTATCATTTATTTTCACAGAAAGAAAGGGAGAGCCTGACTGCCAAGAGTGCATCTGCCTTTTCAGTTCAGGGAAGAAGGAAAGGGTTTCTGATTAAGTGTAATAGTGAGAAAAAATCCATACTGCCCTCATTAAGTCCACCTGCCTTCTTCTTACCTTCATTTGCCTAAAAAAACTCTGTACCCCAATGCTCTAAATCCCCATTTGACCCTAAAAAACACATGCCTAACCTCTTGGGCTTATCCTTGTATAAAATCCACTCGTTATCCAAGTCCGAAGTTCTATTGCCATAGCTCCACCCGCCCACCAAACAACCGTTGGTATAGAACATAAACATTACCTGTTGCCTGCACTTCGCAGCCCTCATATTTTTTACCTTACCGCTTAAGACTTAGGCCGAATCTTGTTTTTCTTTCGATGCGATGAAGTGGGAATCACCATAAATTTACTGAATTGTCCAAACTGCGTTTAAACCTTCATATTTCTCATTTTTCTTACCTTTCGTCGGTTCACACCTTTTCGTGCTTAGCGCGTCGCATTTCAAACTTCGCGCATTTCACAACTTACGCCTTTACATCACATGCACGTTAAAATTTTTAAATTGCGATATGTGGATTGGCGGGACCCACATTTCCCTTGTGCAACTTCGAGGCTTGGAAATCTTTCATATTATGGGTCGGGCGACTTTTTCCACGTTTTAACTAAAAATCACTTGCCCGCTTGGAGAAACTTATGGTGGGGTCCATCTCCCGATTGTAATTGAAAATCACAATGTTTAAAGGATGGACGAGGGAGGTAAACATTAAGATCAAAGAAGTGCGATGTGCGATGGGTGGGGCCCAATTGCAGATCACAGATTTTAGAAAACAAGTGCAAAGACTAATGTTAAATTCGCCGATCTACGATGTGAGAGGACGTGACAGTGATGTAGCAGATGACGTGGCTTTGACCCCATTGATCGCAGTTGACTTATGATGACATGGTAGTGATGTGGCGGATGACGTGGCCTGGCCCACGTACTACAAAATTATATCTCACAGGATAAGTTTATGGTTAAAAGTTAAAATTTACGAAGTGCGATGGAGGCCAGGACACGATGTAGTTTCAAAGGCACATTCCGAAGGATTTTGAATCTGCATAGAGGGAATTTTCAGTGTTAAATCGCATCGAAGGAGGAAAATGGATTACAACGTAAAAATTCGTGGAATGCCGAAGTAAGACGTGCGATACAGTGGGACCTAATCGCCCTGTGCACAACGCAAATGTTAAAAGACAAGTGCTAAGGAAAAGTTAAGAATGACGAAATGCGAAATGCGATATCAGAGTAGATGTGATGTATTCCAGAAACAAGATCTAAGCATTTTCAAGTCTGGGTGAACGAGTTTTTACACTGTTTTATGTGTAAAAAAGGTCAAGTCAGGCATATGAGGTTTGAAGCTAATTTCAAAAATAAATAAGGTTAAATGCAGAGCAAAGGCCGAACGTCACCGCAGTAAAGAAATGGACCAAATAAGGTCGAATCAGGCAAAGGGAACGCACACAGAAAAATTACCATATAGCAACAGAAAGAAGAAAAGGCAGCAAATACATCAACATAATCACCAACCAATGAAAAGTGGCTAGCACCGCACCATAATTAATTACCCAACGCCGATCATTTGAAAATCAGGGCTAGATGTCAGAACCATCATTCGTTGCCTCTTCGAGATCATCACATACCACTTCCAAGACTACCTTTGATCCTACGAAAATCCATTAAAGCTTTTAGATACATGAAGAGCTGCTCAAAATTAATTTTAGAGGTGATGTTGTCAGAGATTTTATTTTTTCAGGCCTTGCATGCCCATACCTGTTTAATTTCCAGTTGTTAATTTAGATTGTCATTGATGTCAATATGTCTTTAACTGAGATGAAGGCTGCACTATGACATATCACCGCATTAGTATATGATAACATTGTTGATACATGATGCTACATGGCATTAATAACAATGAAGAAACCAAAGAATGTAGAAGCCACACTGCCCCAAAATTTCCTCATGCTGTCCCAATCTTTTTATGCATAAAATTTAAGGACAGTCACAAAGAAAAATATGTTTCATGATATTAGAATAATAATTTCTTTGTGAGACCTTCACCATCCTTTAGAGCATAATTTTCCCTTTCTAATGAGCTCTTACATGCCCCAAAACTCCAAGCAGTTTGGGAGATATGAATTCTTAAGTTAAGAAAAATTAACCTTATCAGTGCACCGACCTATCCTTGTCCTTCATGTCGGCCTATTTGCAGAGACATGACCCTTCATTTTCGTAGTTATCACACTATAAATATACAATTTGTTCCTCACTTTTTAAGGAGAAATTCAGTCAATAAATACAGAGATATACCACAGTTCACACCTTGTGAACTAGGGACACCAAGGAAGTCCTTTTAAGATTTGTTTGGGTAAATATTTGAGTTGATACCCTCGTATTTGGAGCTATCATCAATCTCCGACCTGTATAATATTATCACAATAGCTCAGATTGTTTTGATGGCTCATTGCAATACTTTAGGACCTCGTTTTTGTGATGTGTCACAGTGATACAAACCTACAGTGATCAAACAACTCGAACCTGGGTTAATTATGTTGGGACAGCTGCCTGTGGTTCAGATCTGAGGCTAGCAATAAAGGCTTGGACCTATAGTTGTGGCAGCCACCTGTGACTGCGGATCTGTGGAGGAACAATCATACCAAACTATGGTAGCCACCTATGATAGCTAACCTATGGAGGAGGACTATCCTAAGGGTTCCAACCTATTTGATGTGAAGACTTCAGCTACAGATTATACTAGTCACTTGTGGTAGCAATTTTGAGCTGAGATTTGTGCTTGACGTTGTGAATAGAAGGAGACTTCAGTTAATCTGTTGGATATTCCTTAAAAAATCTAGTTACCTTACCTCGAGTGCACACTAGTGATTGTTTTAGAAGCTCGGACAATAACACCTTGAAGGCATACTTGTGGAGCTCGGACCTATAGCAGCATAATTTTAAGTAATTAATATCAGTCACCATTAAGAACAGTTTGGGGAGCAGATTATTGTAGCAATGATTTGAAGATACCTATGGCATCCTTGACAGTCACAACAGGTCGGTGCAGTAGATGGACTAGTACCTCAAACCTGTGACCTTGAGGGACTCGAAACAGTGATCACATACTTGATATTAGAGGTATGAACTATTTGAAGACTTGAGCAATGATGAAGACAAGTGGATAGTGAAGTCAGTGAAGAATTTTGGAAGAAATAATACAGTGATGAATATGTCAAGAACATTCAAGTAAGCACTATTCACATTCTCTATTAAACCAAGCAAAGAAGGATTGGTGTCCTTGGAGTAGGAGATCCTAAACACAAGGTTGGTGCCTTGAGAAGATAGGGTCAAAGCCCTAGAGGTCGGAGCCTCATCAAAGTCAAAGTTGGTGCTTGGCAACAGGTTGGTGCCTGTTTCATTAAAATGTTGGTGCCCTCACTCATCTATTGTATACTATTATTAGAAAGGGGATTGAAATTATTTATAATCCTTAATATTATCATTATACACCTCTCTGTCTTTAATTGTGAAGAACCTAACTGGCAATAATTAACAATTGAAAAGAAATACTGATTCACCCCCCTCTCAGTATTTCCAACACCAGTTGTTTGTAATAAATGAAGTTTTCCAAAGTAGATTAGGTAAAATGACTTAAGTTTCTAGTTAAATATTCCTTGAAATTCCAGTTTTAAGGGTTGGATAACAATGTTACCGATGAAACGAGAACTATTACCTAAAAACGAGAACTCTAGCTCAAAAAGACTCAAAAAACATGAAAAAATGCCCCAAAAACAAAAACTGTGTATTCTAGAACGCATTTGTTTTTTTATCAAGGTCAAATTTCACCTTTTTATAAAATTATGCTAAAAAAAAAATTGTTTCTTGAAAAAATGATTGAAAAAACACCTTCAAAACAAAACGAGTTGATGCTGGAATAACAAAAAAAAACATTGTGTCACACTTTTGACACATTGTAACAATGGAATTAAAGACAACATATTAGGACATTGAAAAATCGTAAAATTCTAAATTTTTTGATAGATGATGTTAAATATAAAAAAAATCATGTATGAAGGGCTTATCATTTCGAACAATTTTTATCCATGTTGTTAAACATAAAATATCTTGACTCTAAACAACTCTAAAATTGTAATTATTTTCAACCATAACATTAAAGATAAAATTTCGTGGCGCGTAAAAACCTTAATGACAAGTTGTAAATCTCAAGTTTTTAAATCTTAAGTTTTCAAGATACTTGAACCATGAAATTATGGAGAAATGATATGAATTAAACAATTTTTAAAAATGAACAAGTAAATGAAAAATTTATTATTCATATATTTGTTTGTTTATATTTTATATAAAAAAAAAATTATTGTTTTTTTATATTTTAAATAATAATTGTTTTAATTTAAAAAAAATTAATATATATATATATATATATATATATATATATATATATATATATATATATATATATATATATATATATATTTGTTTTACTTATTTTTTAATTTGTTTTGATTGTTTTTCTATATTTTAAAATTTTAATTGAATAATTTTATTTTATTTTATTTTTATTTATTTATTTTTTTATATTAAACAATACATTTTTTTATTATTATAATAGTTTTTTTTTCAAAAAAATAATTTTTTAAAATAGTTTGTGTTTGAAAAAAATAAAATAAAATAAAAATTAATTTGTCACTGTAGGGGTCGAGCGGTGAGCAGCCTCGAGCGAGGCGCAGCCGGCCTCTGGCCCCCAGCTGGGTGGAGGGAGATTTTGAGAATCACCCCTGGCTGGGCGGAGGGTGATTCTCGGAATCGCCCTCCACCCAGCCGAGGGTGATTCTCGGAATCGCCCTTCGCCCAGTTCGAGGTGATTCTCGGAATCGCCCTTTGCCCAGTCGGAGGTGATTCTCGGAATCACCCTTCACCCAACCGGGGGTGATTCTCAGAATCGCCCTCCGCCTAATCGAGGGTGATTCTTGGAATTTCCCTCCGCCCAGCCGGGGGTGATTCTCATAATCGCCCTCCGCTCAACCGAGGGTGATTCTCGAAATTTCCCTCCGCCCAGTCAGTGGTGATTTTCAGAATTGCCTTCTGCCCAGCCAGGGGCCGGAGGCAGGCCAAGCAGCGCTGTCGAGGGATGTCTAGCCTACCTTCGGCCCCCGGCTAGGCGGAAGCAGGCTGGGTAGCCCTCGACGGCGCCACCCGGGTAGCCTCCGCCCCCCGGCTGGGCGGAGGGAGATTCTGAGAATCACCCTCCACCCAGCCGTGGGTCGGAGGCAAGCTGGGCAGCCCTCGATGACGCCGCTCTGCTTGTCTCCGGCCCCCGGCTAGGCAGAGGGTGATTCCGAGAATCACCCCCTGTTGGGCGGAGGAGGATTCTGAGAATCGCCCTCCACCCAGCCGCGGGTCGGAGGTAGGTTGGGCAGCCCTCGACGGCACCGATCGGCTTGCCTCCGGCCCCCGGCTGGGCGGAGGACGATTCCGAGAATCACCCCCGGATGGGAAGAGGGCGATTCCGAGAATCACATCCGGCTGGGTGGAGGGCGATTCTGAGAATCACCCTCAGTTGGGTAGAGGGAGATTCCGAGAATCACCCACGGCTGGGCAGAGGGCGATTCCAAGAATCACCCCTGGCTAGGCGGAGGGTGATTCTTGGAATCGCCCTCTGCCCAGCCTAGGGTGATTCTTGAAATCACCCTCCGCCCAGCCTGGGGTAATTCTCGGAATCGACCTCTGCCCAACCGGGGGTGATTCTCGGAATCGCCCTCCGCCCAGCCAGGGGTGATTCTTGGAATCGCCCTCCGCCCAGCCGGGGTTGATTCTCGGAATCGCCCTCCACCTAGCTAGGGGTGATTCTCGGAATCTCCCTCCGCACAGCGGGGGGTGATTCTCGGAATCGCCCTTTGCCCAGCCAGGGGTGATTCTCGGAATTTCCCTCCACCTAGCCGAGGGTGATTCTTGGAATCGCCCTCTGTCCAGCCAGGGGTGATTCTAGGAATCGCCCTCCACCCTCCGCCCTATGCCTAGCCAGGGGTGATTCTCAGAATCGCCCTCTGCCCAGCTGGGGGCGATTCTTGGAATCACCCTCTGCCCAGCTGGGGGCGATTCTTGGAATCACCCTCTGCCCAGCCGAGGGTGATTCTTGGAATCACCCTCCGCCCAGCTGGGGCGATTCTCGGAATCTCCCTCTGTCCAGCCAGGGGCGATTCTAGGAATCGCCCTCCGCCCAACCAAGGGTGATTCTCGGAATCGACCTCCTACCTATGCCCAGCTAGGGGTGATTCTTGGAATCGCCCTCTGCCCAGCCGGGGGTGATTCTCAGAATTTTCCTTTCCCTAATCGGGGGCGATTCTCGGAATCACCCTCTGTCCAGCTGGGGGCGATTCTAGGAATCACCCTCCACCCAACCAAGGGTGATTCTTGGAATTTACCTCCGCCCTATGCCCAGCCGGGGGTGATTCTTGGAATCGCCCTCAGCCTAGCCAGGGGAAATTCTTGGAATCGCCCTCTGCCCAGCCGGGGGCGATTCTTGGAATCGACCTCCACCCACCCTCCACCCAGCCGGGGGTGATTCTCGGAATCACCCTCTGCCCAGCCGGAGGTGATTCTCGGAATCGCCCTCCGCCCAGCCAGGGGTGATTCTCGGAATCGCCCTCTGCCTAGCCAGGGGTGATTCTCATAATCGCCCTCCGCGTAATCGGGGGTGATTCTCGGAATCACCCTTCACTCAGCCAGGGGTGATTCTCGGAATCGCCCTCCGCCCAGCTGGGGGTGATTCTTGGAATCGACCTCCGCCCAACCATGGGTGATTCTCGAAATCGACCTTTGCCCAGCCGGGGATGATTCTTGGAATCGCCCTCCATTGCCCGTCCTGCCTACGGCCCCCGACTGGGCGGAGGGTGATTCTCGGAATTGCCCTCCGCCCAGCTAGGGGTGATTCTCGAAATCGCCCTTCGCCCAGCCGGGGGTGTTTCTCGGAATCGCCCTCCGCCCAGATGGGGGTGATTCTTGGAATTTCCCTCCACCTAGCCAGGGGTGATTCTTGGAATCGCACTTCGTCCAACCAGGGGTGATTCTCTGCCCAATCAGGGGTGATTTTCGGAAATCGCCCTCTGCCCAGCCGGGGGTGATTCTCAGAATTTCCCCCTGCCCAACCGGGGGTTGGAGGCAGGCCGGGCGGTGCCGTCAAGGGCTACCCAGCCTGCCTTTTCCCAGCCGGGGGTGATTCTCGAAATCACCCCCCGCCCAGCCGCGGGCCGGAGGCAGGCCAGGTGATGCTGTCAAGGGCTACCCAGCCTGCCTCTGTCCAGCCGGGGGCTGGACGCAGGCTGGGAAGCCCTCGACAGTGCCGCTTATTTGGCCTCCTTCCCACAGCAGGGTGGAGCGTGATTCCGAGAATCTCCCTCTGCCCAGCCTGGGGCCGGAGGCTAGCTGGATGGCCCCATCGAGGGCCGCCCAGCCTGCCTCCGCCCAGCCGGGGGTCGGAGGTAGGCTCGATAGCCCTCGACGGTGCCACCTGGCCTGCCTTCGGCCCCCGGCTGTGCGAAGGGTGATTCCGAGAATCAGCCCCAGCTGGGTGGAGGGCGATTCCGAGAATCGCTCCCAACTAGGCGGAGGGTGATTCTGAGAATCGCCCCTGGCTGGGAAGAGGGAAATTCCGAGAATCGCCCCCGGCTTGGCGGAGGGCGGCCGGGTGGCGCCGTTGAGGGCTTTCCAGCCTCTATCCAGCCCCCGGCTGGGCAGAGGGTGATTCTCGGAATTGCCCTCCACCCAGCCGGGGGTCAGAGGCAGGCCGGGCGATGTTGTCAAATGAAGGAGATTGGGTTTTGGATCTATTTTTAGGTTCAGGTAAGTTTTATTATACAAATTTAAATTTAAATATTTTATTTTTTACTTTTTATGTCTTTATACTAATTTTCTTACCTATTTCTTTTGTACTTGATGATTAGGTATAACACTAGCATGTTTCCTACCAAAAGGAATAAATTACATTTCCATTGAGAAAGACCCAGTGCAATGCAAATTTATTCAACAAAGAATTAATGCTCTTGAATTCCTTCCAGATGCGAAGCAAGAACTTGGTTTAAGGAAATGAGATTTTAATGAATCACGTGTGACAAAAAAAGCAATGGAACCTCAACCAACATTATATGGAATGATTGGAAAGGGACACTTTGGAAGATTTTCAGACATGAAAGATCCATTAGAAGATGAAAATGACCAAAATCAAGTAGAAAATATTGTGGAAGAAGCCATCAATGATGTTCTAGATGATGTTGAACATATATTAGTTGATATCGTTGAGGATATTTAAGTTATGCTTGCAAACAAAGTTCATTTTTGAGATCTATTAATCAGTTTTACTTGTAATGTATAGACTTTGATATTTTATGAGAATAATCCTTATTTTTTGCAAAAAACATGTGATTACTATTATTTTTTGACATAAAATTCAATAAAAATGCTATTTTCTTAAGTTTTTTTGTTAAGATTTTCCCAAAAATTAGTTTATTTAACATGTTTTTTTTTTTTTAACAAAAAGTCTCTAAAAGTGTATTTTTTGCATTCTATTTGTATTGAAAATTTGTATTTTTTTGTCATATCGTTCAAAATATTGGTTTTTTAGTGACAATTATTTGATGTGCATTGAAAAATTAATTAGCAATATATAAACTTGTAGAAAATATAAACTTTATAATATTGACCCTTTTTTCATTTTTTATCTATGTGAAAAAGTGAAGATATCATTACAAAATTTTGTTTTATTTTATTTTATTTTCTTTTTAAAACACAAGTACATAAATGCATTTAAAAATAAACATCTCACGGAAGAAGAAGACATTAGAAAATGTATAGTGTCAAAATCAATCCTCTAAAAAAACGTTGGTGATGATACGCCACCACTATTCAAAATCGACATAAAAAGCATCACAAAAAAAATAAAATAAAATAAAATAAAAAATTAAAATAAATATAAAATAAAAATTAAAGTGCCAAAAACATGCTATAAAAAAAAAAAAATTGATTTTGCATCACCACTTTTCGAAATTGGGTATTTTTCTTGCTACGTCAAAAAGTAGGTACCAGTGGAGTTACCTATTTCATCGGTAACAGTGTTGGATATTTTTAGCCCCTACATTGTAAGAACTAATATATTGGAGCACTGTAATTTTGGAGTTGGACATCAATAATCAAAGACCATTTACAGGATTCTTGAGCTGTGTGAAAATGGTGATGTGATATTTCTCTGTTTAAATGTTTCCGTTGTTTCCTTTGCTGTGCATTTGTTCATCAAATTGTAAATCAGAAATGTTAGAATAAGATTTGCTGTCGGAGCACCTTAATTCTGTCTGCATTTACAATCTGAATGTTTTCTACTAAAGTCTGATTAAAGAATTCTTAACTTCTCTTTAGTCACTATTGAACCTTACTATTTCTTTCACCTCATAATTCATACTGCTGTAAAGATCCATCTAGCACAATTAGCTTTCCCTATGATGCTCTTGATTTCGATGTGCCATCCCAACCTTTTGACTCCATAACCTAATGGATTATTCCCTGCAGCCCTATCTGTCCAACCACATCATCAATCAACCAAACAACCTGCCATCACTGTAACTAGCCTAATACCAACAGTTAGAATTATCAAGTTAAATCATAAAAAACAAAGAGAGCCCTCTCTAAGTCTAGGAAGGCTAGGTCCTGGACTTAGAAGTGGTTTGATGTTGTCCTCTATCATTTGTTCTTTCCAATATTACAAATTACAAAGTGACAACACTATCAACCCAGTGTACTATGACGACTTACAAGCATTCCAATATTCGTTCCGAGTGTGTTCAGATAACCACGCGGTTCATCGTTGTCCCTACATCCCCCACTTCCGTTCCGCATTAAATTTTTTACGCCGGAACATAACCGGTCTCGCTGGAGCAGATCGATTAGATTCAGACTCAGTGGAAAGGTCAACAACCCAAGAGAATGAGGCAACCAGGTCCATCCTCCTCATATCGATAGCAAAACGACCCACAAGGGGGTAGATTATCACCCCTAACTACCCTCCACGAATAATCCCAACCTGCGCATTGTGCAATGCATGCAATCATTTGATCACTCAATGCCCTGATTTATTATCACTTTGCAAATGGTACCCAATTACTCTGGTAGTCCAAAGGAAGTGGAAAACCAAACAGAAAAAATCTTATCTGATTTGTCAAGACAACCATCATGCTCGAAATTGTACTTACATCCCCCAATTTCAACCTAAGTTAGACGCCATACACTCATTGGTCACCAAATACCTGGATGTAACTGGTTTCGAACCTAGGCAACTAGGTGCAATGCGACTTTCCCCCCATTTTCACCAAAACCCTAGGAAGGCTAAGTCGACCAATAATCCTAGCGGGGCATGAAACCAGCCAAGAAAAAAATGTGTTCTATGCGATAGAAAGGGCCACATGGTCAATCAATGTCAGGAACTCAAGAAACTCATTGACAATATTCGCATGGTCACCACCATACCACAAATCTATCTCTCTAATCAAGAGAAGATCACACGCTTCTATTGTAGGATTTGCTCGCAATTCAACCACACTATGCAATTCCACCACACTATGAATTGTGAACACCTCCCAAGTTTATGAGAAGAAAGAGAAATATTGAGTTTAGACTCCCTAAAGAAGCCACACTAACCAAGACCAAAGGCTCGGAGATGGCAGAAGTGCAAAAATTCCCCAATGCCCAATCATCTCCAAGCATCCACTTCTAGCGTGGAGAGTAGTGTTGGTTCTCGCACCATATACTCGATAGGAACCTTTACCCCATTCACAATTTGCATGAGCCATAAACATGAAACAGAGATGTGCCCCATAATGAAACATTTCATCACCTCTGCATTCAACGCAACTTCCAAATATAGGAAGGTGCACGTACCCTTAGTACACCGCCAAAATAGCACGAGTTTGATCTCAAACAAACAACCATAATGGAAATTATTCCACCATTTAACGTCGACGACACACAACATCATACATGATTAATCTCATCATGCATGGGAAGCATGACTCATGTTGTCTTCTCATATTTAATTAGTGTCGAGACCACTGCAACTACCATAATAGTAGTAGTATTGTTGACTGTCCAAACCCAACTCGTCTGCACCCTGTTAGCCTCATTTGGTTCCACGACATAACCACAGAATGATATTCATGTTTTTCAACTAGCACTGTTAGGCCCGAACTAATTCCTCACGGCCTCGCACAAACCAATTCCCCCTTAGACATCTTGTTTCACTCTGACGAAGATATTCTAGAGGCCATAACGGAACCAGATTTTCCATGGGACTCAATGAATCACTTCTCGTTTTTTCTTCCAGAAAGAACTTTCGAGCCTAGCAGCCCAAAAGCCCAGGATATATATGCCATTGAATCCAAAGTATTCCTTCTAGTTGGGAAAGTATATTGGTTCAAAAACCTATCCCATCTCTCGATGCATTATAAGGAGGGAATATGTCAAATATTTCACCAACCATTAAGGTGGATATCTCAAGAAAACTAGGCAAAACCGAAGAATTATCGCTAGGGGCAGCATGCTCTCCAGACGAGGTAGTCGCTTATTCAAAATTATTACAAGAGTATAGGGGTATCTTCGCATGAGATTATTCGAAAATACTAGGGCTTAGCCCCACCATCGTAGAACACCATATTGACACCTGGCCTGGCGTATCACCAATCTGCCAAAAGAAACGTCAATTACACCCATGCAAGGTAGAAGTAATCAAGAAAGTTATTGAAAAGCTTCAAAATCCGGGTTCATCTACCCAATCGCATACACATTGTGGGTTTCCAACCTTATACCCATCATGAAAAAACACGACACCATCCGAGTCTGCATCGATTTTCGAGATTCAAATAAAGGGTGTCCCAAGGACAAATACCCTACACCGTTTATCGACCAAGTCATTGATGCTTGCGTTGGTCATGAGGCTTTGTCCTTCATGGACACATTCTCAGGGTACAATCAAATTCAAATCCCACATACAGACCGATACAAAACAACGTTCACTACCCCTTGGGGGACGTTCACATATCAATTTATGCCTTTCAGTCTTAAAAACACTGGAGCTACCTTCCAGCGGGCCATGAATTATATCTTCCATGACCTGGATCACCTCACCTTAGCTTACTTGGATGACCTCACCGTACGATCAAAGAAATGAAGTGACCATCTGGAGGACTTACGGTTGGTATTCCAACGGTTCTGACACTACAACCTACTCTTGAACCCCCTCAAGTGTGTCTTCTGCGTTAATGCAGGAAGACTGTTAAGATTCATCGTATACCAACAAGGGATCAGAGTTTACCCCCTCAAGGTTCAGGAAATAAAGGAAGTTCCACCACCTAAAACTCTCAAACAAATTCAAAGCTTACAAGGGAAAGCCAACTTCTTACGATGATTTCTCCCTGACTATGCCACTTGTACACAAGATTTCCTACACCTACTCCATTAGGACATTCCATTCAAATGGGATGGTTAGGCTCAAAAGTCGTTTGAGGTACTAAAAGATGAATTTTCTTCAACCCCTTTGATCAGTCCAATCAATTAAGAAAATAATACACCTTATATCTATCGGCATCTGACACAACCATATATGGGGTGTTAATTCAAGATGGGCCAAATAATAAAGAACACGTAATCAATTACGTTACAAAAAACCTATCTAGCCTTGCTTTAAAATACGAATCGAAAGAAAAAATTCCCTAGCCCTAGTACACAAAGTACAAAAAATTTAGCATTATATCATCCTAAGGACTAAAACATTCATAGAAACTATCAATCCCATGAGATATCTGCTAAACCACCTTATGATGAACCATAAATATGCTCGATGGGTAGTCATACTGTAAGAATTCGACCTGCAGTTTAGCTCCCCCAAGAGAAAAAAATCATTAATCTTAGCTGATTTCATCATTGACCTTCCAAGTCTGACAGAAGGATCCCCGGTTAACGACTCACTACTAGACTGACATCTATTCTTAGTGACGACCAAGGACCCTTGGTACGACAACATCCTCCTAATCTTGAGAACCCAAAAGTTCAAACCAGAACTCACCTGTGACGACAGAAGGAACATACACCATCAGGCCCCCTGGTATCTTCTCATGGGGGATGCCCTTTATCGAAGAGGCGTCGACATTGTTTTATGCCGATGTCTCACACACGACCAAGTTGAGAAAGCTCGAAACGACTGCCATAGTGGGGCTTGCGGTGGTCACCTCTAAAGTATGGCCACTGCCCAAAATGTCCTGCAAGCTAGTTATTTTTGGCCCAACCTATTCCACGATTTCATTCAAGCAGTCAAACGGTGCAAGCGATGCCAACACTTCACCCACAAGGTAAGAAAGCCTCCCGCTCCTCTGCACTCGGTCATTGTAGCGGGTCCCTTTTTCAAATGGGGAATCGACTTTATGACTTGCAAACCTCCATCGTCTGGCAACCAAAAATACATTATTGTATCCATCGACTATTTCACCAAGTGGAGAGAAGCCATGCCTACATATGACAACACGGTAGAAAATGCAACTTAGTTTCTCTTCAACCATGTCATTGCATGATTTGGTGTGCCTAAGGAATTAGTCTCCTACCACGAAACACATTTCAAAAACGAAATATTCTAAGAGTTGTCCCATCATCTATGATTCACACACAAGTTTGCGTCACCATACTACCCCCAGTTGAATGGTTAGGTAGAAGATGTTAACAAAGTTCTCAAGACGATGTTACAACGTACGGTCAATGAGCATAAAACTCACAGGCACCATATGGTATTTTCAACCTTATAGGAATATCACACAACGATTAAATCTTAAACAAGATTCACACCTTTTCAATTGGTATACTGAGTGGAGGCTGTGATTCCCATTGAACACAAAAACCCCAACTTACATGCAACTATCGAACTTCTTGATGATACCCAACCTTTAGAGAAATGGTTGGTATAGTCAGAACTTGTCGACGAAAATCAATGAGAGTCTCTCCAACATAATGAGGTGCACAAAAAAAGGGTAAAATCATCATTTGACTGCAATTTCACCCCTCGCTCATTTTCAACGGGGGAGCTAGTCCTCTGCTACGATGTTGCAAAAGAAGCGTTAGGACCCAGGAAGTTCGACATATTATTGAAGGGCCCTTACATCATATAAAATTTCCTCCTCAAAGGAGCATACATCCTGTTTGAGCCCAACTGCACATGCCTAGCTAGCCCCATCAATGGGCTCTACCTCAAAACATTTCACCCATACGGGCAAGAAGTCTCAGCCTTAGAGATAATATGCATGCAACATAAATTTTGAGATGACCACAATCATTGAGGACTTGTTCTAATAATTTCTCTTGTGCAACAGATGGATCGTACCCCCATCCACTATTTTGGATTCGATGATGGAGAATTGCGATGGTCGCAAAATCTAACAGCATCTTCCTGGGCCATATATTATCTTGACAGGTCACCTTTCCTCAACAACGAAGTATGTATAAGATAAACTACCAATAATCAAGTAGAATATCATGTAGTCATCGGGCTATTAAGCGATGCCTCTAACCTGGGCATTCGCCATCTACATGTCTATCTTGATTCCTAGCTAGTGGTATCACAGTTAAACCAAGATTTGAAGTACACCATTCACACCTATTTAGGAATTACTTGCATGCACGACGGTTGAGTCATCATTTTGATCACATTACATTTACACATATAACAAGAAATTAAAACTAGACAGCTGATCGTATAGCTAACCATATGCTAGACTGGAATGCATCTCGTATAAACCACCATCCATAAAAAAGCAAGGCATAAAACACAAATATCCATCATAGGTACATAACATCCATCATAAACACAAATAATAACCATATACACATCATAAGAGATACAAAAATATACATCTCGCATATATACATCAAAAAATATATGAGTCCCAGTATACAAAACAGGTCCCTGACCATCATGTCAACCAAAAATATACATGTCATCAAAATAGGGAAGCATCCTCATAATGGGTGCTTTGCCTAACCATACAAAAATATTTAGGGCTGAGCCCCACCTGGTGGGTCCTCTGGACCCATGACTGTGCCCGATGCTAGTATAGGTGCAACAACCAAAACCGCAAGTGCTACCTAGCGTAAATTCGGGCGATGGGCCCTCTCTCGAGCCATCATCATCTCCAGCCAGACGTCATCCAAGTCATCAAAGAAACCCCAGGTCAATATACCTTGGGTCAACCTCTTTAACCGACTCCATGAGTCATCTAGACCTACTGCATGAGCATCAACAGCCTCAGTCCGAGCCTCTGCCACCATCACTCTAAGGTCGGCAGAAACTAATTGCTCCTCGACTGCTGCTACCCGTGCCTCGACCGCCTTAGCATGGGAAATGTGAGTTGCATCCCCACCGGTAGCTACAATGCTACTGCACTCCCTTGAAGGGCCTCCTGCACCACCCTACCCCCCAACCGACACTTTACCAATGCCAACTGGGACCCTCCTAAAAGGATGATGACCCACCAAGTGAGCGGTAGGACGCCTTGACGAACCCACATCTACAAGAGAAACCAAAAATAGTATTAGTGTCACCATAATATATATATATATATATATATATATATATATATATATATATATATATATATATAATAAAAATCCTCAAAATGCAGAAAAGCGTCAAAATTCATACCTGCCAAGCTCCATGCATAACATGTAGGAAGACCCATATCCGGGTCCCCTCGAAAGTCCATCGTAGATATTGGGTAGTCCAGAAAACATCTGCGGGTTCGACTCAAATCACGCCTAAACCTCGCATCCTAGTAGCGACCCGCCTCTCCTCCTCCACCACGGGGCATCACAGGTGCCCACCAACACATCCTAGGATCCCTCGGAGGACCCAGGGGCATCGCCATAAAATGATGAAACATCACAACCCTCGCATACATGATGCTGCAGAGGATACTCTCATATGATAAGACCTTAATGGTCCCCCTTTAGGCCTTGCCCAACTGTGTAACCATGCCCTAGTAGACATAAAGAGCCTAGTAGAAGAAGTGATTGGCCCGAAGCTGGCGCAAAATCATAATATGTGGGATCGACACTCGATGAGGCACTGTCGACCTTGATTGGAGAACTATCATCACCAGGACAACCCTCTCAGCCAAGTCCATCACAGAACTCAAACGGATGCATCCCTGAGTAATCGCATCACAACCAAAGTGATCCTAGGCCTAGTGGTAGATGTTCACTACCCCAGCTGGGAGTGGATATGGAAAAGCCTCCCACTGAGGCAGTAGACCAGTTACAAAGTAAACTTCGGTCTCTGGCTGGATCACGACATCTCTGTGATGCAACACCATAACATGTCGTCTCCTGTTCTAGCAATGGACCAGTTATTGCAGTAACCTATCCAGCGATCTCAGTAGGTTGTTCTCTAAAAAATCGAGTAACCCATACTGAGCCAAAAACCCCCGAGAACTAGGGTCTTGGACCAAAACTACACGAAGATCATGCCAGTCTCTCTCCTGCCACAACATCCTATCACTAGAGAAAAAACCAAAAATCAATTTTTAAACCAAAAATTTTAACTTTTTTTCAAAAATAGACTCGCCGCGCCTGTGAAAAGCATAGGCACGATGACCGCGTGTCTATATCAAATACATATGTGCGATCCATCACGCACAATTTTTTCCCGACTGCGATGGCCTCACGCAAAATTTACCTTCTGCATGAGGACCGCGCAGGTTAGCCTTGATCGTCCGCGCGGTCGGACCCAAAAATTGGTATAAAGTCTGTACGAATCCATATTTGTATGGACTCCCCATGCAAGAAAATGAAAAAAATGAAAAGCAAGATGTTTAGGGTCCTACCTGACACTGGCGGCACAAATTCCGGGTACTTAGGCTGACCGCAACGACAAGAGAAGCTCGGGAACAGGGCCTTAACTCTGATGTCAGACCCTTAAAATACAAAAATGAGTTGAAATGAGCCATATTGGCCCATATATCACCCTTTTCTAACTATTGGAGCTCAAAGTACCCGATCACAACACCGCGAGAAACACAAAGCTCAATGCTTCATCATGTTCAAACCAGGCCCCATAAATCCATGCCTGAGAAAAAAGTCATTTTTAGTCACAACAACAGGTATGCCCTCTCTTATTGCTTTACATTCAAATTATTTGAAATAAGTTTGTATGAGAAAAATGCTTTTATTTGGGGCATTAGTTGCAGGTATTACAAACATGCCAAATCACCATATGTCCTAGCCAACAAAGGTATAAGAGCAGGTATCATTCTACCCCTAGCATGATAGGCTCCCAAAAGAAGCTTTGCATATCCTAACATCATTTCTCTAAAGAAATAGACCATAGGTTTCATTCACCCGACCATGTTTATCATCACCCCACCTTGCACATAATAAACACCATTGTAGGTCGTTAGAGCCTCACCCTCCATGACGTCCATCACTCATGTAGACCATACACCAAAGGTCTGATCCATGGCCATAAAAACACCGAGCCCGAGAAGCACTTCATGTTCATTCATCCATCATACATCAAGTTATTTTTGACCGATGTCATGTTAAAACCCCTTCCCGGGCTACCATTCTCATAAGCACATTGAAAAACGAACCACCACATCTCACACTTGGCCTATCACACCCCCATCAACATAACCCATTTGTGACCTTTTTCATTCGTTTCATCACCCTTGCACTGAGACCAACCAATGGCACCCCCACCCTCAACAAAACACACTCCTCACACCATAGTGACATATTATTTCATGTTTATAGGGACATCCATCTCTATGCTTGTACATCCAAACCCACTCTATATTATTTTGGCAAGTGTACACAGATTTTTTAGTAGAGCACTCCCACCCATCCATTTACATTTCTCACCTAGAAGCAACCCCTATTCACCCTTGGTCGGAGCTACGCATTATTTTACCACACCCAAACATGACAATCATAGCAACCATACACCCACCTTGGATGCCCTACCGACTCCAGGAATTTCCTCATCAGAAATTGTTATGACTGCCACCACTCACATTTACAGCTCCGACCTCGGGCCGCCTAACTACCATCCTCAGTTATAACTATTTCTCGCCATCGTTCCTAGTTAACTCATCCACCAGACCCCCCTACATCAGAAACCCTGGTCTCTTGCATCAATACTCATTTTGATTGGTTGATGCTTCCTTCTTGTCGACTTCAACAAACATTTTCCAAGAAGGAGGTAGTACCTTGGATGACTCCTCATCTCAATAGGGGCATCCCCGGATGGCACTATGGGAATCATAATTTCCCATTGATGTCATCGATCCTCTTAACATTAGACTTCAAGATAAGATTTCATGTCAAGATGTTATCGTACTCCATAACCGTTGCACTCTGTTAGAATTCGTTGAAGACCCATAACTTGATAAGCATCTCTTTCAGAAATGCTTACACGAGAAGGTCCCCAACAATCAAAGACCCATGCATATAATGAGCACTCTTTCTAAGCAAACATGTCATACCAATATTATGCATGTGGGTACCACATTTAACCTTATTTCAAATAAAAACGCCCCCGAGGTCGTCAACAACTGTCATCATCAACCAACAATTGGTCACTACCAAAAGTGGCATAAACAAAACCACTATCTGTCATATAAGCTTAACTAGTCAAAACATCACGAGCATGGGACATGTCTGCCGTGTAGAAATATTTTATTCTTTCTATCTCTTGCAGGTTTCCAATAAGAGCACTGTGTCTTTGTTACTCAAGGCAAGGGGCCTCTCAACTCAGTTCCAAAGCAAGTTACTCTCTCTCTCTCAAAAGGATCACACAGACAAGAAACCATAATGTATTTAAGCTATACAGTTCTTTCTAGACCTCATACATTAGGGGGAAACTATTAACACTGGAAAATCGTACTGGAAAAATACATAAAAAATTTCAAGCATAAGGTACATATAAAGGGTTTCGAGAGGAGAAATACATTAGGAGGATCCAAAAATATAATTTTTCCTAAGGTCAAGGGACACAATTTATGGACTGCGCACGGGAAACACTGGCTCTTGGTGCTCAGTGTGGATTTTTCTTCGATAGCCACGCACTGCGTGGTTATCCCTTTGATAGCCACATGGTCTTGGGGATGATAGAATGTCACCATCCAATACCACCTGGCATACTTGGTGAAAAATATTCCCACTCAACCTAACCAAGTACAATCACCTTTGAGCCACCTTGAGGATTTAGTGCATCACACAAAGGAATCATACCCTCACTCTTGTGTCACCATCCATCTTGGGATAAGAGAAGGAGGGAAAATTTTAAAATGGTATATAAAAGCCCGCCTTGGGAAGAGAAATGAGAGACACATTGTTACGCATGCCAAATTTCTCCATTGCAAACCAGCTTGTGTTGTCCAACAACAGGAGGATTGGAAGGACTTAGTTGTTGGCCACCCAACATCCCAGTCCAAGAGAGAGGAGTTCACCACATGTTCGTCGATCTACCATTCTTTGAGAGGGAAGAGAGGCTTGCTAAAAACTTGAGGGGAAGAGACCCCCTTGTCTTGGATATTGGAGCTTCATAGCTTGAAGGATCCACTACAAGAGATTTAGCATTCTATATTCTACTACTACCAACACCTAATAAAGGGAGAAGCTCTCCATTGTTGAGTTATTAGTATGTTTGCTCTATTGAGCGTGTATCTTGTGCATGTTGTTTTGTTTTTGTTTATTTTTTATGTAGCATGCTATGTTTCCTTCCTAACTTAGCTTATTACATGTTAAAATTGTTCCACTAACATTTGAAAAACCATTTTGACCCGTGACTCTTATGTAGGTAAACAACTTCCCTACTAAGCAAAGTGTATTTTGTCCGCCCATGTGCCGAATACACTACCACAAAAACTACTTTTTGTACTAATGGGAATTGTGAGTTTGTTGTGGTTCCTTTCGGTTTGACTAATGCTACTGGTTTTTTGTGGACAAGTTTTTGATAGTATTCATTGATGGCATAGTGATATATTCTAAGAATGAGGAAGAGCATGCATAACACTTAGCAACAATGTTAAAATTTTTGAGAGAGAATCAATTGTATGTCAAGATTAGTAAGTGAAATTTATTTTAGACTGAGGTTCATTACTTGGGACATGTTGTTTCCAAGGAGGGTATAGTAGTGGACCCGAAAAATATCAGTGCTATCATGGAGTGGGAAACTCCTAGGAAATGTGGATGAGGTTAGATCATTCATGGGATTAACATGTTATTATAGGCAGTTCATCAGGAAATTCTCATAGATTTCCTATCCTATTACATCTTTGCAATGAAAATGAAAGAAGTTTGAATTGACTGAGGAGTGTGCAGCTAGTTTTGAGCAGTCGACGTAGTTTCTTACAAATGGCATGGTCTTGAAGGTTGTATATATAGATAAAGAGTTTGTGGTGTGTACATATGATTGCAAGAGAGGACTTGGTGGATTCCAAATGTAGGAAGGACAGGTGGTATGCTACGAGTCAAGGAAACTGAATGAGTAGAGAAGAACTATGTGACTCACGATCTTGAGTTGGAAACTATCATTCATGCATTGAAGACGTGGAGACACTATCTCCTTGGAAAGAGGTTCATTTTGATGAGTGATCATAGTGGATTGAAATAATTTTTTGACCAACCTAATATGAATTCCAGGAAAGCGAGATGGTTAGCTGCTCTCAATGAGTTTGATTTCCATATCAGGTACATCAAGGGTAAATAGAACATGGTTGCAGATCCTCTTAGCAAAAGAGTGCAGGTAAATAAAATTGCAACAATGATTTCATATGGGAAAGACTTGCAGGAGCGGATCTTGCAGGAAGGACAAAAGGATGATAAGTACCAACAACTTAAGCACAAATTACAACAATAGGGCACATGTGATTAGGATGTGGATTATCATCTCATGACCGATGGTTTGGTTAGATTTAGGGACATGATCTATGTGCTAGACAACAACGAGCTCAATAAGCTTATCTTGAGGGAATTTCATTTTAAGTTGTATTCAATTCACCTGGGATATCATAATACATTGAAAACTGTTAAGAAGTTATATCACAAGCCAACCTTAAAGAAAGAGTTGGTTGAGTATGTTGCGAGATGTTTGTATTTTTATTAGGTAAAAACATAGTGTAAAAATCTAGGTGGTTTATTACAACCGATGCTGATTCCAGAGTGGAAATGGGAGGTAATTTATATGGATTTCATTACAGGTTTTCCAAGGGCATCGAAGAAGCATGATTCCATCATGGTTGTGGTTGACAGGTTAAGTAAGGTAGCACACTACATTTCAGTTAAGTCTACGAATTCAGCTAGCGAGGTAACTAATATTTTTATCAGGGAGATAGTGAGGTTGCATGGTATTCCTAAGAAGATTATGTCAGCCATATATGCCAAGTTCCCTCCCAAGTTTTGGAAATATTTGTTTACAGGTTTGGGGACAGAGTTACATTTCAGAACAACTTGTCATCTGTAGATAGATGGACAAACAAAGATGGTTAACATGATTCTAAAGGACATGTTGAGGATGTATGTCATTCATCATCATCGTAAGTGGGAAAAGTACCTTCCACTGATTGAGTTTGCGTATAATAATTGGGTATCAGGAATATTTGAAGATGAATTCGTTTGAGGCACTTTATGAGCGGAGTTGTAATACTCATTAGAGGAAATTTCAGCCTAAGAGTTCCCATTAAATTTTCACAAAATTTCCATGTCCTAAATAATTTTAATTGTTTAATTTGGGTATGTGTGGAATATTTTATTATTAATTTGGGCATCGATGAAATATTTTATTATTAATTTGGGTATCTGTGAAATATTTTATTAATGTTATTTACCTAACTTCCCATATGAATCAAAATATCTAAAAAGGTATTAATGCAATATAAATTAAAAATGCAAGCCTATTTGACATCAATAACCATGCCCAAAAAAACACCGAAAAAATAGTTAAATATAATATATATATACAATTAAATATAAAATATAAATAAACACAGTTATAGTTAAATAGTTAAAAATAAAATATAATTAGAGTTAAATATACAATAATTAGATAGTTAAAAAAAAATATTCCATAAAGGACAAACTACAGGATTTCGGCCAAAAAATATATTTCGGGCAAAATTGTGGCTTCAATTGACAACACCGTAAAAAAAAACACCAAAAAAATAGTTAAATATAAATATATATACATAGTTAAATATAAAATATAAATATAGACAATTAAATTTAAATATAAATAGATATATAAACAATTATTTTAATAAAAGTGTCATTTATTGAGGGATTTTGATAAAAGTAAAAAAATAGAAATAACATATTAAATTTGTTTATTAAATCTCGTGCTAAAAAATATTGTGGAACATAGATAAAAGTAAAATAAATTTAAATATTGCCTACATGGCATTTTATATTAATTTCTTGATTTTTCCTTAGGATGCCACTTTTAGGCTGAAATTTCCTCTAATGCCTATTAGTTGGAGTGATCAAGTGAACATGGTATTGATTGGACCAGATATCTTGGTAGATATGGAACATGGAATGCAATTTATCAAGAAGAATCTAAAGGAAGCACAAGAAAAGAAAAAGATTTATGAAAATCAATACATGGTATTTAAGGAGTTTCAGGTTGGGCAGCATGTGTACTTACACATCAAGCTCAAGAAAAGCTCCTTGAGGATTGGATCATGTGCCAACTTAGCACCTCGGTATTGCAAGCCTTTTGAGAACCTTGAGAGAATTTGACTATTGGCTTACCGATTTGCACTGCCCCCGACAGTGAAATTTCATGATGTTTTCTGTGTGTCATTGCTTAAAAGATATGTGAAGGATGCTGATCATGTCACTAGAAAATTTGGCGGAAATTCCGACAGCCAATTCGTCGCTATTCCGACACATAGTCATTGCAAGAGCGACAGTTCCGACGCAATTAAAAAGTGTCACACTATCGACACTTTTTCCGTCGCTTCCAAACAAGCGTCACTCTTCCGACGTTTCCCAATTCGTCGCACTTCTGACCTTTGTAAATTGTCGCACTTCCGACGAAATGTGGTCCGACGTTTTGAACGTCGCTCTTCCGAAGTTTGTAAACTGTCACAATTACGACGAAATGTGGTCCGAAGTTTTGAACGTCGCTCTTTCGACGGTTGTAAACTGTCACAATTCCGACGAAATGTGGTCCGATGTTTTGGACGTCTCTCTTCCGACATTTGTAAACTATCGTAATTCCAACGAAATGTGGTCCGACGTTTTGAACGTCGCTCGTCCGACGTTTTTATACTATCGATCTTCGGACGTTTCTAGTTTGTCGCAATTCCGACGCTTACAAGGCGTCGGTATAGCGACGACAGGTTCAATTTAAAAAAAAAATGAAACTTTAAAAGAGGAAAAACGATGTTTTGAATATATTATATGAAGTAAAACAATCCATGAAGTCATTACATTTTCACATCTGAAGATTGGAACCCAAATATCCATCTAGAAAAGTGGAAGTCCCACCCCAGATAGTGATAGAAAAATACCCCATGTCACATACAAGGACTTGATATAAAACCCAGTAACGGTCCACATTGAGATTATCGACAATCTGAGAAAGTATCCAAATATGCCTGAGGCATCTATAAGAAAGTGAAATAGCAGTATGTAGAATAGTAAAGCAACAGATAGAGTACCGACGTCCATTGTTCCAAATACAAATTAAAGTACCCAAAATCCTTGAACAGAGAAAAACGCTAATCATGTGAGGAGTGTGATATGTCTAAAATATAAAAAGACCATCAGACCATATCAATAAACCAGCAACATAGACCAACATCGCTAGTTTTGAAGGCAGAGTGATAAACATTAATCATTTTTTTTTCACAAGAGAAAAAACACTGTTTTGAATATATTATATGAAGTAAAACAATCCATGAAGTCATTACATTTTCACATCTGAAGATTAGAACCCAAATATCCATCCAGAAAAGTGGAAGTCCCACCCCAGACAATTGATAGAAAAATACCCCATGTCACATACATGGACATGATATAAAACCCAGTAACGGTCCACATGGAGATTATCGACAAATCTAAGAAAGCATCCAAATATGCCCGAGGTATCTATAAGAAAGTGAAATAGCAGTATGTAGAATAGTAAAGCAATAGATAGAGTACCGACGTCCATTGTTCCAAATATAAATTAAAGTACCCAAAATCCTTGAACAGAGAAAAACACTAATCATGTGAGGAGTGTGATAACCATCTGCAGAAACCCAGGCTCACTTGATTCCAAAATTGGTAAACATCTGTTGCATCTGAGATGTAAGGTTCAGGCTCGCTTGTTTCCATTAGTAGCCTGCTATAGCATCCACCCTGTTCATAGCAAAAAGGTTCCTGTAGATATACAAAGAAAGAGTATAATACGTAGACCATATAAACATGGCTCTGTATTTCAAAAAATAGGTTTAAAATAGAAACAGGGCAACATTTTTTTTCTAAGTAAAGTTAATCTATTAATAGTGGGAATAAAATTACACCGAAGTCAAAATCATTGCCCAGACTCATGGCAAATTTGTCATCAAAAAATAAAAAAATTAAGAAGACTGCCCTCATACGGGGAAACCAGTCTTGAACGTTTAATTTACAGAATTCAAAAATATTACAAAGGTCCAGCACAGTAAAATAATCTAAAAGCAACCCAATTAAGTGGGCCGCGAAGCAAGAAAAACAAATTAACCAAACTACTCCTCCGGCTCCTCGACGATTCGGCACCATCCTTCGAAAGGTCCAGGATCGCTAGGTGCTACCTCCACATTGATGCCACGGCTCCCCTCCTGAAGGCCCGAATGCTGGCTGGCTTTTTCCAAGCTTAGACCCGTCGGACGGGTGCATTCTTCCTCCATTTGGGCCTCCTCGTGGAAAACCACAGTGACTGAAGCTGTAATTCGTGGGCGGTTGAGAGAGAAATTAAAGGAAAATTGCGCAGTGCGCGTCGTGGGAGAAGGTGAACTAGCAGTGGGGAATCGAGGAGCAGGGGAATCCATACGGTGGCCAGATCCTACAATCCGACCCCGCCCACTCCTAGTATTTGGATAACGACTTGCATAATAATCACTGGACTGGCCGGAAGACAACTCGGTTGAGGGGCTGGAGGGAGCACGCAGGAGTTGACCTCTAGTGCTCCCCCTGCAGTAACACATCCTTTGATGCACGCGAGGCATGGGTGCAGTCTCAATAGCAGTGGGCATAAGAGGAGACGGAGAAGCAGAATTCCAAGAAACAGAGGAAGACAGACAAGGACCAGACCGATAGAAATGAAGATATGCAGCAAGGTCTATGCAACGGTTCAGCTGGCCACTTCTCCTTCTCGTCACAGTGAGCAGGCAGTGTAACCCAACAACTGGCTCGTCTGAAAAACCATAGAGAAATGCCATTTTATCGACCCGACTGCAATGCAATCGAAGGACGCCTGTCATAATTAATCTTTGATCATTAATGAGAGCCGAAGGCCAAATCATATTTGAGCATGCCGAATCGCTCACAGGAGTGGAGGTCTGATCTTGAACAGTGTTAAAACTTAATGCGATTAGATGTGAAAACCTTGGAACTTAATTGAACAACGTTAAAAATTAATGCGATTTATATGAAATCGCCACATCCATGTCCCATCGCCTTAAACGCCATCGAATACACCCGCAGCCGGGAGCAGGGCAAGTTCTGATTGAGGACACGTGGCAGAAATTGATTGGAGCGGATCTTTGTTTGGGCCGCTCGTGCAGTGGAAATCCGGACCCGAAAAATATTAGGGCGAATTTGATAAGAAATCCGCGTCACAACTCTCCCTCCGTACGCCAGCCCAACTTCGGACCCGAAAAAGATTAGGGCGGAATTCATTTGGTTTTCACGTCACAAAATTGGCTGACGTCAGCAGGCTATTTTGGAACGCGAATTTGGTTTGAATTATGGTTTATCACCGTTTGAAGTCCAGCGGGCTCGACTTAAGAACAATTTTGTTTGATCCCATCTTATAAAATTTGTGTTGGTTTTCTTTGATAATACACATATTTATAATAAATCATGGGAATACCACACTAAACATGTGGAAAAGTTATATAAATAATTATTAAGAACAATCATTTTTATGTAAAAATATCCAAATGTGCTTTTGGGAAATAAAAATTCGAGTATTTGGTTCATATTTTTTTAAAGGAAGGAGTGAAGTTGGAGCCTCAAAAGATGCAAGCTATTACAAAATGACCTATTCCTAAGAAAATCAAGGTTCTTAGAAGATTTTTTAGACTTACATGATATTATTGATACTTTGTTAAGAATTATGCATGCATTTCAAGTCCACTCACATATCTCTTGAAGAAAATATCATTTATATGGAATGATGAGGCTACTTTGGCATTCTCTCTTTTAATGGATGCCATGTCTTCTACACCAACATCGATTGCACCTACTTTTGGTAAAACATTCATTGTAGAGTGTGAGGCACTAGGACAAGGAATTTACGTAACATTAACACAATAAGGGATATCATTGGCTTTTAAAAGCAAGGAATTCAAAGAAAATATTTGGTGAAATCTATGTATGAAAAATAAATGGAAACAATATTACATGCAATAAAAAATGGGGATAGTATATCATTGGGAGGTACTTTAAAGTCAAGATATACCATGATAGCATAAAGTATTTTTTGAAGCTATGGATTTCCATTGGAAGATTAACAAAAATGAGGAGAAAAAAATGCAAAGTTTTAATTTTGAGAAAATCTGTAAAAAGGGTAAGGAAAATTTAGTACATGATGCTCTTTCTAAAAATAGAAGAGGCCTCAAATTTATATCCAATTACATTTTTCTATTCCTAGGTGGCTAGAAGAAGCTTGCCATAATGGAAAAAATGACAATAGTACTAAACAAAAACTAAAATTTATAAAGGATGGGATGAACTCTATGGAGCATTGGGGTGAAAGAGAGACATACTTTGGTGCAAATGTAGAATATTTTTATGCACGCAAGAATATTTGAGATAAACAAATATTAAGGAGTCCCATGTCTCTCTCGATGGTAGACGTAGGGTTCCTTAAAACATCTCAAAGGATCAAAAAAATATATTTTTGGAAGGAATGAAGAAAGATATTCAAAATTTTGTAAGAGAAGTCGGGTTTTCATAATAAATAAAAGAGAGATAGTAAAATCTCAGGGTTACTTCAACATTCCACATACATATTCAAAGACTAGAAGATATATCAATAGACTTTATTAGGGGGTTACTTTGAAATATAAAGGTAAGTATTACATTTTTTGTGGTCATTTATATATGACAAATTTCTGAGATTTTTTTTGTAGAACTCAAAGTACATAAACAACAAGCCAAGTGGTAGAAGTGTCGGTAGAAAGAAATTCATAGTCTTTATGGTTTTCCTAAAGTAATAGTAACAAGAAAATTTTTGGAAATAATTATTTAATATGAGTGGAGAAACACTAGTTGCCATGAGTTCTACATATCAAACACAATCAAATGATCAAACAAAAATAGTTAACAAATGTTTTTTAAGGTTATCTACAATGTTACTCTTTAGAAAAGCAATCTTAATGGATGAAGTGGGTTCCTCAAGGAAGAATGGTAATATGATACTATCATACTACCTATCACACATCTACTAAAATTTCCCCCATTTAAGTGCCTTTATGGATATTTAACTCCTAGTATCTCATACTTTTTGCAGATAAGTCCAAAGTATAGAAACAGAAGTCACATATGGAAAATACTAAAGAAACTTTTGAAAATTATTATGGAAAACCTTCAAATGACATGAAACATGATAAAACAACAATGGGAACAACATTGAAGTGAAAGATAATTTGAGGAGGGTAATTGGGTATTTTTTAGATTATAGCATTATAAGCAATCTTCATTCAGAAAAAGAAAAAAATAGAGAATTAGATCAAAAATTCAATGTGGAAAAAATTCGAAGTCGGGGATTAAATTGCAAGGGTCCAAAAGTTGAAATACTCGATAAAGTTGGGAGTTTTTTGAAAAAAAGTCGGCAAAAAGTCAGCAAAACTAAAAAAATACAAAAAATATTCATTTTTGGAAAAAAATCTGATATTTTTTCAAAAAAAATTAAAAAAATGATTAAAGAAACTACCTCACTCAAGATTTTTTCGAAAAATTCGGCAAAAAATTTCGGGACTTTGAGGATAAAATCGTGACTTTTTTAGGGATGAAAAAGTCTGCATAGATCGACCAATAAAGTCGGAAACGGGGAAAAATTCGGGATTTTTTCCAAAAAGTCGGGACTTTTTGCGACTTTTTCCACACCTATAGCTGTATGGCCCCTAAATAATTATTCATAGGATTGCACAAGTGGTATAGAAGTTATATTTTCCTTATTCTTGCATTCATAAGGTTTTTTTCATGTATCTTTGCCTAAAAAAGGTTTTGGGAAAAAATATGCCAATGCAAATAGAACTTCCAAAATTAGATGAAGAATGAAAGTTGATTCTTGAACCACAAAAAGTTATAGATAAACATTGCAGTATCTCTTTGACATATAACCATTATGAAGTACCTAATCAAGTGGAAGAATATTACTCTAGAAGAAGGTACATGGTAAAAATGATCAATTTGTGATGAAATACCCACGGCTAAAGGGGGTTTCGTTTGAAGTTTTGACAAAAGGTTTTGTTATATGTTTTATATAATGCGCTTGCGGAATAGTTTTATTGTTTTTTAAGGTCCCACACGTGATCAAATTTGAAGTGCAGGTCAATTTCAATTAGAAGGGCATATATCTATGTCAGCCCTTCCATAATGAAAAAGCTTTAAAAAAAAACTTTTCAATTGACCATAATAAATTTTTTTTACATTTCATTTTCGGAAATACAAAACCATCAATCTTTATATTAATAAAAGACATGTTACATATACAACAATGAAGAAGGCTCCATCTTTCATTGCTTAAATATCTCATTGGAAATGTCAACATAAGTCTTGAAGACACTATTATAAGGTTTGGATACATACCACTGGGATATAGGATATTCTTATGTGTGCGATTATGTAATGCTATTTTGACTTTGTCTCACAAGGATAGCAGACATGGAGTGTCTGAGTTTTTCTTATAGAACTTTTTTTTATTATTATTTGAAACATTGTTTATAGATATGAATACAACAATGAAATTATGATCGTTGGTGGACAATTAGTCAAGCTCATGATGCCAAACCATGATGATGTAGTTTGGACTTAACATTTTTACATGTTAAAGACAAATAATCAAAATCATCGACAACTTAGTATGCCATAATTAATAATCATTCCCTGTTCACTTTTGTTAATAGGTTTATGTCATCACGATGATTCGGGGGGCATTATGCACTAGCCGACAATGTAGGAGGTTTTGTCCACGATGTTGTGGCTAGGAGGGATTCGAAAACATTTGAGTTGTAACGGTTAGGTGTCAATACCTCAGCATTTGATTGTATGCTTAGACTAGTTAGAGTTGTAGAGTCAAACAATTTCGGTTAGTTGAATTATTATAATTAGACCTTTTGATTTCATCGGTCCTCTCAGGAGGAGCCAAAGAGCCATATTTTATGTATATAAATTGTAATTCCTCGGATGAATAAAAGTAGAGAGGGGAAGAGAGAGTAGAGAGGGGATTTCACGATAAACCTCTGTATGTGAACAATTGTTTCCGGTTAAATTATTTCCAAGCTTAGTTACCATTGAATTATCTCGAACTACTAATTGTGAAGAATTGTTTAACGCGTGAGGCGATTGAGTATCGATAATTCCATTCTTTTGTCTTTGAATTCAAAAATTGTTGGATAACACACGAAGTCACCCCACTCAAAGGCGAGGTTTGTGTAGAAGGCGGGTCGTGAACACTCTTGTTCAAATATAAAAATCCCGCTTAATAAAGAGACAAAATTGTTGTTGTTGGAACCCGACCCGAGGGATTGGACATGAGTTAACAAACAAAAGGGATAATGAACGGACATTGCACTGTGGTCAGCCCTGTGCCAAAACCACGAGCGGAATCACAAAAGCGGGTTGCCCATATACTTGCACCGCTTTTTGCGGAGTAGGAGGTATTTCCTATTCGCGAGCGATTCCATGAGGAATGCGACACGTAGCGAAGTGACCCCCTGAAAACCCAACTGTTTGTAACTGCGCCATCGCATGTTAAAGCCCGACGTTGGAAGCAGAGCAAAGTTGCCAAGAGTCGTTGATTTGGAGAAGGGCCATCGGATGGTGGTCGCACGTTGAACTTGCCGTAGAGTTAACTAAGGTGTGCGGAGGATGGCAGTGATCTGATACAAGTGTTTGATTGGTTATTGATATATATAAGGTGGGGCCGGGAGTATAATGAAATTGTTTAATTAAACGATTAGTGGATAATTAGCATAAGTACTGAGCGTGATTGTTGTAAGGATGAGTGGTGAAATATAGAGCCGAAAGTTCATTACAAGTTATTTATTTAAAAAAAGAACGTGGAGTATAAATACAAAGTGTTGAAAGTTAAACATTGGTTATAAGGCTTGGAAATAATATAAAGTCGGGAATATAAATTAAAGTTTCAAACCATTGTGGATAGTATTTATTTATCAAATTCTACTGAATTTGATAAATAAACAAAGAAAAGAAGAAGTCAATTAAGACTCGGCAGGAGGGAAAAAAGCATGAGGTAAACAAGAGAAAATATTGACAGAGACGATTGTAGACACACCAGACTCTCCTTAGGGAGTCCAATTTCGGTTTTGTTGCGTCACACGATGATCTCTCTTCTTTGGCATTTACTTGTATTGAAGATTACTATTCTAGGAATAAGGAGTTATTTTCTCCAAAAATAACCCTAGCCAAACATTAACAATGCACTCAGAGGATATCTTTCTATGCTTCATAAGTACATATTTTCTACTTCTAAATCATGTCTTGGAAGTGGTTGTTTTTTCTAGAAATTATTCACCGGTTGGTTTCATACCAAAGTCTTTCTCACATTTTCGGCATCCAATACATGAAAAAGATAATGGTTTAAAACAACATAAATATTTGAAATTTTGCAAGAATTGTACGCACACTTTGAATATGATTTTTTGAAGTCAAGTGCATGATGTTGTATAAGATCAAGTGTCATTTTGAATACCAAATGTTTCACAAGAAACTTCTCAACATGCTACTAGCGATAGGATTAAATGACAATATTGCATCAACTATTTCCATAATAAAAGTGCACCTCGGCCATAAGACTAAACAACTACAAATGTTGTAGATCTAACAAGACCAAAAAAATCAAATGTATTCCATAAGGCCAATATCGTATGAAAAATGAACAAGAGTTTGCAACCAAAAATACCTTAGGCAACTAATTCAATTAGATACACCAAACCATCAGACAAAAAAGGAAAACCTAACCTACTTGGCCCCAATATTTTCAATGGGTCCCCTCTAATTCAACCAATAAAAAAGGCCAAAAACCATAGCATTGAGATACATTTCATTACACTTGTCAATAACAATAAAATTTGACTACATATAACCCTTTCCTTTTTATTGTGAAAATATTTATGCATTACTCTAATGTGGCTAGTCCATAGGCCAAGTGAGACCACCTGGGTAAACAAATATGTTTCCCTTTCACCTTTGAGTTTTCAAATTGTGCCTACCAAATCTAAGAAATTTAAGAGGGGAACTAATACAACGTTAAAAAAGAAAACCGAGCACACATCTACAAATTACCTACTTAGCTACTTGTCACACCATCATTAACTATTTTCGGAGAACCATGCTTGCTCTCCAAGACAAGAATTTTTCCCCTTCGCCCCGAGGGTGACTCCAACAAGATCGACGAGTTTTGTTCACATTACTAGTAAGAAAAATTGACAATGCTTTCGAGTAAGTGTGCAATTGAATGCCAGACCATATGCCAAAACAACCCTCCATGAAAAATTAAAATAACACATTAAAATCAAATATAAGTGGACAAGGAAAGATCCACCGTAGTGAAGTTTCACGTGCGTGGGTGACCTTCCTTTAAACATAATTTTTTCTCCGACTGCAATTTTTTTGTCATCGAGCCATCCTTGTTGAAGTACAACTTCTTTTCCATAGCTCTTGTATTAACTACCTTCTCTCTGTCGCGTAATCTCGGAGTCCCTCTTACTAGCCGAGCGATTAAAGGAAATGGGTGAAAAAAACTAAAAGAGAGACAATTGTCCGTCATAATTATCAAACATTGCACCCAACTTCTTCCCCTTTCCATTGTTACCCAATGAGGTAGATGTGGCAATTGTTGTCATCTTGTCCAAAGCAGAGGCCATCTTCTCTTGTCGTCGAATATAGAATTACAAGATCTTCATATTAGTATGAACCTTAAAAAACATGACTCCCATTGCTAAAAACCACTTTTAAGTTGTAACAGTGCAAACTAAACAACTATCGCAACTTTTGGCAACACGGAGCATTAAGAGAGAAACAACCAAAGATAAATACAACCAAAATCCTCATTTTTAATGAGACTAGGACTATATATTTGCATTAAGATAATAGAAAGAAATCACGACTATATTAAGGCGACACAAAACAATCTTTAACCGGTGTCTCTAGTGGCCTTCAAAGGTTGCCACTGCTAGAGGTTGCATATTTTTAATTTAAATTCTTGACCTCTCGTGCCCATCTATGAATGCATCCAATGGGATATCTACATCAAATTCTCCTTTATATCCCCCAAAAACAAATTCCCTACTACAAGAGCACCGGTATTGATGGATCACCCCCACACCATCCCACCCACTAGAAACGGTGGAAAAAGAAACTCGAGAAAACTTCTGAAATATCTCAAGATGACTATATGGGTGGTTCTTATGAATAAACCAACCATTCGGGAACATGCTCATCAATCCAAAACCATGAGTGTTATGTGACAATATTCAAGCAGCACTGAATCGGATTTACAAGCTATGTTAGAGAAACCCTAAACTCTCACCTGAAAATAGGTGAAATGTGGCACCACTCGAGAGATTGACATGTGCCAATTGGTACAAGTGGTAGAAAATTGGCATGCTCAAACAATGAGGGTGATGCGAGGGAATGACATGAGGGAGAAAAATATCGGAAAAAGCCCCAAATCTAGAGAACTAAAGCTCATCACCAACTCTGAGATTGACAACTTTACATGATGTAACCTATGAAATCGTAAATGGAGAAATCATAGTAACAATAAAGTAACCTATGTAACAATAAATTCGGATTCATCACGGGAGTGGTAATGGGAGAAATCATAGTGATCAACGGAAACATGCGGAGTTGCTTACGATCAAATAGATGAAAAAAACACATACAAAAAACCTATATAGTAATCATGAACAAGCTTAATATTGAATTATGAATTTGTAAAGGAACTTACAAAATGTGACATTACGAACACGGTCAAGTGCACAAGAAAAAAATATCTTGGACATGAACACTGTTTGACAAGTTGTATTGCTCATGATGCAAGAGGATTTGTACTACAGCACCTTCTGAAGTCAATCAAAAATCCATCATTATCTATACAATAAATACAAGTAATTGATGTAGTATTTTTCACTCTAAGATGCATTCTTATGATAATGTTAGAACATATGTTGAAAATGTCAAAACATACATGAATAGGCTCCTCTTCATTTTCAAGAACAATTTATTGGAGTCCCATGAACTTGGAACAAGCCTCCCACGATCCGAAAAGAGTAGCAACTAAGTCAACGATGACTTTTTTTGTTGCTATGCTTTGGATCGAGGGAGGTTTGCTCCAAGATTAAATCACTCCAATAAATTATTCTCTACTAAACGGGGGCTAACCACGTGAAGGTGGAAGCTCTTATGGCCCTCCCCCCCCTCACATCACTCTCAATTCCCCAATACCCAGTCTATATTTCATTTTTTACTTTCATGAGCATATTCAATAACTAATAAAAAAAAATTCAACAAAAAAAGTACGCGAGGAAACCATTGCAATTAATGCTTGACATAAAAATAGTATGATAAATGAGTTTTTTATATAACGCAAAAAACGTTCCAAGTATGGTCATTGGTAACGTTTGTCTTATAATAATACAATATTTTACATTATCGAATTTTCCTTTTCTTCTTCGTATTTTTAAAGCTCCTAATTACATCATCAATATCATCATGCTCTGCTCCTGTTTCGTGCCTTTCGACCCGCACTGCTGACCTAGTTGTGTAGTCACGATGTCTGGTCTCATCCAGTGACGGGGCATCGCCTACAAAAACAGATAATATTAAATTTTAATTGTCAGTTTTTAAATATCATTGAACTAGTTCGGTAATATTAATAAAAAAAATTGCAATGAGATTATTTACCTGGTGCACCAGCTGTCGCCGCTGACCTAGTTGCGTAGTCACGATGTCTGGTCTCATCCAGTGACGGGGCATCGCCTACAAAAACAGATAATATTAAATTTTAATTGTCAGCTTTTAAATATCATTGAACTAGTTCGGTAATATTAATAAAAAAAATTGCAATGAGATTATTTACCTGGTGCACCAGTTGTCGGCGCTGACCTAGTTGCGTAGTCACGATGTCTAGTCTCATCCAGTGACGGGGCATCGCCTACAAAAACAGATAATATTAAATTTTAATTGTCAGTTTTTAAATATCATTGAACTAGTTCGGTAATATTAATAAACAAAAATTGCAATGATATTATTTACTTGGTGCACCAGTTTTCGCCGCTAACCTAGTTGCGTAGTCATGATTCTGGTCTCATCCAGTGACGGGGCATCGCCTACAAAAACAGATAATATTAAATTTTAATTGTCAGTTTTTAAATATCATTGAACTAGTTCGGTAATATTAATAAAAAAAATTTCAATGAGATTATTTACCTGGTGCACCAGTTGTCGCCGTTGGGACTGTTGCCCTGTCTTCCTCTCTGGTGGTAAGATCCTCAAGGGAAACATTCTCTATCATTTAAACAAAAAACGTTATAAGGACAACCATCAAGGTATACTTAGAAAAAATTATAAGTGGAAATTAATTACCGTCACGGCCCTCACTGATAGTAGCATTGTCGGCCTGGTCCCCACTACAATGATCAGGTTGCACGTGAGGATCATCTACATCTGGCTCTAAAATTGGGTTATTTGCCTCGTCGGTAGTGCTGCTCCCCTGATTTAAAAAAATTTGTTATACATTAAATTTATGGACGAAAACAAACATATTGAAAGGTTAATGTTTTACCTTATCAGGCATTCTGGATCTTGGGACCTGCCCCAAGCTTCTGCGATGTTCAACTACGGCTTGATAGCCGAAATGGAAAGCGATATTTTTATCTTCCTTTGTAGTTTCTGTTCCGAAGTCATCACCCTACATTACATATGATTGTGTATTTTTAATCATATTTGATAGGATTACAAAAACGTTGGAAGGCGATACAATTAATTATAAGATGTTTAGCTACTTAATTACAATTCTTGCAGTTAATTTCAAGTAGCCGCCCTGGCCTAGCTTGTGATGGCCCTTTTTCTCAATCCTAGCTTTGGTTTCCTTTGAGGTGTCAGGCAACCTAGCATCAACAAAATTGAAGTCAGATATGACGTAGCACACTTTTATTTTAGACATAGAGAAAATTAAAGCTATTGAATTAAAGTTGTAATTTACCTTGCGGGTCCAGTTGGTATTTTTCCTTCTTTCTTTGCCCTTTTCTCTTTTCTGTCATGGATGAGTGCTCTCCACTCACTCTCTGAAACTGTGAGAGGACGCTCATATCTAGGGTTAAATTGCAATTGCGTCCTATAGGTGTCCCTGGTATATTTCAAATATTTGCCGGCTACCTGAGCCACCGCTTTTCTGTCAAATGTGCCGACCTCAAAAAGGGCTTCTAGATAATCTAAAAGTTCTTTTTTCAGGTTGGAATTCTGGGAATTCCACCCTGTACGTATGGTTGGGCCAAAAATTACCAACGCATGGCTCTCCAGAATCCCGTAGAACTCATTGTTTCCTACACAGAATAAAACCAAAAGAAAAAGAAGATATTATCATTAATTTAAAAATAAAAATCATGATAAATATGTTTTAGATAAAGTACATGAAATAGTTAAAATATTAAATTTTACCTGGGAGTTGTACATGCTTTATAGGGACACCCTCATCGTTCACCAACAACGTGCCATTAATGGTCCCTGTGGAGCTGACACGTGTAGCTCCAGGAAACGCAATAATGCAGTTGGCCATATCAGCCTCATCATTGCCAACACGTTCAGCGGTTGGCTGGGTGTCTGCTTGGGCAGGGTGTGTTTCTTGGCTGGCACCTAAAGGAGTAGAAGGTGTATGAGAGGGTTGTTGGGAAATCTCTTGCCCTTGTGTCCCACTACCACCAACACCAGATTCAGCAAGTGCTAGAAAACACTACATACAAAAGAACTTTTTGTTAGTTTAGTCAATGTAAAAATTAAAAATCAAACTATCACAATTCATCTCATGCAGAACAAAAAAAATATCCTTTTGACTTTTTATTATTACTTGATATATTTCTAGTTGGCTCATAAGATTTTTTATCCTCTCTTCTGTTTCAGGTGTTTGAGGCGCGTCTATTAAAGTATTAAATTCTGACCTTGCATCTCGTGCCTTTTTTGCAACAAGAACACTGGAGATATGGATGAAGAAAGCTCTTCCTCAAAGAGGGAATCATCAGGCGTACCATGGCTAGGTGTCTGGATATTTGAACAAAATTAATATTATTTCAATTATGTAAATAACTAAAATACCTGAAGATAGAGCAATGCTGGCACTTTACATGTTCTTCCGCTGGCCTCTTTCCGCGATCATCCCGTCTCGGGGTTGTTCCTGCACTGCTTTGATCAGTCTGCCACATTGCAATAAAATTATAAATGTAAAAACTTGAAAACACAAAATGAAAACTGAAATAATTTCTAATAAGACACTGGAAGACAGAGTTAGAGTTTCAAATATTCCTTGCATTGAATTCAGTCCTGGAAACATGTCATTGCACATTAAGGCACCCAAACAAGAGACGAGTTGACAATGAAGACCTTATTGAATATATTGTTGGAGCGACTTCTAGTAAACTTGTTGTGAAGACCTTGAGGACATTTTTGGAGCAAAATTGTTGAAGCTGATGGTATAGCATTGTTGGAGACGATCTTGAAGGGCCTTGAAGTGAAGTTTTTGGAGCAACTATTGAAAAATCCTTAGAGCATTTAAGTAAGGCACTTTCTATCTTCCATCACCTTTTTCCTTTCAATATCCTTTAAACGATTTTGTTGATATTTAATGTTTGAAATCATGTTATAATTCCTTGATTATATGTGTTTGGGGACTTTTCCTTTGAAATTACCCAAAAATACCCTGGCAATTTTATCTTCAGGATGCATGTCTGACCCTATTGTTCAATATTTTGATTGATAGTAGTAAACATAGAGAGTTAGGGGGCTCTTGAATTGGTTTGGTTGGGCCATTAGATCCCTAACATCTACTAGGGAGAACACCCCTTAAGTTGGAGGAGAGATAGCCCGAAGTGAAAAGAGGTTGGTGAGGTGACAATGGGGCTATTTAATTACACATGGTATCACACTTTATCTTTAGGACTTTATCTTGAGAAGTGCGAGATTTTTCTATATCAATTCTCAAATTGTTTACAACACTATTGTTAAGAACTAATAAGAAGTGATGTTGAGGGGTTTTTGGGTATAAGAAACAATACCATTTAAAAACTAGGGTTCTCGGTCCTTGGCATTCCTTCACCTGGGCCTAGGGGCACACTAGAATAATTTCACACTAAACCATGCAAACTTAAAAGTAACTTAACAGATCCATAAAGTAATAATAATAATAATTCCTAATTTCCTATTGTATGATATGATGCAAATTATTCAAACATGAAGCAATGAAGACATGCAATGTCTGAATTTCAAGATTGATGAACCAATACAAGAAGTTAGAAACTACAACTTTGATTCAATACTCTGTCCTAACTCCAGGAAGGAATCTAGTTTGTAGGAATGAAGAGGTTGTTATCTTTACAATCCCATCCCAACATCAAATTCAGTGATAAGTTTCTATGAGGTTCTGGGTCAAGGAAACATTCACTCCATGAATGATATATTTAAGTAGGCTTCTCCTATTCTGGGAAAACACCATACCTATAATGCATTCACTTGCATGTATAAATGGAAAGGAAAACATGTTTTCATACAACGGTGACAAAGGCATCTTGGGGAAAAGTATCTTCACTTTTTATTTATGTTGTTCACCCACACCACTCTCATGTTTTGACTAATCCTGTTTTGTCATTTTTGGATTCAAATTAAGTTAAGGCCTTAAGTATTTTTTGACCTTTCGGTGTAGTTTTTATAAGTGGCATGTATGGATTTCCCATTAATTCTGCACTTTTTCTCTTCATGCGCATGTTTCCCTGGAAATCAAATGCATGATTTAGTCCCATACATTTAACAAGTTGTTGGATCAACTCCATAGGAAATATCATGTTTCCTATTCAATCAAAATTTATCTCAGTTAGGGTAGGTACGAAGGTTTTCCCTTTGTATTAATAGGGCACTTCTAGCTTGCATTTTTATTATATCTTTCAAATTTAGTGTCATTTCAATTAGGGCATGAATTTTTGCAACTTTCAAGGTGAGAATGAAAAAAGACAAATTTTTGTGATGGATGACTGTATATGACTCCATGGCCATAGGAAAAGGCACTAATCTACTTCTTCAAATATCTATAGTTCTCATTCACCTCATACGGAGATGGTCCCTGATTTTGAGCCAAATGTTGCAGCAAAAAGTCCCCCCCCTCCATAATTTGATATTCAATGAAAATTTCTTAAATTGATGATGGGGAATGATTATGGAACATTGGCACATACATATGTAATGTAATTCCAAGATCATGATATATGTTTTCATATGTTTATGGAGGTGGTGGAGCAAAAAAGAGCTCAAATAGAGCTGAAATTTTTCACATAAAAAGGACTGTGGGCTTGACTAATGGTTCCATTTAAAAAATGATATCTAGATAGAGAATAAGTGTAGCATGCAAACATGCATTGAAAATCCATCTGAGTTTGCATTGTATTACTTATGATGGATTCAAATTTGGGTTTCAAAATGCCGGGTTATGGCATGATTTTGTCGAGAAACCCTTAGTTGGATTCTCATGTTGGTTTAATTTATATTTTAAGTTTGTTTTGCAATCTTTGGGTGATAGTAACTCATGAACTAGGTTACCAATGTGTAACAATCATATTTCAAGAATAAAGTTTTGATTTTTTTATATTATTATTATTATCTATTAGCTACGAGTATTGACACCTAATGCCTGGAATTTTGACATCTTGATAGCATGGATAATTTCGAAAATTTTTCTAGTAATGTTAACATAATAACTATCATTACGTGTCTTCACTTTTGTCACCATAATAGACTTGTGATATGGACTCATCACACAACTTCATATGCTATGTCCCAACAAGTTCAAATTGGTTGAACCTACCTCATAGTGTGGTTATTAAGGACAAGTTTCTTGGTATATAACTCGATAGCATAGACCGCGTTGCAGTTCTAAAAAGAATCCTCAAGTGTCAAAAAAACTTCACAATATGTTCTACTATAAATCCTTTTGGGATACCTGAAATAATATATGTATCATTGATGAATTTTAAAGTATGACAAGATCCAGAGGGAAAGGAAATCAATGGAAGAGTGATCCACCAATGAGAACCTAGAATTTAGCATCATATGAGTTAAGAGTCTAGGAAATTGAAACCCTATAATTTTAATTAGTGATGAAGGACATCACATAGGTAATTATATTTTCATGTAGAATAATCTGTTAATTCAAATTTAAACTACATAATATGAAAGGCATAACATAAATTTTTCCACGTAAGTCCAAACAACCTATAAAAATGGAAAACCTTCTTTTTCCATGGGAAATAATTTACCTTTCCTTTTTCAAGGCAATCTAAATCACAAAAAATATGAACTATATTGCACACATTCTTGGATAATGTGAAAGTGGAAAAGGAATACCCTACACAAGTGATGCACACATGTACATTTGAACACTAATAGATTTTGTAGTTGAAATGCAATGCTTGTTTTCATTTAAATGTAGGGTTTTTAAAGCAGGGAGAAATAATGGCTGCCAAATTAATAAGAGTTTCTTTGGGAAAAATTTAAATCTTGTATTGGGTGATGAAGATAATAGAGGGTATTTAATCTTGATTCTTGACATCTAGAAAGAACCCTACAGCCTAACACAATCCAATGGAATTGACCAAAAAACCCAAATAGAGTCAACCCTACTATAGGAGGAAGGGCCTGCAGTAAGAACTTACCATTTTGCAAGAGATGAGGGCGAATGCAGGGTGAATGATGTTCTGCAAGAGCTGAGGGCGAATGCAGGGTGAATGTTGTTCTGCAAGAGCTGAGGGCGAATGCTGTTCTGCAAGAGCTCAGGGTGAATGCTGAGGGCGAATGATGTTCTGCAGGAGCTCAGGGCGAATGCTGAGGGCGAATGCTGTTACGAAGCGGAGGGTGGAATGCGCGCGTGATATCGAGACGTTAATGTAGCACACATGTACATTTAAACACTAATAGATTTTTAGTTGAAATGAAATGCTTGTTTTCATTTAAATGTAGGGTTTTAAGCGAGAGGAGAAATAATGGGTGCCAAATTAATAAGGCGTTTCTTTGGGAAAAATTTAAATCTTGTATTGGGTGATGAAGATAATAGAGGGTATTGAATCTTGATTCTTGACATCTAGAGAGAACCCTACAGCCTAACACAATCCAATGGAATTGACCAAAAAACCCCAAATAGAGTCAACCCTACTATAGGAGGAAGGGCCTGCAGTAAGAACTTACCATTTTGCAAGAGCTGAGGGTGAATCTTCGTTACGCAAGTTGAGAGAGACGAACGGCGGGGGGGCGGCGGGGGCGGGTGCGAGGAAAAATCTTTGTGCAAGAGGCGAGAGCGAGAATGCGGCGGAATCTTGAGCAAAGGCGGAGGGGCTAATGCGCGCGTGATATCAGACGTTAATGTAGCTATTGCGACGGATACGAAACAATAAAATCATTTTTATGTAGCGCGCATATAAGTTTCGTATTTTTATGTAGCGCGCATATAAGTGTCGTTATACCGACGACGGAAAAAGCATCGCTACTGCGACGATTGCCTCCAAACGTCGCAATTGCGACACTTAGACGTTGTGTCGTACTTGCGACGTTTGGAGGCAGCCGTCGCAATAGCGATGCTTTGGGCCATAGTGTCGCAATTGCGACGTATTCCTCCAAACGTCACAATTGCGACACTTTGTCTAAGTGTCGTTATTGAGACCCTTTTATATAAACGTCGGTATAGCGATGGTTTCGGGCGGGATGGAAAAAATTTGGGGAAATTTCTGACATTTGGTCAAAAGCGTCGGAATTTCCGCCAAATGTAGTGGTGTGTGATTGACTGGTGTGTATTATAGGTGGAACTAGAAGGAGAATTCCAGTCGGAATCTCAGTGCATTTTGCAGCGAAATATTCTCATGCTTCGGAATGGAGAAATCAAGCAAGTTAAAGTGCAATGGAAGAATTTTGGGCCCGAAGAAGCTACATGGCATATGGATGATTAGATGTGGGCTATGTACCCTTCTCTATTTTCTGGTTGAGCAGATGCATTCTAATATATTTTTTGATGTTGTGTTTTGGTTGTCTATATATGCATATGTATGTAAATACTAAATCGATATGTGTTATAAAGCTCCAATAAGGGATATGGTTTTCATGGTATGATGGTCATGGTATTAGCAGTATGATATGATGTAAATTATGCATTGAGTTTTGTTAGAAAGATCCATAGAAAGCATGTGTTTTACTAGTCTATAAGTGTCAATGAACATCGAGGACAAGTTCCCCCAAGGGGGAGGGGTTTGTAACAACCTTTGGTTGATTTCCTATGTAAATAAAAATAAGACCAAGGTCACGGGACACATATTTCAACTTGAATGTTGGGTAAAACATAGTGATGGGTATTACCAGTGCTTAATAAATTACTATGGAAATTGGCAAAGGCAAAGTGGAAATATTTAACATTTTTTTTATGAAAATAAAGGAAAGTAGGAGAAAAAGGAGATAAAGGGTCACAAATTTGCATGAGGAGAAAATTGAAGAGAAAATTAAGGAAACTGAAGAAAATAGAGGCCTCAATGATAATAAGGATTTTGAGGATTAATTTCTAGAATTTGACAGTTTTTGGGTGGAGATATATTATATTCTCTCATTCTCTCATACTATTGCACACTTAGAGAAATGTTGGAACATGCTTGGAGCACTCTATTATTCATTGTATTTGGAGAAAGAAGGCAAAGGAAAGCAGGAAATCACAAGGGAACATGTGGATCAACAACTACAACTGGATGCTTTGCAGGTAACAGGTTGCATGTGTGATTTCCTTGCTATTTCATGGATGCACACTATATGCATGTGGTTTTCTAGTTATGTGATTTCATTGGCATGGAGGATTGCCTGGATTGATAGTGGTTTTATTATTTCCTTGCCATTCCCTGGATAGCCATGGTGTTGTGGGTTTTCCACTTGATTTTTTTCTGATTGGTGCTCATAATTCCCTATGGTCATGAGTTGGAACAAACACTATGGAAGCCCTAGAACAACTTGGGTTGAGTTAATACTCTTGGAGCCTAGGTTGGGACAAACACTCTTTATTCCTTGGTGGGTTGAGTTACAATTTCTTGGAGCCAGGATGGGAAAATTCTCTAGAGTCCTAGAAGGCTGTGGGTTGAGTTACTTGTTCCTCGAGCCTTTGAAAACTTGGGTAGAGGCTGATCTAGTTAGTGTTAGTGATGTTCGACTGTGGAGGTGTAATCACTATGGATGAGGGTTTAGGTGGTTTGGACTTTGGGAGCATTGGTTTGGTTTATTCCATGAGATCCCACATTCATGTTTGGAATATTACGCAGGGGTAATTGGCTGAAAGAGAGAATTTCTTTAGCCAAATCTATGGTCAGGTGGTACATGGAAGTCTTTGACTTGGTTGGTATTTTATTATCTTAATAAGAGCTATTGTTCTATTGTGATTAATTTATATTTTTAGTGATTATGTTAGAAATATTATGCCTGAGTTTCCCTGGTTTCTATGTTGGTTATTTGTTGGTTATAATATGGTTATGTGATGTATATTACTTGTGGATCTTGACATGTTTTTTATGAATGTACGAATGGTTGAAAAATGCATGGAATAAAAAATGTTTTTGTAGCTATTATGAGAGGGAATTAGACCTTCTCGATGATTCTCAGATAAGTCTCAGACTCCTATGATTAGATATGAATTCATGACTTGTAGCTTACATGTTTGCCATATATTTGACAAAATGACTTTCATGGTTAGGCCTGGTTAGGTCAAGTTCTTGTTCAAGGTTTGTATGTTTAGCATCGTACCTATGCCATTTATCATTCTAAGAAGCCCTAAGAAGTTATGGGAAGGGGTCTAGAGGCTGGCTTGGAATTGTGGCCCAGATCTCGGTACTGCAAGCATTGAACTGAGAAATTTAGGTCACAACCACATGGAGCAAGGATTGTGAGTGCAGTTGGAGGCATTCAACTGCGTCCAAGTAATGTCAAGGGCACAATTGGGAGCCCATGTCAGTGAAAAGGAGCCCCAACTCATGGTTTGGTCACCTAGGGTGGTTCTTTGGCCCTAAGTGTCATGTAGCCCCGAGGGTTGTTGTGAGTTGTCAATTTTTAGGCCCCACTTCCTTCATTGGAGCTTGGAGGTCGGGTCATGTCATAGTAACTCTTTGTATCATGTTTACCCTTGTAGGCCGGTAAAATTGGGTAAATGTGGGAGGGGTGGTTACATGTAAACATTCACTATATAAATTTTGAACAACCATTGTAATATTTGGAGTGACATAGATAAGGATTCCATATCAAACACATCAAATGTCATTATAACTCGAGTAGACACACACTAATGGGAACATTAGGTACCTATCAAGGAAAAATTTGGAAATATTATTATACCAATGATGAGGTTTAAGAAATTTGGATGAATTTATGTTTATATTAGGGACATAATGTTATACTTTGTGATCATACACAAGTTGACCAAAATTTAGATTGAAAAATTGATGTTGTGTTTTATTTTTATGGATATTGAATATTGGTGAGATAGGAAAAAATTGAGTGAGTGTTACTTAAGATTAGGGTTAGTATTAGGGGAATGATGCTACAATTTTCAATATATAATTGAAAAAAATATAGGTCAATGAATTTATGGTTTTTCTTTCCACTGATCTTGAATATTCACAAACGTACTTATGTTTCCATTTTTGGAAAAAAATGATTATGTAACTTCCCCGAAATTGGTCACAAGAATCATTTCCCTCTCTATATCTAAGTTGTATGATTCAGGTGGCCAATTCATTCTCTCTAATGGGTTGAAAATATGAATAATTTATATATGAGGAGTTGGATCCTTTGGTGTGACCATATCCATGTATAATATGTCACCTACCTAAAATGGAGGTATTAGGGATTTTGCTTATGTATTCCAACCAATGTAAATGCATATTTTCTTTAATTTTATCCATGGATCATCTAAGATTGATTTCAAACTTGAGGTTTATTATTTTCCTCCAATTTCCACTATGATACCTTAACATTTGGACCTACATCCTTCAAAAGGAATGTTACTTGATAGACTTTTCACTTGAAAGTTGTACTTTCATAATCCAGTTCTTGTCTTTAATAATAATAAATATAATAATACTATACTAATACTAATAATAATAATAATAATAATAATAATAATAATTATACTTTATAATTTCCTTATCTAAATTGACATGGACTCAAGTTAATCACTTCATATATTTGGGTACATGCAAGGATTCCCTTTTGGACCTAGTAAATTCCATCATGTAAGACATTATCCAATGGAATTTCCAACTATGTCTAGCACCTTAAAAAGATAGATGAAGAGGAATATATTTTACAATGACATTCAAATAGAGGTGGAAATTCCAAGTATGATACTAGATTGAAGTCCTAAAACCATGATTGGATAATAAAACAACTAAATCCCAAACTATGATCACTCTTCCAAAATATTTGTGTGATCTTTGAAATGCTAAAAATGCACAATAAACATATTTATTATGAATATCATATGCCTAAATTTAGGGAAGGGAAAATTTAAGTGAACATAGAGTGGAAGTGTTGAAAAGGGAAATTAGATCGATATATGGGATTTTTGGATAATGTGTTATGACATTGTTATCACTCACCTTCCTTTTTCTTCCTAGTTATGTTCCATAAATGCTTCAAGTTCCAATTTTTCCATGCATGTAGCCTTCCTTTTATGGTTACTTGGCTCATTTTACTTAATTTTGTTGAAATATTATGAAGTTATTCATGTGTCACTGATGTCCTTTTTCCTATCGTTGGTCATAAATTAGAGGAGGAAGAGACACTATGAGTGCATTTTGGGGGATCGTTAGACATAGAAAATCATTAAGTGACATACCAAATATTGACCTCATCCAAATATTAATAAAATAAAAGAAAGAGTATAAATACGTATAGGTGTATTAAGAAGTTGTTATGGAAACAAAACATGTTCATCGCTAATGATAGGGTTTAATTCCAAAATGGCTCCTCATGTTGAGTTTCCTTGACAAAAAAAGTATTTTGCAACCTTGATCTATAAGGAAAGATGTTGTGCCCAAAAAACCTCATAACAAACTCATAAATCACCTCCATTAGCGAATTTACCTAGAACAAGTTGCAAAAGTTGGTAAAGTGAAAGATAAACCAAGAATAGTCTTTTGTTTTGAAATAGACATCCACCAAAACTTTGAGACACTCACTAGTAGAAGTAATCACGAGACATGTGGCTACACTCTAATGACAAACATGAAGGATTTATTTTAAGAAAAGTTTAATTAAAATTGATACACTTATCATTCTCTATATAAAAACATTTCAAAAAAAAGTTTGATGGTTACTTACCAATTACCACTAACAATAATTCCATAAGAGGTATGGGAAACAAAATATTACAATATACCATATATTGAATTTAGAGTAGAGTTTTTATTTTCAACAAAAGAAAGAAACTAAAGTTTCAAAGTAAAATCAAATAAATAAAATCAAAATAAATTGAATGTGTATTTTACAAAATTTAATAAAGAAATAACAATATCCTAATACAAATTGTCAGAAAATTAATTATATAACTAAATTTTAACTTTAAACATAATAATTTTCAATGTGTCATGTCGATGATTGTATTTTATCATTACTCTTGCATTTTGCGTATTTTTAACCTAGAAAGTGATATTAGGCTTTCTAAGAGAAATGCTAATGAAAGGGAATTATAGTTCAATGGGGTTTTAACTAGAAAAACTTTTCCTAAGATGTGTAATCAATATTGATAAAAACTTAAGGATAATGGTGAACTTATTAAATGTATAAACATATATAGTATTAAATATGGATGGAATATATGTACATACATACATTATGTGTTGTGTGTGTACACACATACATAAGATGACATATTTTATAATGGTGGAATTAACACACACATACGATGAAAGATTATATAATGGTGAAATCAATGATTATTGCATGTTGGTGCAATTTAGAGGAACCAAGCATAACATTTGGACTTGGATTAAAACTATAGATGTCATTATACGAAATTTGAAGCATAACTATAACATATTGAAAAAGTAACTTGTGAGGTCGTAAAGGTGTTGGATTTTTCCTATGTACTGCATTAATAGGACCTAATATCCATAAATTGAATCACCAAACCAAAATATTTATGCTATATAGGTTCGTGGTGGTTGAACCAACCCCTATTTGTGGTAGAATACTCATTGCTTAGGTGAAAGTTGCACATTGTTGGTGGTAGCGATCAAGTACATAAACACTTGTTGATTGTTGACCCAAAATTCATGGGAGATTTGCTACTCATTGCATTTTTTTTTGACATGGCATTATCGACACGCTCTTCCAATACCATTCTTATCTCCCACATCAGAGTATTAAATGACTATGAAGGACCAAATTGAACTAGTTTGATGATCAATCTCTTATTAAATTTCATCACCCTTTATAATTTAGGTCTCCAAAAGGACACATTATTGAACAAACATAATATGTTATATATTTCATATTCCAAAGGAATTATGAGATGGAAGAAGTAAACAATAACGTTTTTATTTATTCTCAGTACATCTTTGAATGCAATGGCAACATATATTTTACAAGTAGTTGAATATAGGGAGCTAAATCACAAGAATTATTTAGAGGTAAGTTTGAGTTCTTACAATTGAGCATATGCCAATTTCAAGTAGATTTGTTAACAAAACGAGTCCAAAAATCTACAAAAATCATGTTGGAATATTAAGTGGGATAACAATGGAGGCCATGGATGGATGGTAGTTTCGTCACTATTTGCACAATCATGTAACCATGAGATAATTTATATGATACATGTATGTAATCATGACACATGTATAAATGAAGCAACATGAGGACATAATGAGAAAGGCACAATTGCATTGAACTTCATTATAAACACCTTAATATTGACACCATGATGGAAAGTAGAATACTTCTTACACAACTTTTTATGCACATATATGAAAAAGTATGCATAAGAACTAAACAAAATAAGTTTTCATTCATGCCTAAATAATGGACAAAAATGTCACTATATTTGGGTGGACTGAGTATGTATTATAGAATATGAGATTGATAAGTGGAGGCAATGAGCACACAATGCTTATTTTCCAAAAAATAATGAGGCATTTGATTTCAATATTAATGATTTCTATGTTTAATCAATTAAAATAAGCCTTTGGGATTCTCCCATTATATCTATCACCTCCTCCTATTACTTAATTGTTTTCTTTGCACATCCTCTTCCCTCTAAAATATATTATAATAATAACATGCATCCCCTTCCATCTCAATTGAAGTTTGAATTAAAAAACACATCCTCCCTCCAAAATATAGTTTGAATGACAACCCAAACCTTGCATGAAAGTGTCATTCAATCCATGTTCCTAGAGTTTGAACAAAAACCCCAACAAATCCTTGCATTGCAAATTCGTAGTGAATATGAAATCATATAGATCACATAGTTGGAAGGGAGCCGATGTTAACATCAAGGATATCCTCTCCATGGTGTTCCTCATTGTCACTAAGGATAAATTATATTATACTTGTTGATAATAAATAATCAAATATATCATAATTAATATTTAGAAATATATTTTATTGTCACTACAATTTTCTACTCTTATTAAAATTTCATTATTTTCTAGTTATTAGTGAACATGTTTTTATGTCAATTTAGACAATTTGTGACACTGGGAGGTCTTGGATTCAAGTCCAAATGTTTTCCATTCTAGATACTTATGCTAGCTCGGGGTTTACTTAAACAAGGTGGTCATTTCCTTGTACAACAAGAGGACTCCAAATTAATTAAAAGGCATGACCCCCCAAGTGCTTATAGATAGGTCATAATTCTAATCAATAGGATTATAAACCAATATGGAAAAGAAGGTTGGACCTCTAAGTGAAAAAAAATGAGAATGGAAATCATGGTATTAATGACATCTCTTATTAATTACATAGATACATGTATTAAATACATATAATTGGTCTTACTCTTCCAATCAATAAAACCACTATTAAAATGATGCTACATCAAAATGACAAGAAACACATTATAATGATATTGTTCAATATCATATGATCATTATTATTAGTACCCATATTTTAGGATATAGGAACTGTAATAATAAATTTATCGTCATTTCAATTCTTTTGCATGGAAATAAAAATATTTTTTAACTCATTAGCCTAAGTTGTCTCTTGAAAATGTCTAGGCCACTTTATGTACACAAGTCAAAGCTATAAATTACTTGATATCCACCAATCAAATATTTTCTCCTCTTATTTAGTCTCATATTGAGGCTTAATGAGACATTTTCCATGAAAATTCTAGGTTAGCCTAGACATTACCAGCTCCAATAATGTTAGAATTTTTGAAATCAGTGAATGTACAAATTAGTTTAACATTATTTATAACTTTAATTGTTTAAAATGAAAAAATAACTATCATTATCCATAGATCGTAACTATGTTTGACATATCCTTGGCACCACCTTCACAATTATGTTTAAGATATGCTAGCACTCCTTTCAAGATGTGTTGGAACTAGCTTTAGATACATGTTTAGATATGCTATTTGGTTATAGAATATTTGACTATTCTAGTGCTTATTGAGAGCTCTTAACCCTTGCAAGAAAAATTGTAAAGTATACAAATGATATATGCAAATACTAGGTTGATAAAACAAATTCCGAAGAGAGGATGTACTATATTTGAAGGGAGATTAATCACTATTGTCACTAGGAGAGGTAAGCTTTCATATGAGTTTTGTGCTTCTTTTATTTTCACTAATTTATACAACACACTATTGCAAGACAAAAGGAATATTAAAGACTATCACCCATATTAAATAATCACTATAGAAAGCATACCTTTTTCTATCATACCTTGCACGGATTGGATTTGAGATTATCACATTTATTAATGAATTATTGTACATAGAGTACCTTTTGTTTCATAGTTTACATGCCTTCTAGTGGTATATAAATAATGCTTCAAATATTATTATGTTGTAATTATTTCGAAGGTTGTATAATTCCTTTGAATGTTGTATATCATATATTTAAGAGTAGAGTACCTAGAGATAAGCATCACACACTTCCCTTGAAATTGTCACATGTTATCTCCATGACTAACCCACCTTTGCGAAATGACATATATTTCACTATATTTATATCTAGAGAACCGCAAGCATGCTCCCTCTCTTGTTTTCTTGGAGGATGTTCTCAAGTTGAATCATGTAATCATTACCTCACTGGAAACTCCAAAATTAATTATTGAAGCATCACCATTTTTTTCCATATGAAACCAATGATAATTCGATTCAAAGGGGTTCTATCATCAAGGAAGTAGACTTTGAAACCAACTCTCTATTTGGTGAGCAATAGTGCACATTATTAACTAACAAAAAATTAAGACCTTTTCTCGTTCAATGAAATATTACTAGTTGTAACTAGTTTTTGAGCAACCTAGCTTGACAATGCGATACTCGACATACAAATTATCCTTGCAATAATTATGTTTTCCACTTCTTTTCTCTTGCAAAAGCTATGTCTTGTTCATTGTGTTGATGTGTGTTGATCATCGGTTGTTATTGATGTCAACCCAAGCAGCACCAGGGGCTAACCCAATATTGCATGGGAATTTTGACCTACCTGTTGGGGTTCCCTTGTTTTGGCCAGATTGGCAAGACCAAAAGATGAGACAACATCAGAACCACTTTCAGACCTCAGGATCTAGCCCTCCTGGGCCCAGAGAGGGATCTCTCTATGATTTTTAAAGGTAATGTCTTTGAAGGTCAAAGATTTGAGATATTAGGCTAGTTATAAGGCTCAGAGTTGTTTGTTTGATTATCTGTTTGGTTGCTGGTCATCAGGAAAGAAGGGTTCAATGTAAGACAAGGATGAGCAAAGAGGATTTAGGCAGAGGTGAAGTATTCCAGGGAGCATTCAAGACCATTGGGCAATGGAGTCAGGAAAGGATTTTCTTGCTATTCAATATGCAGGCTTTCAGTTGGGCTAGTCATCTAAAACATTGGATCTTAAAGATGATAGTGTGGTATGGAATGGTAGGGGAGGAGGAAACAATAAAGGTTTAGAACACAAAGTTAAAGAACTGAGATCAGAGAGAGACTTTGAACTCTCAATGCTTCGGTCTTCAGCTTGAGGGATCTTAGAAAGTCCAGCTAGTCGCACAAGGATCTTGGTGGACATGGCTAACTCTAATCCCCAGTGTTCCCAAATCTTCCAGCTAAATCCTAACAAGAACATCTAAGAACGGATTCATTTAATTCATACATCAGCTAGCAGGCAATAACATCCACTACACTGGTTAAATTAACTGAAATCAACTCTTAGATAACACATTTAGTAGAAAACATCAAAGGCAAGGAGAGCAGAAACATAGGGTACCTAACAAGGGTAAATCCTATGCCAGATTTCTGATGCAAGCCAGTAGAAATGAAATGAAACGGAATATAAGTTAAACACAAATACAGAGATAGAAAAACATCACCGCTACTTTAGATCAGGATCCAAAGAAATGTGCTTGTCATATTAAAAAGCAACACCAGTTAAGTACAACATTGCCAATAGCTGGATACTCAGTCTGAAAACATCTTCCTCAGCCTATCTTACAACTTTACACAGAGACTATGTCTAAAAAAAAATAGCTTACAATTCTCTGATAACTGATCAACAACCTTTACAATGAGTTTCTTCATGAATTTATAGCTGAAGTGGAGCAGAGAAGGTAGGTGAAACACTAAATGAAGCATTAAACTCAGAAAAGAAAGAGGGCCGAAGCCCATTCTGTTTAAACCCTGTGCATTTATCTCTGGTACTCTTTTGATACAAGAGTGGTCTTCTCCAAGCTTCCATTTACTTCGGGCATGTCTTTGATGTACTCTGCTGCAGCAATCTGTAGTACTTCTGGTGAATAAATAAAAAGGTAAATAAATGATGCTAGGGTCTGCCATACTGTGAATCAAATGCTTTGGTAGCACATGACTGTTTTCTGGGCTGGAAAATCTCTCTAGAACACGGCATAGGACAAAATCTACATGGGCACTCTGTCCTTTATGGGGAAAACATTATGCTGATGTGAAAACCCTGATATACATAAATTTCTGCGTGTTGTACCCTCTGTGTGCTCCATGATGTCTTCGATTTGGTGCTTTGATGGCTCTGGGAAGGTTTCGCACAGTTTAACCCTGCTCTTTAAATGGTGATCATATCAATCACCTTCCTAGGCTTTGCTTCGTTACTTCAAACTCTGCACATGGTCCTTTCTGCATTTTTTGGCCGCTGTAATAAAGACTGTGTAATCATGGCGGCTTTCACCACTCGATAACCCTGCAAAACACAAAAAACTGTTAAGAAAACAATGCTGGGGACGCTTTGATGGCCTGCGGGATGGTGACGCAACCGTGGAGGAATGGCGATAAATGATGTGGAAGACTTGCAGTGTGGTGGAAACAGTGGGAAATACAGTTGGAAGGTGGTGCAGATGGAAAATCAAATGAAAAACCTTAAATATCGACCTTGGAATGAAATATATATGAAGGGAAGGGTGAATATACGATGGAAACGCGTGGAAAGATGACGTGGCGGTACGGGGTCAACGGCGGGCGTGCGAATAAATCTGTACCGTCCGATCTCGGGAGGATATTGACGGTGGAAAACACATCGGAGGGCGATGGACAGTAGGCCAGGGGTACGGCGGCCTTGGGTTAACTTCCACGCAACTTCGCAGCGCGATCGCCGTTGGATGGAGAGCCCCAGATCAGACGGTTGGCGTGCATATCGCGCCGGATCAAATGCCGAACGTTAACGCGGGATGGGGGGCGGTTTTTGAATAGTGTCAGAGCCACGTGTCGGGCGGTGAGTGGAATCGCTCTGAAAATAAAAATACCGCCCACCTCCGAAAGACAGTGCGATCGAAACCGGTGGTTTTGAACGGGCGCGGCTGCGGGGACCACCGAGCGGATGAAATACGAACCGTTGATCTGTGGATTGAATGGACAGTTGAGATGTGATTGAGCGGAAAAAAGAGTGGGCTACGGATGCTGCATTGTTTTGCGAAGACCGTCTGATCTAAACAGATCGACGGCTAATATGGCGTCCGATATCCACCTGCGGAAAGCACCTTTCGCCTTGGTGCCTGGTTCCCGCGCCGAGGTCATGTGGTGAAAGAAGTACAGGGGGCTGGCCGAAAGGGGCTAAGACCCAATAAACATGAAAATATGGTTATTTGGCCCATTTTAGTGCATTTTCGGGGCCAGGAAAAGGTAACGATAGAGGAAAACAAGGGGAATTAGACCAAACAAGGGGTGAAAGTAGAATTTAAAGGGGATTTTGGGAGGATTTAGAGGGACTAAGGGAGGAATTTTGCAGGGGTACAAGGGTAAATGCAGGCTTTTTGGAGTACATTTTTTACAATCAATGAGACCTTATAAAGGGAGTCAGCAGAGGGAATTTATCAAAGGCAGGGAACATGAAAAGGCTTCAAGGATGATGTGTTTTTTCAAGAGAAATGCATTCCTTGAAGGCTCATAAAACAAATTAGCCCCTTGCTTTCCTGTCAAGGAATTTATATGGGGCTAACACTACCAAATTACTATATTCTGGTTCAAGAATGATTTTTATGGTTTCTGCTTGTCGAGATGTTTCTGTTGATATATGGCATGCCACGTAATTCTTCACAGTTTGAGAGATATTCATGTTTGAAGTTTATACCCCCAGTTAGTGGGCTAAAACCCCATAGGGTTGTGGCATGGGTCATTGAAAAGTCATAATTAATATTTTTTAAGCTCCTAAAATCCCTCCCACGTTCACTTGTTGAAGCCCCTCTCAACCTAAGCATTTATGTAAATTGTGATCCTCATTTCCTCCTTATGCAAGGGATTTCGCTATCTGAAACAGGTCATTGTGGAATTTTCACTCTAATTTTTTTTCTACGAAGGTTCAAAAGCTGAAATTTTTATGAGGCGAAGCCGAAATCCTAAGGAAGCTTCTGTGAAAATTTCAGATCAAGGTGCACAATATTTTCGGAGATATGATCTGTGGAAGTCAGGGTTTTTGCAGGCTCCTGAAATTCATCTCAAAGAAGTGACCTTGGTAAAATTTTCATAACTCTCTCTCTGAGTATCAGATTGGAATTTCATAAAAAGTGGAAGATAGTGCACAGACTGAAGTTTTCACTCTATCAATTTCAGATCCGAATGAAGAAACTGTGATACGTGGCATGCCATACAAGTTGTCTCTACTGAAACAGTCCATAATTAGGGCATTGTGAGAGATTGGGTATAACTCTCTCTTGAAGAATCGAAATAGGGTCAGACCTATGGAATTGGAAAGAAGACTCAAAGGAATACTACAGGACCAAAAATCAAATATTGAGGATCTGAAATAATAGAGATACACCAGATTCAATATCAAGCTCCTAGAAGGCAAGAAAAAGCTAGATCATGTATTGTCAGGACCAGACTTTCTAGGGCAGCAAAGGACCAGACTTTCTAGGGCAGCAAAGCAAAGCAAGGTGTAGCAGAGGGTAGCATGACAAGAGCAGCAACCAAGGTGCATAACAGCAACAAGAAGTTCATCACATGAAGTCCTCAAGTGGGCAGCACTACATACAATCATTGTAAAGGTACCATTGTACTAAGTCATTGTAAATACTTTATTGTAAAAATTGTACTAGTGTCTATCTGCCAAGAGTTGAAGAGGCAGTGTCGGGTGGTATTGGATCATCATTAGGTGGTTGTGTCATAGTTGGGGTTATGTTCTAGTGTGTCTTCTTCTTCTACATCATTCTATATCATTGTAAAGTGGACCATTTTCCCTGGTATGGGATTCCATTCTTCTTTTGTTCTTCTATAAGGTGGTAGGGTGGTGCTAGAGTGAGTTATAGCTCATTGGGTGTTGGGGCATCCATTCAGTTGACTACTAAAGAATCTTGGGTGTTGGAGCATCCATCCAGTAGGAGCTGGAGAATAATTATTTTCTATATTCTAGGAAGTTGGAGCTTTATTTTCAATTGGAGTTGAATATTAAAGAATTATTAGAAAAAAATTAGGTGGTTTTTGTCCCGGAGTGGGTTTCCACCTTAAAAACTGTGTGCATTTGTGTTCCTTTTGTTTATTTCTATCATTGTACAAACACTGATAATAATTGAAGATTAACTAATGCTCTAATTGAAATGAATACTGATTCACCCCCCCTCTCAGTATTTCCAACAATGTGCCATGCCAAGGTTATCCATCAAGTGCTGAAGGAATAACTAGAACTTAGAGGTAAACCATCAATGATGAATGCAATAGTCAAAGATAGGGGCCTCTTCATCACTACCTTTCTACTTGAATTTGATTCATTAACATGCCATTCCTATTAGAATCATAAGACATTGAAAATGAGAAGAGGGTGAGTGAAGGAGTTTTCTCTTTGAAAGTAAGTATGGACATAGTGTCCAACAAGTAAATGGAGGTCCCAAATATTGGAATTAACTACTTAGGAAATACTTATATGTGGAGCCAATGTAAATTCAACTCAAAAGCTAATACAAAAAACAATATCAAAACCTAGAAGTAGTATCAAAGCAAGGGAAATAGAGAGAGACTAGTCACATTTTCCTTCAAGAGAAAAGTTGCATTGTTTTTTCGGGAGACCAATTTTTGAATAACTTTCTTGAGATTTATAACCTTGGAATTTTAAACTCATAAAGTTGGATAGAACCTAGATCAATGCCATTTCATAGTAGTAATAAATGTGACACTCAATGATGACATTTATAATGGCACAAAGTGGACATGTTGTGTTATGCTATTTTCAAGGGCTTATTACAAGAGTACAAATACAAGTAATACTATGTTAGAAAGAGCCTCATTACTTATACTTTTTACTCAATGAATGAAATTGGAGTGAGACCATAGGACAATAAAATTCAAGAAATAAACTTATTTGTTTTCCTTACCCTTAAATGCAAGTGAAAAGTATGATTTTGGTTCAGCTCTTCATTTTTCTTGCTTTAGTCTCTCTAATTTGCTAAAGATGCTTGAATAAATGACCCCTTCCATGAATAATAAATCACAAGTACAAGAGGAAATGAAAAAGTCTCTATTTGCTTCATAAATTTTGGTTAGTAAATAATTTCATTAGAAATTTCTTCAAACAATCTAGTAAGAAATCTAATGTGCTATGCTTTAATATTTAAATACAAATCATTAACACATAGTATAAGAAATGACATTATGATCTATCATTTTTCAATATTAATAAGCTAATAAACATGTGACCATTAATTCTAACACCATTATGAACGTGACATAACTTCTTTAAGCTCTTAGTCATTCTAAAAGAGCAAATAAAATTTTGTGCTATCCAAAATAATTATAAGTAAATTTCCCTAGTAATAACTATAGTTACTTTTATAATCTATTCGAAGTGTCCATTAACACTCTCATGCAAGTCATAGGTGGTCAAAAACATCTCAAACACAAACCTTCCTTACTATTAAAAAATTTACTAAATTAATATGTTATAATGGTGTGCCACATGGTTATCTAGGAAGCTCATGTGAAAGAATAAGAGTGGATACTATAGATTTCGAACATTAACACAATAGAGTCTTCATAGCATGTGAACAACTTGAATGACCAATCACTGAGAGATGTGAGTCATCATTCACATGGTGAGCTTTTGAAGAACGATGTCAAGGATGGTATGATAGAGACCTTAGATAACGTCTCTTTCCAAAACGCGTGCAATGCATTTTCACTAAATAAATTAAAATTTTGTTTGTGTCCCTTTGTCTTTGTCCACATTACCTCTTAACGTTAAGTTATTTTCTTAGCGACCATTCGCGCTATACAACGTCTAGTCCACCCTTCTAGAATTTCTCATCTACTTAAACAAATCCTAGAAAAGATAGTTAGGTTGAAGTTTGAATTATCTATCTACGTCTCAATGGGACAATCAATAATCAATTCTCAACATTGTACTCTCCTTAATTTTTTTTTTTTATAAATATCTTACTCTAATTATAATATATGGTTTCTCTCTTTAAATATCCTACTCAAATTAAAATTTATAGATATGGTTATGAATTTTTTTTGGTAGTAAGTGCTTTAATATTGAGTGTGAACATGATTATTATGATAGGACTTTATTTGATGTGTGTGGATGAAGTAATTTGGAATCTTTATGTTAAACAAAATTTATTATTATTATTTTTATTTATTACATTTATGATGAAGTATATTTTTTTCCCAATCCATTATTTGTGGAATTAAATCTAGCAATTACATATGTTTTTTTTTCATGTAATTAAACATCTCGATGTCCATCCTTAGAGTAAGGGCAAGGGTAAGGGTAAGATATTCTTTAGGGCTCAAGGTCATTCAACAAATAGGATTGAAGTCATTACAACGATATAATATGATATGAACTCAACATGTCACTTGTAGGAATTGGACCTGTGTGGGGAGGATAACGCACATTCCTCCCAACCACTCGAGATAAACCCAATTTACAACAATCACGTATGGTACCACCACCTCTCTCTATATGCAATGTTGAATCTATTTGCATTTATGTGTTGTACATTGATGACAAAAATAAATTGAAATGTTTTGGGGATATATCTAAATGTTGAAATCAACCAAGCTTAGAAGGGCATTTTCACATGTGCTTCCCTTTGTGTGGAACTTAATTTTAGTCAAGGTTTACCAAATTCAACTATTTTGGAGTGAAACAATTATCTTTGTCTCTAGGGTATAGATGATCAAAACATGAATTTTGGATGTTAGGTAGGTCAACATATTGATCATTTGAAGGATGCATATACCAAGGATATTACTTACCATATACAAAGTGGAAAATCGCCTAACCTAAGAATTAGAATATGAGTCATGTAGCTCCTCCCAAACAACAACCACTCACTTTGAGTTTAGGGAATCAACAATTAACTCGATCCTACCCTATGAGGTAGATGATGATCACTAGGGTTTGGATTTTCAAACTAAACTAAACTCTAGTATGTAGGTTCTTCATACATAATATAACTCCTCAAGGGGGTTGAAGCAACCACATTATTTGAATAACTCTAATTTAAAAGGAGTTCTGACATCCATTTCTAATGGGGAAGACATTTGTCAATTAGTTTCACTGCAACAATCATTTTAGAAACGTTGGTCAATTGAGTAAAAGGATGTTTAAAAGAAAAAGGAGAAATAATTGATACATATCAATGTACAAGATAACTTCCAAGGAGATACACAGTTTATTCACAATTTTATAGACAATGTTCCATCATCAACTCCACTTAAGTGTTTAACTCTTCATATTATTCATTAAATTTTTGGATTGAGTCCTAAGAGTAAAATATTGAATATGAGACCCAATGTTGAAATTTTACATTCAATTTAGACATGTTTGACCATTTTGAACATTTATATGGGTGGTTTTGGAAAGAAAATTGTCAGTGTTGACACGAAGTAAAACTATCCAACTTGTAAACTTCATAAATTATACAAAAAACAATCCATCATTTAGGTGCATAACTAATACATATGTTTTTTCCATTTTATATCATTGGCCATGTGAAGAGTTATGACTCTTACACTCTACTTATCGATGTATATATGTATGTATGCATGCATGATCATGCATCAATGTAGCATGAAATGGATTAATGTAGGATGGTCATGCATCAATGTAGGTTTACTTCAAATTGGCATTGGATATTTTCATACATCCTTGCATATGTCCATGCTACCATGAAGCATACATGAAACCATGAAAATGAATTCTATGGAAGATGTAGCCTACACATGTTCATGCCTTCCCTAGCCATCATTCAAATCACCAAATGAATCTCCACTCCTGATTGAATTTACTTTGGGGTATTGACATAACCAAAACATTAAGAGATGCAACAAATGGGTCTTAATTATGGTTTGAAACTTCTTCTTTTTTCCAAAGAAAAAATCGAACCCATATATTGATTATATAGAAGGTTACATAGCATATGCAAAATTATTCGAAGAACTACATTTTCCTTAATTATGAGTAGAGTAACAATGTAGTTGCCGCTGGGGAGGATGATGTTCTATCAATCCTCACAACTTTGTCCAAAAAACAAAAAAAGTACATTTTTGTAATGTCTCCTTTCAGCCCCCAGGCTTCCACTTTTTTGTGAAAAGGCCTAAACAGAGGTGAAAACAGACAATGTCTGTTGTAATCGTCATCATGACTTTCGTCATGACTAAAAAATGGGTGGTAGGCACCATTCCAATTTTTCTAGTTTTATAACAACACGCAAGTTTAAAATAGAAACAGTCTCTCAGATCTCCTCAGTGAGGAAAACAATCCGAAACAGAGACCAAAAAACTATTTTTTAAACCATAAGTATCAGTGTAGAAAATAACTTAACACGAAAAAAATTATAAAACAGACTAGCATATGTGTGAAAAAAAGCAGTTAGATCTTAGCGGGCGAAAGGAGGTAGATAGATCCCTCAGATCTGCCCTCCTTCAACCGCTAAAGCAACCCATTGCCCCATATCTTGTCGAGCACCTTCCTTAGATAAGATTTATTCTACATGATTATGTTCCCTGTATATGTGGCAAGCAGATATCTGGTTAAAATAAGATTTTACAATGAAAACTTCATCAAGAAAAGTAGATAAAATGAAATTTTGGCATCTATGAGTTTCGTTAAACCATTTGATGATGTTCATAGAGTCCATGAATATTTGGACATCTCTTATCTTCAGAAATGAAAGCCAGCATAGCAGAAGATGAAGAGCTTTGAGTTCAAAAAAATTATTTGTCCCTTGGCCAAGCCCTATAGATGCTTTCAGGATTTTTCCTGAAGGATCATGGATGACTAGTCTAGCCCCACACCTATTTTGTGGGTTAGAAGCCTCATCAAAGTAGGCCCATGGAATATCCCCCCTAATGTGCTCCTGAACAATAACTTGGGGGTGGGGAGGGGTAGTCGGGAGGGGAATGAACTAAAAGATGGATGCACTCTCAACAGTAAGACAGTTGATAGGGAAAGAGGTGTCGTGAAAGATGATTCGGTTCCTAGCAATCCAAGTCCGCTAGGTAACAATAAGAGGGAGGTTTCTGACTCTATCATCTGGAGAAACTTTCCACCATCGCTCCCAGGCAGCCCTCACATCATTACCTTCCCACAGTTGTGACAGTTTAAGGAGCCTCAATGTCTCTGTCCAGAGCTGCATATTGAATGGGCAGGTAAGAAAGAGATGGTGCGAAGACTCCAAACTGGATTTACATAACAAGCACCAACCTAGCCCGATGAAGCGTGGACCCTAGCCTTTCTGAGCCATTATCCATTTATACCCAAACTTTGGGGAGAACCTACCCGATGGAGCGTGGACCCATTTCAATTCGTCCTGTCTATCTTCAAGTCTGACGTTAGAATTTTGAATATCATTTATAAATCCCTGCCACTCATCAAGCCACCTTTCCTCCAGCTGAAGGGCTTTCCCAAACAACCACTCTTGCCTCTAGATCGTGGACTGTCCATGATTTGCAACATGGTTTAAGGTTCTGAAGCCGCAACGTTCCAAATGGTCGATGAGTTCATGGGTGAGAGAAAATATCCCCGATCATCCCACCTAAGGGTCACGACCAATCTGAACCTGTGAGCCATCCCTGACGTGCCACACCAGCCCCTGTTCTACTATTTTTATCAACATAACCATGGATTTCCAAAATATGGATGCATTTATAGAGTTCTTATTCGGCATGCGCATCCATTCCAGGATTGGCATATGATCAATATATTTTCGCCTGATGACTGACGTCTAGAGATTATCCTGGGTTATGAGATGCCAGCCTAGCTTTGCTGCGAGAGAGGCCATAAAAAAAGGAAGCTCCTTAATGCCCTAGCCTCCCCAAGATTTTGGGCGAGCAAAATTTTCCAAAGCTACCTAAGGCATCACCTTTTCCTCCTTTGATCTCGCCCAGAGGAAATAGTTACAGATTTTGTTATTGATGACAAAGTGCTTCTGGGGACCCATGAGAGGGCGGCCCAATAAACTGGGATGGCCAAGGCAACCGATTTGATCAAAACCAACCTCCTAGCTCTGGAAATCCATTTGAAGCTCTAGTGTTTCATTCGTGACTCTATCTTGGAGATTATCCAGTGCCAATCCTGTATGCGGTAAGAGTCTGGCTTTAGGAAGAAGCCCAAATATTTAAAGGGATCCTGCAGGGTTTTTTCTTCGAACTGTAGAACCTATGATAATCCGTCTGTTTCTACTACTGATAATCCAATAGTAGTGATTGAAGATTTATGACGGTTTATGCTGAGCCTTATAGCCTTTAGAAAGAGATCCAGAATGACTTGGAGGAATCTAATATCTTCCAGGCTGCCAATGCTAAAAAGGATAATATCATCAACAAAGAGAAGGTGGGTGACAATTTGATTTATAGCGATTTCTATCCCTTTAAGAGTCCCCTTGCACTTTTCCTCATGAATCATCAAGCTTAGGCCTTCCGTAGCCAGGAGAAAGAGCAAGGGGGAGTGGGGGCATCCCTGATGGAGACCTCTTTGAACATTGAAGAAATTTGATGCTGCCCCATTGATCAAAACTACTATACTGGAAGAGGTGATGCATCCCATAACCAAATTAATGAAATCATTATGAAAGCCAAAATGAGTAAGGAGGAGCTGGATATACATCCAACTGATTCTGTCATAAGCCTTAGAGAGATAAATTTTAATGATAACACCTTTTTTCTTGCTCAATTTTAAACTATGAAGAGTTTCTTGAGAAACCCCCACAAGTCTTCCATCCAGAAACTTGAACTGCTCTAAAGAGATGTTTCGGGAGAGAATAGGCTTGAGACAATTTGAAATCACTTTTGCAACGATTTTATAGGTGCAGGTACATAGAGAGATAGGCCTGAACTCATCTAAAGACTCTGGGAAATCCTTTTTTGGAATAAGAGCCAGAAAGGTGGAGTTGAAAGGAGGAAAGATTAGTCCCAAACTTCTTGATTCCTCCACCACCGCCAATAAGTCATCCCCTAGGAACTCAAATAACTTTTGGAAGGATTCCACCGTCCATCCATCCAGGCCTGGGCTCTTATCCTTCTGCATTGCCTTAGGAATGTCCTCCACTTCTTCCTTCGTGACAGGTTCCATGATACTATCATTTCCTTATTCATCTATATTTCTGGGGAAAAATTGTGCCACCCTAATGACTTCAGCAATGGACGCCTCCTTTGGGCCCTGAATAAAGATTTGAAGTGCTTTGCACCCAGGTCAGAGAGGGCCTCAAAGGAGCGAGCCTCCTCTCCTTCATTCGTCTTCATACTCCAGATTGTATTGATGTTTTTTCTCCCTTTTGCATAATTATGGAAAAATTTAGTATTTCCATCTCTTGCTTCAAGCCAGACAACCCTACTCTTAAGGCGTCAGATCTCCTCTCGGACCAGGAGGATTTTCTTCCTAGATTATTCCAGGCACTTTATGTGGTCCCTTGCTTCCACGGAGGCATAGCCAACCCCTTCTAGGCTTTCGAGAAAATCTAGTTCCTTGTTGATCCTACGAAGGTCTTCCTCCTCTTTGAGAGTCTTAGCCTTTGCCCATTCCAGCGTTGCCCTCTTCATTTATTTGAGATTCTCCATAAAATTCCTGCTATGAGTTCCAGGTTCCCTTGGCCCATCCTTCCTCTAGGTGGCGTGGAACAAAGAGGAAAAAGAGTCTTCTTTAAGCCATGAAGAGTTAAACTTGAAAGGTGCACCAGGCTTCTTATTGGGGCCTTTTATTTCAAGAAGTATGGGCAAGTGATCAGAGAGCCCTCCTTCACCCACCCAGTGCCAGATTACTGAACATCTTACCACTAACTCTTCATGGAGAAGGAAACAGTCCAATTTCTTTGCTACCCTGTCCTCCCCCGCTCGTCTGTTCCTCCACGTCGGCAGGGGCTTTATCAGGCTTGCATAAGAAATCTGTGAGTGGATCAGGCCGGGCCGATGGACCCCATGATTTTGGCTGACCTAGGGAGAAATTTAGGTCTCCTCCCAAGATGAGATGAGAATTATGAAGAAAAGCCTTTGCAAATAGAGTGTTCTAGTACTGCATCCTCTCTTGGCATGGGCTATAAACATTTAGCAAAAGGATTGAATGGTAAAGCTTGTTCGAATAAAATTCCATAGCCAGAGCATTTTCAAACCCCCAAGAGGATATTTCATTCAAACGCCCAGACTTTATCCCCAAGGCCAATCCCCTTGATCTTCCATGGGCATCCAATGTCTGGAAGCCCCACCCAGGGAACATCCTTGAAAGAGAAACTACCACCTTAGACCCAAAACCCAAAGTTTCATGTAGCATAAGGACATCTGGTGAATAGGTTTTCATCAGTTCTTTCAGAGCTAGTTTTTTAGGTTGACAAGAAAAACCCCTACAATTGAAAGAGAGAATGATCATCAGGGACCCTGAGATGTTGACTGCGCTGCTCTAAGCACCCCAGAGAGGGAAAGCTGCTTCCAATCAGCAATGTCTAATTTGGCCTTAACTTGCACCTTGGAGAGATTTGACTTCCTGCCTCTCAGTTTTATAGGACCAATTGAGATGGGGTTGGACTCTAAACCCCCTATGTGCACTCTCGACCATGGTTTTTTCATCAAGGATCGAAGATTATAAGGGAGTTTCTCAGGGGTAAGAGTTAAAGGAGAGGTCCGATTGAGGGGAATCTTAGATGTAGGGTCAACAAAAGAGGGAGAGATTGATGCTATCCAGGGACTTTATGACATCTTGCATGAGCATACATTCCATTTGTAGAGGCTTGGAGGGACCAGGCAATGAAAAAGGAAAACCAGCAGAGCATAAAGAGGTAATAAGAGAGGGGGCAGAGAACAGAGGCATACCCTCTTGAGGAACTTTAGTCGAGTCTGCTTCAGGTGTAGGAAAAGCATCAGGTGGCGGGACTTGGACGGGAGATGGAACATCAACAGCAGTAGGAGAGTCCTATGGGGGCACAATAGGGTTTGTGCTTTCAGGCGCACTAGGGCCTCCATCCCTTCCATTAATTCACCATTAGAAAACCTAGGTTCTTTGATCCCTGAAGAAACTATTGGTCCTCAGTTCCTCCTTTTTTGATGCCAACGTCTTTAGTGCCCCAACAGGTAGTCCTGCGCTAGATGGCCATATTTGTGGCAACGGTGGCAACATAACAACAAGTGTTCGTAGTCCAAAATATGGGAGTATTCATAATATTTGTATGTTAGCCGCATTTCCTTTGCTAATCTGGCTCTAGGGTTCAAATTTACAAGGATCTTAGTTGCACTCAAGTCCCTTGTCCGCTGAAACGACATGTCCGCTTCCAGAAAGTGGCCCAAAGTGTTCCCGATAGAGAAGAAGGTAGATTACATCTAGAAAGGAATGGGAAGGCTTGGTAATTTGACCCAAACTGGCAAGTCTTCAATTTGATCTCTCTGTGCATCAAAAAGGGGAGTCCGTTTCCTGAATAGGACTGGTCTCTTCCCAAAATTCCAATTCTTTTCCAACACCCATGTTAGGTGTTCTCCCCTTTCGAATTTTATCATGAACCAACCCTTGGAAAGGGTTTGAATCTCTATCGGTTAACTAGGAGCTTCATACCATTCCGAGGCCGTCCAATCAAAGATGTAGTTTGCAGAGTATTTCCTACCCCGAAATTTTCCCACAAGGATTATTTCCGTAGCCTCCATTATTTCGTCGATGTGTATATCCACACCAAACACACAACAAGGGAGCTCTTCCAACCTTCTGATTGGCTTAGCTATTTTCCTTTTTGTTCCTGTAACCCTACCTCTTCCACCTTCCATGCCTTCCAACGACCCTTCAATCGCATCTGGGATCTCTAGATTTGGCGACCCAGGTTTCCTTTCCTCTGCATTTTTTGTGCCCTCTCCGGCTGATTCTCCAGGTTCCTTAGAGCCTTCAAGAGGCCCAAGAGACCCGAGACCTTCCTTGTGACTAACTTCTACCCCAGGAGTTTCAACCCCTCCTAGGTTCCCTTCAAAATTTTTGTGAGAATCACCCTGCCGTCTCAACCCTGATTGGTGCGTCCCCCTAGGGTTTCTAATCAAGCCTTTGGCAACAACTGTACCCGAGCTTGCCGCTTCGCTGCCTTGTGATAGGAGAATTTTTTCCAGAGAGGAAATGCCTTGCCATGGAGCAAGCTGTCGAAGCACTGAAGTGGCTTCACAGGGGAGACCCCTGCCCCAATCAACCTCTATGTGGCTTTCGCCCAGACAATCTTTGAAACCAGAAGAACCAAACAACCCACAACTAGCTACTATGTCTTCTAGCCCACCGGAACGAAAGGGGATTGTCAGATTACCTGGATTAGAAGCAGCTTGCGAATGCAAATGGCACTAGAGCGGGACACCCTTGATCTGTGCTAGGTTTGATAATAGCTGGGACGAGCCGTAACCAACCCCTTCCTTCCACACACATTTGTAATTACTTTGCAGAATCTCCTCGAGCAGAGCTGCACCATTCGATAGAGTCCAAGCCCCAACAGGAGCCTTATCGTTCTTACCCAATTCACCCAAGGCTGGAAAGAAACAATCCAAATTATTCGCTGGTACCTCCTGATCCCATACAACGAGCAAGTCTTCCGGTTTTGGTTCGCATTCTATGAAATCCCGTTCAAATCCTATGGTCGCCTAGCGTATTAGCGCATAAACCACCTGCTCTACACCACTGAAACCCTAGCAGTGACAACCTCCCATGCTCATACCACCGACAAACAAGCAGGTTAGGGTTTGATTTTGGGATGATGACCATCCTAACCCCGCTTTGCCTTGACTTGAATCGTCCAATCCAACCTGCAGCGTGGCCGTCCGAGAGGAGTCCGTGTGTTTGTACGATTCTGACACTTAGGGCCTGCTGTCACGTAATGCAGAGTCTTTTTGATGGGCCCTGCAACTTCTTCAGAGCCACCAGACCCTAACCCAACCACCATAATTAGGGTTTCTCATCACTCTAACCTTGCCTCTTTTCATTAGCTTCGCAGTTTACAACCTCTAAAATCATGGACATAATCATTGTCCCATCCATCCATATGAATTTGGGCCATTAACTATTCAAAAGTAGGTGATTCAGTAAATCCTTACATAATGAGGAGAAAAAGAGGCTCAAGGATCCCAATTCCATATAGCCTCCAAACTTAGAATTAGGTGGTGAAATTAAAAGTATTAAGGCCAAAGTTGAGTCCAGAATTGAAACTAATGTTTTGAGAGCAATGCAAGTAATCAATGAAAAATTTGACACTCTTATGGATGAGAGTGAAAATCACAAGCTTCTCAAGGTTGAGGTTCAAGTATTGAAAAACATAGTAGAGGAAATAACAATACAAATTTCCACATAGGTTTTCTTAGCCACACTATTTATCTAACAATGGTTCATTTAATAGTTTTATGCATAAGATAAATTTTTGTATACCTAAATTTGATTTTGAGGATTATTGGAAAGCACAAGATGGATTAATATCATCACATGTATTTTCAAGATATATTAGATACAAAATGAGGAAAATGAAATTAACCTTGTGTTTACGCACCTGGAGAGACCATCTTGTGATTGTTTCTTATAATGGAACTCAAAATCCGATTGATTAGCAAGACACTAGGATACATTATTTTTCAAAAGGTTTTAGGACATTGATGAGAAGGAAGTTTTTTCCAAACTCACCTAATTGCAACAATCATGCACAATGGAGGAACATTCTCATGATTTACATGCATTGGTCACTTGCATCAAAGACCTATCTAATGAATATATACTTCAAATTTCCATATCAAAGCTGAAAGAGAATATAAAGGAAAAAATTAAAGTACTAGATATCAAGGATGTAAAGGAAATGTTGCAAAAATCCAAACTCACTGAAAATAAACATATGTCCTATTAATGAAATTCTTGTCCCAAATTCGAAAATCAGGTCTAAAATATATTCCTCATCACAAAAGGATCTCACCATCAAATATAAGGAAGGATAAGAGTTGGTGTTTTAAATTTAATACACCCAATTGAAGTCCATGCGATAAAAGAAAGGATAAAATGTTTTATCTATGCAAAAAATAAATAGTGATAGCGACAAAGAAGAGGAAACATGTGATACTTCTACATTTCACATAGAAATTGACAATGAGCGATTTAGTAATAAAATTACCACTCACACACTCTCTATTTCTATAATAATGGGTATATATCAATGCTAGACTCTTATTTTTTTTGCTAAAATAAAATGGCCAAAGTAACAATGCTTATAGATAGTTGTAGTTAGCATAGTTTTATCAATATAAGAATACTGAAACAATTTTTTTTTTTGGTCTACCCTACCTCCAAATTTCAAATCATAATTCCAGGGGACATAACTACCTCTTGTGACAGGAAATTCCATAAGATATAATTAACTATGAATGAATACCAATAAATATATTTAATGTATTCAGTGATGATTGGGTTGTAGATTTTGTCTTAGGAGCCCAATGGTTGGCCACTATTTGTATGGTGGGGTTAGATTTACAAAAATTAATTCCAAATATTTAATGAAACTGGAAAAAAATACAAATTTCATAGAATCAATAGCTCATCCACCCAAATAGTCCCATCCAACAAAATTAAGAAAATTATTAAGGAACCCAAGCCTAGGTTTTACATTATTATTCAAAGGAATGAGGATCTGATGAAACGATGCCTCCAAAAGGACTTGGTAAGATAATTAGGGAAATTTTATCCAACTTTTTAAAATTTACCTTCAGGCCTTACCCTAGAATGATCAGGAGATCATATCATAAAGCTTATTCTTGGATCAACTTTTATTTAGGAGAAAATATTTCAAGAATTCTCATAAATACAAAATAGAAATTGAACACATGGTTCAATAATCATTAGACTGTGGCATAACAAATTGAAATTGTTGCACACAATATTGTCATTGATGTCAAAGGGGATTTCCACGTCAAAAATAGTATCATTCATGAATCAAAGAAATCAATATGACAACTAGATATTTTGGATCCTCTCATTAGGTGAAGTCAAAATAGGTGTGAAGTTTATTGAGTTTTTCATGATATTATGATGTCCTAATGTGCTTATGGATAGTATGGTTGAATAGTCCTCATTGAGACCTTTCTAATAGTATATCACACTTTGAAAAAATCCTCCTAGATAAGAAGTTATGTCAATTTGAATATCAACATTAAGAGAATGATCTAAATTATAGGGAAAAATACACTGACACAAAATTTGTTAAAGAATGTGCATCTTCTGGGCAGATCTATGACTCGGTAGTTGAGTTTATGGTGGATATCACAAAAATATGCACAAAGTTTAACATGAATAAAGGTCGTGCATATTTCCCAAATTAGATAGATTTAACGTTTGAATAAATATTTAAATGACAATAGATGTGTTAACTTGCACAATGATTAACAACCATGTTTCCCATTTCTGTCATGACACATGGCACATCATGATTGGCTTAAGGAAATGACATGGAAATAATATGACATGGAATCATGATGTGACATAGCTTGACATATCATCGATAGATGATGTCAGTAGGTGATGTGGTGCCACTAGGGGCTAGCATGTTGTAGAAACATTTGGAAGTTTTTGATTTATAAAAAAATCAAATATGGGTGACACGTGGAAGCCCTCATGGGTTGCCACATGGCATGATGATATCATGCATGAACCCATGGACCTTAAGGTTAGGGTCACATGGCATGGTCACATTGATCCAAAGAAAAAATTATTCTTGCTAATGGTCACATGTTTAATGATTCACATGGTCATATGGTTGGTCTATCTAGGTTTACGGGTGTGGATATCAGCCCATGGTCAGCTCCCATGAGCCATGGGACTTCCAAACTAATATAAAGAAGCTCTAAGTGTGAAAGTGAAATACAACACTTGCAACAAACACTTGTGGTATAATATCTATGGTAATATGATTGGTTTTGTGGATTGACTATGTCTTGAATTCGATGAAGGGTATTTTTGGTGTTATATATATTTTTGGTTTCATGGATTGAATCCATTTTGAATATTATGGAAGTATGTCTTGATATATGTGATTTTTGCATTCGAGCTAGTGTTATGTGGAATTTTTGGAATCTTGAAATGTGCTTCTTAAAAGCACTATAGAAAGGAGTAATGGTTACTCTATGTATAGAGACAAAACAATGATCAACTTTCATAGTATGATTGGTTTCATGGATTAACACTAGTTAAAATATTGTGGAGAGTGTTTCTGTGTGTTTGAGCCATTGTTCTATGGATTTGTTGACATCTCCAAATGTATTTTTTTTTATTTTTAAATTATGACAAGAAGAACATTGATCATTTTCACATTATGATTGATGTCATGCATTTACTCCGAGATAGAATAGTAATTAGATCTTGCAGAGACGATGATTGGTTCCCCATTACATATTGATAAGTGACTCACAGAAGAGAAGTGACATGAGGTCGCAACCTAGGCTCTTCCTCTTGGAGTGAAATCATTTATAATAAAAGGGGTCCGAGATCATTGTATTCCAAGGATGAACAAATAACATAGTTGGTGGTAGACTCAGATTGGGAGGCTAAGCCCAGAGGTTCAAATTTGGCCCCACAAGGTGAGAAGTAATATTTTTTTATATTATTTTATGCTGGAAAAACACATTTTGTTACATAGTTAGGAGGTCAGAAAGGGACTATTTGTATAGCCATTGATGGAAAATAACCAATTTGTATAATGCACCCTAAAAGGGCCATTTTTTCTGACAATTAATATATTTTTTATTTTAAATTATTGTTGGGATTTATTAACTCATTTCAAAGTCAAATTGGATTCCAGAAGAAGCATGATAAACATGGTTCATGTATGAATACTTTTGAAGGAATGAAAAGCCTTGATGTTGTATTTTTTATGATCAAAATCATTCTTATATATTTTGGGAGGTTATGAGTTGGTTGTAGTTGGTTTTTGGTATATGGAAAGAACAAGTTAGAAAAATAGTTTTATATGAATAGATTGGTGAACATGTTGGAATAAAGTATGGAAATGGTATGCCAGGTCATTGCCAATAGCAGTGTGATTGTTTGAAAACTTATAGTTATTAAAAGAGCAGAAGGATCCAACTTGAAATATTTTGAAAAATTGTCCACATAGAGTTGAAGAAGGAGGTGGGTTCCTCCAATAAGGTTGGTGCCTCAATCAGGTTGAAGCTTAGAGAAATTCAAAGCTTTCTCATCATTAAGGTTGGTGCCTCAATCAAGTTGTATCCTGCAATGAATTGTTGTTTGAAAATTTTTGAGGTTGGTACCTTGTTAGGGACCTATAATATAGGAATCCTTGTCACTTTTGTCTTACTATTTCATTTGAGGTCATTTTTTAAAATATTAGTCCTGGTTTCATGAGTATCATGGTCTAAAAGGGTTTTTGTACAAATAGGTCAATTTTTTCAAAGTGTCATGGTAGATATTTTGAGTAAAAAAAAGAGTCCTTTTGCCATAATTTGAATTGTAAGGTCATAAGGAGTCATGATTTGAATTGGAAATCACGAGGGGTCATTTGTCATTATAGAAGAGTCTATATGTCATGTCATGAGAGAATTGGTCAATCGTAAGTTTGTTATGTTGATGTCATTCTTGTCATGAAAGTTATTTTGAGAGTTAGTTGTTGGTTAAGTGTGTCATGTAAAGCTCATCATTGCAAAAGATGCCCCTCTCATCACATATTTCACATCATCAAGTGGCCCATTATCATTCCAAAAGAAGGTTTTGGTGGTATGAAGTGTTGGAATTTGTTTGAAAGTCTCTCATTCTCCCTCACTCAAAGCTAGCATTGATCCTTGAGCAGTTCGAAGGTCGAAGAAGAATTTTGCAGGCTGAGAGGTGGAGTTGTTGCAAAAGCCAGACAACTCATTGCAAAAGTGAACTGCACAAACGTATTTCCACCATATATATTAAACCTTGTACCCATTTTCCCTGAAATCTTTAAAGTAGATTCATGGAGGTGAGATGAATAAACTCAGTTAAAATACAAATTTCTTCTCAACTTGCTACGAAAGTGACAATTTTGTTGCGAAAGTGGGAGTTAGTCAATGAGGAGGTCTGCAAGCACTGTGAAGCATATCTCAGAAGTTCAGTACCATCACAAAGATATTTCAAGAATACCCATTTCCTCCATTTTTTCAGAGGAGGGATACTACCATACAAAACATGGAGGGCTACTTCGACTTGCTGCGAAACTGGTTCAATTGCTACAAAACTAGACAGTCAACACCATTTCAGTTGATATTTCAAATTTTTGGTTTCTAGAAGTAGTTTGGATCATGTCAATAGATGGGTTATAATATTAGGAGGTGTATTTAATTATTTATTATGAATATTCAAATTTTGATGTTGTATCAAACTAAAAAGTGCAGTAGGTAATTATTTCCTATTTTTCTGCAAAGTAGGTGACGGTTCAATGTACCTAAATGATGAATGGTTTTCCTTTGAGGAATCTGACCCGACTAGTTGGGATGGAATCTTTTTTATATAAATAATATGTAGAAATATAAGGAGAGGGTTTTGTTGGTCATATTAAGATATAAAGTGACTTTGTGTACATTATAATTCTGAATATGTATGCCAGTGAATGAAAGATAGAAGAGAATATGCAGGGATTCAAATGTAAGATCTTGATGGTGGTGTCCCTCCTTTAGTGGTAAGTTTATCTTATGTTTTTTTCATCTCTTAAAAGTATGTCTTCATGCTTGGAAAAACCATATTTTTAACTCATAATTCATCTAAATGATGCTCTGATTTAGTTTTTCCAAGTAATCTATGCTTTCCTCTTAAAGCAACATTCAAAATTTATTTACAGTTTGATACTCTTTGTGTTGTTTCCATATTTTCTCACACTCACCCTACTACAATGAATTAATTCCATCACCAAGACTTCCTACATTTCCCCTGTGGATAAACCATTTCTCTCTGTATCATATCGTTGGACAAATAATCAATTTGACATAAATCCATGCCCAATGGACATGTCTCCTTTCTTATCAGAAAAACCTTGAAAATCAAACCTTATTGAGCATTATACATAATGTAATATCATATTAGTTGAAAAACCTAAGTGAGAGAGCCCTCTTGAAGGCTGGAAGGCATAAATTCTAGCCTAAAAGTGTTTTTTTTGTTACCTTTAAAATTTCTCTCCTTAGCCTAGGGAAATTTACAGAGTGCTAACATTCTGGCGCCGTTGTTGGGGAGCAAAAGGTTCTATATTCCCCTGGAAATATAATTAAATTTTTAGATATGATTGTTGATGGTGGATAACAGTCAGACACGTGAAGGTTGTACCATTCACCTGGATACTACAATAAAGTTTCAACTTGATCCAAAGATTCCACTAGCAGCAGGACCTGGAAATCAAGTTTTCACTAGCAATTCTATTGGATCAAGATGGATAAAAAATCTGAAAGGTATGATCCTTTAAATCATATGCATATTCGGTTTCCAAACCACATGCCTTGTGTAGATTGGAAAAATTATTTGCCAAAATTCAAAGATCAGGTAGGCGATGATGTTGCTCTACATTTGGTTAAATTTCACATGCATGTGCATAGATTTAAGGTTTAATTTCATGAGGAAAGCCTAACGAAGATGTTTGTGGTTACTTTGGAGGGGAAAGCAAAATCCTGGTATGAAGGTTTTCCACCTAAAATCTTGTATTCCCTTAAATATTTTCATTTACTATTTTTTGAGGAATACAAAGAATCTCATCCTTATTTGTCATTGGTTGAGAATTGCTATGACCATTTTGAGGATTTAATTCAAAATATGGAAAATTATTATTGTGATGAAGAGTTCATTAATGAATAAATCCTGGAAGATTTGTAATAAATGGTGGCTCCTCTCTTGGATGAAATTGAAATCAAGCAGGATTTTAATGTTGACATTCATTTTCAATCCTCTGAAGTTGATGAAAATTTGCAGTAGTCTTGTCAGTATTTTTGTGATCAAAAGTATGAGAATTATTTTAAACAAAAAAAGGAAATAGTAAATGATGAGGACAGTTTCCATGACATTCAGATGGATTCCCAACAAGAAATAATTTATTACTTAGCTGAAGATGAAACTAATCAATATTTTGATGTAAATATTCATGTTCATTCTCTTGAGATTGATGAAGTAATACAACAGGTTTGTCCTCATGAGATTGATGAAAATAATCAACATGATCAAGAAAAGGAAATAGATGGTCAACCAATTTATTCATCTTCTGGGTCAATGATTGAAGAAAAGCAGATTATAAATCCTTTTGAAAATTTTTATTCTCAATAGCTTGAGAATACATCGCTAGAAAATGAGATTAAAAAGGTACGTGACATATAATTTCATCTTACTGTGCCAGTTATTGAAGAGTGCATTAAAGTTAATCTTTTTCAAATATCTGTTGAATCTGTTGCCCTAGAAACTATCAATTTAGACTCACATAAAGGATTACTGATGCATCCATTTTCTCAAGGAGATATGCAGAAGCTTCATATTTTGAGGATGTTAAGATTCCAATTGACCATCATAAGCGATAGGAAAGCAGTGCAAAAGAAAGGGTTGCTTAAGAGCGTTTTGAAAATGAAGACTTTATTTAGGAAAATCTGCCTCTTGAAATAACACACACATAATATTTTGAAAATCAAGATCATATTTTTGCGGAAGCACATGAAAGGTTGACTCTTGACACTCCCATTATACATAATGTAGTTGTTCCATTTGCAGTATTTCAAGAAAGTTCAAATTTTTTTCTTGTGGATGAGAAGAGTGAGAAACATAACATCATTTCACTTAGAACTAATAATGAGTTTTATGGTGAAAAAGAAAACTTGGAGAAAGCAATAGTTGTAAGTGAAGAATGTATTTTCCTTCTTTCTAATCAACAAGAGTTATTCATTCATGCTTTTGAGGAACTTTTTGCAAACATGTGGGAAGCAGTTCTAAAGGTGGATTTTGTGTTATTCGTGAACACAAGGATTCATTTTAGTTATAATGTTGAACTTTAATCAGCTGAATACAAGATTAAGCCAAGTGGTCATTTTCTTGATTGGCTACATTGGAAGGATAATTTCACATGATTGTATGGCTATATTTAGCTGGTTAGAGTAGGAAATGGTGTGATCAATAACCTTGCTAGTAAAGCACTTGTCTTAGTTTGATTTTCATCTTTCAGGAAGTTGTCACCGGATTTTGAAGCCCGAGGAGAAGGCCCTGAGATTCCGTTGAACTACTGCAATATGTAATGGAAAACTCAAGTCAGTTAGAGTCAGTTTTAGTGATTTAAGTTTGGAATAAATTGCCCAATGGATCAGGCTACTAGTCTATGATGTTCTTGGCACCTCACAGGGAGGATTCCATCCCCATTGGAGCCAATGTTAGGGTCCTATAATATAGGAATCCCAACCAATTTTGTCTTACTATTTAATTTGAGGTGATTTTTATAAATATTAGTCCCGGTTTCATGAGTTTCATGGTATAAAGGTGCTTTTGTACAAAAAGGTCAAATTTTTCAAAGTTTCATTGTAAATATTTTGAGTCAAAAAATAGTCTTTTTGCCATAATTTTAATTGTAAGGTCATAAGGAGTCATGATTTGAATTGGAAATCATGAGGGGTCATTTGTCATTGTAGAAGAGTCTAGTGGTCATGTCATGAGATAATTGGTGAATAATAAGTTTGTTATGCTGATGTCATGGCAATCATGGAAGTTAGTTTGAGAGTTAGTTATTAGTTAAGTGTGTCATGTCAAGCTCATCATTGCAAAAGATGTCCCCTCTCATCACATATTTCACATCATCAAGTGGCCCATTATCATTCCAAAAGGAGGGTTTGTGGCATGAAGTGTTTGAATTTGTTTTAAAGTCTGTCATTATCCCTTGTTCAAATCTAGAATTGATCCTTGAGCAGTTCGAAGGTCGAAGAAGAAGGTTGCAGGCTCAGAGGTGGAGTTTTTGCGAAAGTGAGACAATTCGTTGCGAAACTGTGTTGCAAAAACGTATTTCCACCATATATCTTAAATATTGTACCCATTTGTCCTGAAATTATTACAATAGATGCATGGGGGCGAGATGAATAAACTAAATTAATTTCAGTTGAAAAAACTTCACAATTTTCGAGAAACAAGCTACTATCACCTAAAACCATTTTTGGATTTTCTAGAAATCTGTGAGTTGGATTTGGCTTAAAGTTTTTGTGGAAATGAGGTATGATGATAGTAACTTTTTGTAAAAATTTCAGTTCCATTGAACTCACCATTTGGGATATATTCACATAATACATGTTGCTTCTCAACTCACTACGAAAGTGACAGTTTTGCTGCGAAAGTGGGCGTTAGTCAATGATGAGGTTTGCAAGCACTATGAAGCCTATCCTAGAAGTTCAGTACCATCACAAAGATATTTGAAGAATACCCATTTGCTCCATTTTTTCAGAGGAGGGCTACAACCATACATAACATGGAGGGATACTTTGACTTTCTATGAAATTGGCTCATTTGCTACACAACTGGATAGTGAGCACCATTTCACTTGATATTTCAACCCTTTGGTTTCTAGAAGTAGTTTGGATAATGTGAATAGGTGGATTATAGTCTTAGGAGGTGTATTTAATACTTTATTATGAATATTTCAATTTTTATGATGTATCAAACTAAAAATTGCATTAGGTAATTAGTTCCTATTTTTTTGCAAAGTAGGTGAAAGTTTAATGTACCTAGATGATGAATGGTTTTCCTTTGAGGAGTTAAAACCTGCTAGTTGGGATGGAATATTTTTGATATGTATAATATGTAGAAAGATGTAATATCGCTGTTTAGGTCATCCCTATTTAGGGTGGGCCCTTCCATGTGTCTGCGGTCTGCGTAATGAGGGGTTGTTTAGCCGTCGCCCTTAGATGCTCCGGTGGGCCTTAAGACCCCACCCTTAACACCCTGGGATGCCGCCCTCACTAACAGTTCAGGCTTTTGGCGTAGTGGTTGGGCCTTTGTGGTATCAGAGCTCATAGACCTGGATCAGCCTGTGGAGAAAGTTGTCTATGACACCGGGAGAGAAGCCGTATATTTGCTACAGGGGTAGGAAGTACCGTGACCAAGAACGTAGGTTGAAAATCACATGCAAAGAGGGTGACTGCGTTCCAGTAGTGGACGAAGAGAAGGAGGAACCGATGGCAGATGATAGTGACGCGAAGAAGTTTGGGGAAATGCTCCTCAAGTCAGTACAGGATCTGTCAAGGCAGATTGAGGTGATGGGACAGATTTACTCTTGTAGAGGCTAGACAGCGTGAAACCCCAAGGGGTTTCCAGATTGGTGAGGGATCAGGCACATCCCACCATTTGCAGGAGAAAGATGCCACTCAGCACATGGAATCACATGCACCCACACGTTCCACTATGCCCACTTTTATGGCTGCAGACATAGGGGTAGGAGCACAACAGGAGCCAAAGCCTGGCCACATGGTGATTACTTTGTTGAGTACTAGGCATACGGGTAGGAGTTTAGGGATTCCCTTTCATTTCGAGATTTTTTCCAACTCTAGCGGGATAGAAGACCCTGCGACCATCACAGGGGACACCGGCATTATCACGAGGGAGACACTCAACATACGATGAGCAGGTTCCATTTACCTATGTTTGATGGCTCATCAAACAGTTCGGCAAAGGTTTGGGTGGAGAAGCTGGACATATACTTCCAGCTCAACCAAATGTCGGAGACGAAGGCCATCAAGGTGGCAGCGCTGCATCTAGATGGCAAGGCCCAGGATTGGTGGTTCCACGGGATGTTTACACTCAGGCATTCGACGGTGACAACATATGATGAGTTCACCCGAAGATTGATAGAGAAGTTTTATTGGAGGGATCCAGAGGAGCACTTTGTTGAGCTGACAAGGATTAAATAGACCGGGAGTCCGGACACATATATCTCAGATTTCCTGAGACTCTCAGTGATGGTGCCAGATATATCCATTGCACAGATGATTTACATGTTCATTTATGGGCTAGTAGAGCCACTTCGGGGATTGGTCAGATCCACGAGACCAACCACACTCCATGATGCAGTTGGCAGGACCCGAGACTTGCAGGAGGCCTTACCCAGAACCAGGATGCCTTACCCCCAGAGACAGGCTTTCCAGCCTAAGGGGAAGGATGTGAGGATTCTGCCTCCAATGGGGAATCAGGGTAGGGGATAGTTGGATGATGATGCTAGGAGGGAGTTTTTGAAGAAGAGATTGTGTTTCACTTGTCAGGAGCCGTGTGCACCAACAGATGTGCTGTTGGAAAAGCACATTTTATCGAGGTCTTCTCCGAGAGCAGTGGGGAAGATATGATGCTGTGGAGGCAGGGGGTAGCCATGTAGCGCAGGATCATTTTCCACCTCCACCACCAGGAGCAGGAGGTGCAAATTTTTCACCTACCGGAGGGTCCCTTGCAGCCTTGCGAGGAGTTCGCAAGTATCTGATGTTGCGTGTCCGAGGTACAATGCGGGGGCAACGAGTATCAGTACTAGTGGACAGTGGGGCAACCCACAACTTCATCAATGCATAGATGGTAGAGCGGAGAGGCATAAAAACAGAGAGCTTCGATGGGTTTTTAGTATTGGTCCCAGGAGATCAGACTATGCAGTGTGCCAGATATGTCCCAGCGCTGGAAGTGACGATGGGCACCTACATAGTGACTGGCCACTTTTTCGTGGTTAACATACCAGATACCAATGTGGTAATAGGAGTACAGTGGCTGATCACTCTAGGGAAGGTCACCACAGATTGGGAGGCCTTGGAGATGGAGTGGGATGACAAGAAGACCGGGAGGCACGAGAAGATACGGGGCATGCACACTTACCCACCTCAGACTGTTTTAGCTCACCGGATGGAGGCAGACTTCCGGAAGGGAGACATAGAGTGGGAAGTATAGCTGCATGCATCAGAGGCAGGGACTACCGGGCAGACAGTTCATCCAGAGATACAGACCATCCTTGACAGGTATGCCACGGTGTTTGGGGAGATACCATTGGGACAGCCATCGGACCGGGGATTTGAGCATATGATTTAGCTTGAGCAGGGCATACAGGTCGTCATTACCACACCCTATAGGCACCCCAAGGCCTATTGGAATGAGATTGAGTGGGCTATCCACGAGCTGTTAGCTCTTGGACACATTCGGCCTAGCACCAGTCTTTTCGCTTCTTCGGCAGTGTTGGTGAAGAAGAAGGATGACACATTGAGGATGTGCATTGATTACATGGCCTTGAACAAAAAGACCATGAAGAACAGGTACCCTATTCCATGGATTGATGAGCTGATGGATGAGTTGAGAGGTGCACATTTCTTCTCAAATATTGATTTGAGATCCGGGTACCATCAGATTCACGTGAGGGAACATGACATTCCCAAGACTGCTTTCAGGTGCCACTATGGCCATTTTGAGTTCTTGGTGATGCCCTTCGGGCTAACCAATGCATTGGCCACCTTTCGGTCATGTATGAACCACATTTTCCACAGTCACCTAAGGAATTTTGTGTTGGTCTTCTTTGATGACATATTGATATATAGCAGGACATGGGAGGAGCATCTACAACACATAGAGGCCGTGTTGCGTATTTTGGAGGAGCAACAGTTTTATGCTAAGCTCTCTAAGTGTGAGTTTGGGTTGACGGAGATGCTATACTTGGGACACATCATAGGGGTGGACAGAGTGAGGGTCCACGAGGAGAAGATCAGGGCCATCAAGGATTGGCTAGAGCCGAGAAACGTGACGAAACTTCGGGGGTTTGTGGGTATCTGCACCTACTACAGGAAGTTCGTCAAGATTTTATCTCAGCTTGCTGCACCCCTTATAGATCTGATGAAGAAGGGGGCATTCAGTTGGAAAGACACAGCACAATGAGCCTTTGATAGACTCAAGGAGGTGATGAGTAGCTGTCTAGTGCTAGCATTTCCAGACTTCACGCAGCCATTCGTTCTGGAGTGTGATGCATCAGGAGAGGGGATCGACGCAGTGTTGATGCAGGGAGGCCACCCTATAGATTTTGAGAGCCGGAAGCTCCTTCTGCATGAGCGATTGTATGCCATATACGACAAGGAGATGATGGCCATCATGCATACATTGGCCAAATTCCGGCAGTACCTGGTAGGTAACAGGTTCAGGGTGAGGACTGACCACAACAGCCTCAGGTTTTTCTTAGAGCAGAAACAGCTACAAGAGAGGCAGCAGAAGTGGGTAAGCAAGATCCAAGCCTACGACTTTGACATCAAGTATGTCAAAGGGAAGAACAACGTGGTGGCTGATGCACTTTCACGCAGACCAGCCACGTTGTCTCTGATGAGTTTGGATGCAGATTGGAGGGCTCGACTATTGGTGGAGTACTGCAAGGACAGGTTTTCTTGTGAGGTTTTGGATGGACAGGTGACAGATGAAAGATATAGGGTGATGGACCATTGTCAGTGATAGGGACAACCGCTTCATGGGCGGGTTTTGGTAGGAGCTTTTCCAGTTGGTGGGGACAGAGTTGACACCGAGCACTAGCTACCACCCATAGACAGATGGGTAGACAGAGATAGTTAACAAGTGGTTGGAGGGCTACTTGCGTAACTATGTCAGTGGGTAGCAGAGAGCATGGCTGAAGTGGCTGCACCTAGGAGAGTATTGCTACAAAAACACACATCACATGCCCATTGGTATGTCTCCGTTTTACACATTATAAGGTTATCATGCTTTATCTTTTGTTGATGTGATGTTTGGTGCCAGCAAGGCTCCGAGAGCCAAGGATTAGATCCAAGAGAGTTAGGACATCCTCTGAGCTCTCAAGGATAACATGGCTACAACGCAGAACTAGAAAAAGCTGTATGCTGACAGGGGTCGGGTGGAGAGAAAATTTGAGGTAGGGGACTTGGTCTACCTACGTTTGTAGCCATACCGACAGTCAACTCTGAAGAAGAAGGGAGATGAGAAGCTCAAGCCACATTTTTAGGGCCTCACCGGGTGATACGCAGAGTTGGACAGGTTGCTTATGAGTTGGAGCTACCCCAGGGCAGCAAGATTCATAACATATTTCACGTATCATGCCTGAAGAAGGCACTGGGTCAACAGGTGACAGTGACAGGGAAGCTTCCGCCTACGGATGATGAGGGGCACTTGGTGCTACAGCCGGAGGCCAATATTGATACCAGGGAGAGGCATTTGCGGAGCAGGACAATCCGGGAATTCTTAGTGAGGTGGAAGAATTTTCCGGATGAGGATGACACTTGGGAGAGTGAGAAGATCTTGCACCATCCATCACTACAGTTGCTTGGGGTCAAGCAACATTTGGCGGGGGAGACTGTAATATTCCCAATTAGCAATAGCTAATTGGAAATATTAATTTTGACCAATTTTTCCTTATTATAGTTGGAGCATGAATAAAGTGAGTAAAATATTAATTAACTCACTTAGGATAAAGCACTTTCCTAAAGTCCACATCGAAATTGAGGGAGTGGGGCCTAGTGGCCAAGTGGATAGCGCAGGGAAAGGAGGACGCAGACCACGTGGGCAGCGTGGGGCCTACCTCACACAGATGAGAGGGACAGCGTGGGCCAAGGAGCATGTAGGAGATGGTGGGGCCTAGGGTGAGAGAGGCCCATCGTTATAAAAGGGAGGAGAGCCTCCTCATTTTATCAATCATGTTTATGCATATTGAGCTTGTCACTTCGACTTGGAGCACACTGGCTGTTTAGCTTGTCTGTAGTACTGTTCAGTACACCGGGTGTCTCCGTTCGGAGATCCCACTCTCAGCCCCGGGAGACTTCGAGTGCTTGCTCTGGTGAGGTATTCCATCATAATTTTGCAGGAGGATTTGTGGTTGCATTCGTGGAGGAGCAGAGCATCTAGGGACTGCGCAGTCTTGAGAGGGAGGGCACAGTTCATCTTGGGGGAGCTACGAATTGGTGCCATTTTGGAGGATTCAAGCTGGAGGATTGAGAAAGGGGCCAGACCTAGCCTATTGTAGACATTTGACAGAAAGGGAGGCCATGTTTTGGAGGATAGCATTCAACACCAGCGTGGCCTTTGGGAGGATAGCGTAGATCCTCAAGGGAGGCATTTTCGGGGGTCGACCATTTTAGAAACGCTCTCTGGGATTTTCTGGGTATTGTGAGTAGAGGCTGATTCCAGAGTATCAGATTTTTCTGAGTAGAGGAGCAGCCCCAAATACTCATTTTGTTCCAGCAATAGCAGCGGCACGACAATATTTCAGCAGCTTGGAGTTACAGTAGAGAGCAGCCATTTCCACTGATATTCTGAGAGTATTCCTACACTTTCCTGGTGCAAGTTGAGGTGCCATCATTCTGATCATCTCTTGTACTTATTTCTATTTCTCAGTATAATAAAATGGCTTAGCATTCTCTCTATTTCATGTGTATCTGCTTCATGTTTTGTTTCTAGCACTATATATCTTGTTGTATGCTTTGTATTACCGTCTATTTCCTCTTCGGGATATTACAAACAAAGGCCCAACCACTACGCCAAAAGCTCGAACTGTTAGTGAGGGCGACATCCCAGGGTGTTAAGGGTGGGGTCTTAAGGCCCACCGGAGCATCTGAGGGTGGCAGCTAAACAACCCCTCATTATGCAGACCCCAGACACGTGGTAGGGCCCACCCTAAACAGGGATGCCCTAAACAGGGATATTACAGCCCACCACGCTCTGCGAGTCTCGACCTCGAGACCTCTGCTTTGATACCACTGTAATATCCCGAAGGGGAAATAGACAGTAATACAAAGCATACAACAAGATATATAGTGCTAGAAACAGAACATGAAGCAGATATACATGAAATAGAGAGAATGCTAAGCCATTTTATTATACTGAGAAATAGAAATAAGTACAAGAGGTGATTAGAATGATGGCACCTCGACTTGCACCAGGAAAGTGTAGGAATACTCTCAGAATATCAGTGGAAATGGCTGCTCTCTGCTGTAACTCCAAGCTGCTAAAATACTGCCGTGCCGCTGCTACTGCTGGAACAAAATGAGTATTTGGGGTTGCTCCCCTACTCGGAAAAATCTAATACTCTGGAATCGGCCTCTACTCACAATACCCAGAAAATCCCAGAGAGAATTTCTGAAATGGTCGACCCCCGAAAATGCCTCCCTTGAGGATCTACGCTATCCTCCCAAGGGCCACATTGGTGCTGAATTCTATCCTCCAAAATATGGCCTCTCTCTCTATCAAATGTCTCCAATAGGCAAGGGCTGGCCCCTTTCTCAATACTCCGGCATGAATCCTCCAAAATGACACCAATCCGGAGCTCCCCCAAGATGAACTGCGTCCTCCTTCTGAAGACTGCGTAGTCCCTAGATGCTCTGCTCCTCCATGAATGCAACCACAAATCCTCCTGCAAAAATGATGGTGGAATACCTCACCCGATCAAGCACTCTAAGTCTCCCGGGGTTGAGGGTGGGATCTCCGAACTGAGACACCCGATGTACTGAACAGTACTATAGACAAGCTAAACAGCCAGCGTGCTTCAAGTCGAAGTGACAAGCTCAATATGCATAAACATGAATGATCAAATGAGGAGGCTCTCCTCCGTTTTATAAATATGGGCCTCTCTCACCCTAGGCCCCACCATCTCCTACGTGCTCCTTGGCCCACGCTGTCCCTCTCATCTGCGTGAGGTAGGCCCCACGCTGCCCTCGTGGTTTGCATCCTCCTTTCCCTGCGCTGTCCACTTGGCCACTAGGCCTCACTCCCTCAATTTCGATGTGGAATTTAGGAAAGTTCTTTATCCTAAGTGAGTTAATTAATATTTTACTCACTTCATTCATGCTCCAACTATAATAAGGCAAAATTGGTCAAAATTAATATTTCCAATTAGCTATTGCTAATTGGGAATATTACAAAAGCTAAGGAGAGGGTTCTGTTAGCCATATTTGGAGGGAAAGAGACTTTGTGTGCTTTATATTTCTGAATATTTATGCTAGTGAATGAAATATAGAAGGGAATTTGCAGGGATTCATGTGCTATAGATTAATGTTGTTGTGCCTCTTTTAGTTGTAATTTTTTCTTATGTTTTTTACATATATTAAATGTATGTCTTCATGCTTGGAAAAAACATATGTTTAACTCAGAATTCATCCAAATTATGCTATGATTTAGATTTTCCAAGTAATCTATGTTTTCCTCTTAAAGAAACAGTCAAAATTTATCTGCAATTTGATACTCTTTGTATTTTTTCCATCTTTTCTCACACTCACCCTCCTACAATGAATTAGTTCCATCACCAAGTCTTTTGGTGAGCCCTGGTATTGCACCAAGAGTGTTGCAACTCCCAGGGGTTGCCCTACTTTACTTTATCAACCCAGGGTTCATACAAACTTAGAAGTGACAATGCTATATACACAGTAGGTGCATTCTATTCATGTCATCCTCTTCTGCTTTACGAAAGGGTGCTATTTCTTAAACTATGATAAAAACTGAAAAGTAAATTGTTGGAAGGAAATGACAGAAAGGAAACTAACTTAATTTGTAGAAAGGAAATGAATCTAATTTAATGTGCATAAAGGAAATGAGAGAAAGAGACTAAATTAAATTGCTGAAAAGAAATGACAGGAAGGAAAATAAGCTAAATTTTATGAAAGGAAAAAATTTAAACCACACTAAACTTGGCCAAATGGCTAAACACACCCTACTTATCTTATTCTCTATCTACCATGCTTCTATCCATGCAGCTAAGCTATCCATGACTTAATTCTAATTGAGAAAGTATTGATTTGCAGCTTGGAGAAGAAAGGGTGAAAGGTGCTAATGGAGGGATAAAAACACGAAATAAGACTTAGAAGTGAAAAGAGGGCTTTGAACCTTATTAAAACTTCATTGTGGCGAAAAAAATTCTTTGGAGAGGAATGATTTAAAAAGTACGATGACGAAGTTGCGATGGAGGGTGATTGAAATCGGCGTTTGGAGTGGTAAAGGTTAATAGGAACAAACTAAAAAGTGCGATTTGTGAAGTGTGATGGGGAAAAAAATGTGAAGTGCAAAATGCAAGGGGTTAAAAACTGTGGAGTGCGAAATGCGATGTTGCAATCGCAATATCGCAAATTTGGAGGGATAACGAAAGTGTTGTTCAGGAAAAGTTTGTGAAGTACGAAGTGCGATGAGTGACGTGGTGGTGGGATCGACGGCGGAGTATAGAGCGATATCGAAATCATCAGATAGGAGCGGTAAGGGTTAACAAAAATAGAAAATGTTGCGAAATGCGATTGCGAAAAGGTAAAAAATGTGAAGTGCGAAGTGCAATGGGCCAAATGTTGTGATTTGCGATTTGCGATGTGGTAAAATTTGAGAAGTGTGAAATGCGATATTGCAGTTCGCAATATCGCAAAGTTTGAGGGGTAGCGGAAATCTTGTCCAAGAAAAGTTAGGAAGTGCGAAATGTGCTGGGTGGCGTGGCTATGGGACCAACGGCAGTGTATGGAGAATATTGCAATTGACGTTTGGAAGTGATAAGTCTTAAAGGAAAAAGGAAAAAGTTGTGAAGTGTGATTTGTGAAGAGGCCAAAGGTTGTGATGAGTCAGATGACGTGTCGGTGGGACAGATGGTGGATCATGATACCAATATTGAAATCGACGAAAAGGAGCGGTAAGTATTAAATAAAAAGGGAAAATGATGCGAAGTGCGATTGTGAAAAGGCTGCGAAGTGTAAAGTGCACAATTGCAGTTCCTAATATCACAAAATTGGAGGGGGTAGCGAAAGTGTTGTTCAGAAAATTTTGCGAAGTGCAAAATACGATAGCAGGAATTTTGAGGAGGAAAGGCGGAGGTCAAAATTTAAAGGTTTTTCAAGCGTTTTGTGAATAAAAAGAGCGACGACTGCAATGAAAGAAGAAGGAAGGAATAAAGCGTAATCGAGGTGGTTGGAAGCATGAAACCAGAGATGGAGAATGAAATGGGAAGCACCATGGAGCTGCTACGGGATTTTAGCAATAATTACTGCAATCACCTTACTAATTTATGTGCAAAGAAACAGACAAATGTGTAAAAATATAGTGCAAAGGAAGACCAAAAAATGGTAATGCAACTCTACTTTTAATCTTAGAACAGTGAACATAAATTCTTTTTTGGGTCCATGGGACGGTTCACCCTCCTCAATATCTATTGACAGAGATGAGAAGGGGGTCTTGATCCACAAATTTTTGGTTTTCCTTTATTCTATTACTCTCATAAGGAAATGAAAAACTACAACAACACATTGAAAGCAAAAAACTAAGCAACAATGAAACTATCAGAAGCGGAACTAATTGAATGAAAGAAAGTAGAGAACAAATACAACAGAGAGGCTAAGGCACATGGATTGGGCCCTAACCCACGAGCCTAGCTCTCTGAAACTTAAATGCGTAAAGTGAAATCAGTCTGCTCATTTAATAAAATAATAGCCTCATATATTTCTGAAAGTTTGATCACTAAGTAAAATAAAAATCTCAATAGCTTGCAACAAAGTTCCGACTAGAATCGACCCCTTTCCTAGCTCTAGGTTTTCTCTATTTATTCTATAGGGTAGCTGCCAAAAAATCCCTAGAAAATAGTGATTGAGTCCTCATGAATCCAAGTAAAGAAATATTGAGTGCAATCCTCTTTGAGTTGCTTGGATGCTTCTGGAATTCGAATTGCTGGAGAGAATCCTTGGGATCCTTTTTCTGTCTTTGGAGTTCGAATTGTTGGAGAGAATCTTTGGGATCCTTTGGATGCCTTTGAGAGTTAATGAGGGCGGAAAGTCCTCCTATAATTTCTCCTTGCTATCTCCTCCAAGTCTTTATGCTAAAATCCTTATAAAAATGCTAATAATTTCTGATTTTCTGCACTCAACCTCATGTTAGGCACTCAAAGTATGTTAGCCTTGATCACCATCTATACTAGCATCATAAAACCAAATAATAATAAAAATGCAAGAAAAAGAGATCTAAAAAGGAAAAATGGTGACCATTAACCCCTCCAAATATGTCTAATGATGGAGCTCATCAACTTCCTACCTGGCCCTTGTGAAGAAACCCTTTCTCTCTTTATCATATCATTGGACATATACTCAATTTGACATAAATCCATGCCCAATGGACATGTCTCCTTTTTACCAGCAAAAATTTGAAAATCATACCTTATTTAGAATTATACCTAATGTAATATCAGATTTGTTGAAAAAACTAAGTGAGAGATCCCTCTCAAGGGCTAGAAGGGATAGATTCTAGCTTAAAAGTGGTTTTGTGGTTACCTATGAAATTTCTCTCCTAAGCCTAGGGAAATTTACAGAGTGCTAACATTCTGGTGCCCTTACCGGAGAGCGAAATGTTCCATATTCAATGGGAAATATCATCAAAGTTTTAGATCTGATTGCTGATGGTGGACAACAGTAAGACACATGAACGCTATACATTCACCTGGCAACTCCAATAAATTTTCAACCTGATCCAAAGACTCCACTAGTAGCAGGATTCAGAAATCAGGGTTTCACTGGCGATTCTATTGGCTCAAGATGGATCACATATCTACAAGCTATTATCCTTTAAATCATATGCATATTCCAAGATTTCCAAACCACACGCCTTATGTAGATTGGCAAACTTATTTGCCAAAATTCATAGATCGGGTAGGAGATGATGCTGCTTTTTATTTGGTTAAATTTCACATGCATGTGCGTAGATTTAAGGTTCAATTTCATGAAAAAATCCTGATGAAGATGTTTGTGGTTACTTTGGAGGGGAAAGGGAGATCCTGGTATGAAGGTTTTCCACCTAAAATCTTATATTCCCTTAAAGATTTTCATTTAGTATTTTTTGAGGAATACAAAGAATCTCATCTTTCTTTGTCATTGGTTGAGAATTGTTGTGACCATTTTGAGGATTTAATTCAAAATTTGGGAAATAATTATGGAGATGAAGATTCCACAGATGAAGAAATCCTGGAAGCTTTGTACAGTGTTATCACTCAGTAATTTCTCCAAGTTCAAGAGAAATAGTCTGAGGTAACCACAAACCTATTTCAAACTCTAGGATCTAGCCTTCCTAGGGTTCAAAGAGGGTTCTCTCTTTAAAGTTTAACTTTGTTTTAATTCGTGAATATTAGGCTAGTTATGAAAGTACAGTTTGGTTTTGGTTTAAAGGGTTTGGTGGGAAAAAAGAACTTGGAGGTAAGATAGAGAGAAATCTACTTGTCCATTGGGCTATGGGGTCTAAATAAAACTAGCAACACTAGAAATCAAGGCCAAAAAGGTACAAATATATTAAGGGCAAGAGAGATAACCCTCAGAGATTTGGGAAAGTGGTTTTTTGTGAGGTGGTATGATTGGGATAAAGGGCACTTAAGGATCCTTTGATCCGGAAAATGGAAGTAGAAGGCAAAGGTCAAATGGGAGAAGCAGCAATTAAGGGTTCCTTGCACCGGAAATCAGAAGAAAACATTAAAATGGAAACTATTTAAAGACAGGGAGCACTTGACTAATCCTTTAGTAATACTCCTAGTTACACATTAAGACATAAAAAACATAAAATGAATGCATGACACTTATAAAAGGAAACAGTGACAAGTAGGAAGTACTTCACTCATCAGCTTATCACAAGGATCCTGAATTATGATGCCAGTCAGCTTGTCCAGTATGCTACTTTGAATTCAAACACACAATAGCCTCCAATGTTCAAAAAAAATGTCTATAATAATTCCATCAATTTTATTCCACACAAAAATACTTCAAAGAGTGAAGTATTTATACAAATTCTAAACTAGAATATCTTGAAAAAATATCAAGATTGGTTTACAAATATCTCCAACTGCTTTACATAAATAGAACTTAAGTAAAGGAAACTCAAAACTAATGAATTTATTTGGCACTATTTTTTATGGATAGGTGATGAAAAAGAGTAGAATTCGAATTTGATCTCAACTCTTAGTTGATGATGAGGCATCCAAGTCATTAACTGTCTCCTTTCTTTGTGCATTATGCTCCAACAATTCTGCAAACTTGGGGTCCAATGATACCTTTGTATTTCTCAATACGAAATAGATATGTAAAAATTGAAAGTGGTTATTGTATATTAATATGTTGGTGAGATAAACCTCTCAGTTCCCTAAATTTCTGCTTCAACTATTCACAATAGGCTCTGCACAAAGATGTGTAAAACAGAGTTTTACAGAGTCTGAAACATAGGATGTAAATATGTGCATGTATCTCTCATTATGTAATACCTGTGCACAAAGTGAGATAGGTTTTTGTAGATGGGTCTCTTATGAACACAAACCTTCTTCAGTTTTGTAAGATGTCTTTTTGATTGATCATAATCTCCTCTGAAAAATGATGACTTAACAGTAATTTTCTGTAAAAAGAGCTTTCAAATTTTGTTTAATATTTCCAAATCCATAATGGCTGTTAGAAATGTGAGAGAGGTTTTTGTAGTTGGACATCTTAAGAACATAAAAATCCTTAAGTTTTTCAAAATTCATCTTGGATTGGTCACAATAGTTTCTGAAAAATAATGACTTAAACATGAAATTTCTACAAAAATGTTCTTGCTCAGTTTTCATCTTTTAACTTTTTTGTTCTTTTAACTATTTTTACTTTCACTTTGGATAAACTTCATTGTTGTTGGTAAAAGTATTTTCATCTCTATTAACTATTACTACCTCTGTATTTACTTTTACTATTTTACCTTTGGCTGCTTTGTAACTTTATTTTAACCTTCATTCTGACTTTCATCTGATACACTTTAACTGTCTCTGTTTTCACTGCAAACTGTTACTGCTCTGATTACTGTGTGAACTCTTCTTGTTCTAGGAAAACCTATTCAAACTCATTTCCTTGTGAATTCTTGGAGTAAAACTGATCTTTAAGTAGTATTTAGATTGTTTTATCCAAATTCTCCTTTTTATAATGACCTGCAAAAATCAAACAATTCATTAATGAAATTTAGGTCTACAAGGAGGGATTATGGCTTTGATGAATTGGGAAAACTTGTGGAATGAATTTTGACTCTACAGGTTTAACTCTGTTTTTTAGGTATTTTTGGGCTACTTTTGCAAGATTAAATGGTTTACAGAAGTATTTTTTACTTTAATAGAGGTTCTTGGATTAAAATCAATAGAATATGGTTCTTTCCTTGGATTTTTTCTTTCAATTTCAATCTTCAAATGATTTACAGACCTTCACTGATTTAGAGAACAAGAAATAGGGGTTTCTTGAGCCTTTTTCAATGAATAATTTGGGCTAAAAAGTCTTTTGAAATGGGTAGCAGAGGCTTAATGAAAAAAACAGGAAAATTATAGTCTGTTTTTTGGGATTTTCCTTCCAAATAGGCTTATGAAAGAAGTTTAGAGCTTTTTAGAACAAGTTGGAAACTTCTGTGAATTGTTTGGAGCAATGTACATCTCCTCAATAGTCTTCAAAGGTTGCAGGGAGGCTTTTCAGGCGCAGAAATGGTGGACAAATAGTGTTTTTACAGTCAGGGAGGCTCGTGCAGGGTTAAGGTTAATGCACAAAAGATAAGGAATGAAATGTATTTTCAAAGGTTTTATATACATTTGGGTTGTATTAAATTGGCATTGAATAATTGTCACATCAGCGGGAAAGGCGGTTTTGGATTTTAAACGCAAAACCAAATAGTGGTTATCGCGCAAGGTTTAAGTGGTAAGTTGTTTTATTCAAAACGCACACGATCCAATCAATAGCAGCCACGTGGAGGGGAGGTGAAATCACAAAACAACCTATTTCACATTCATTTGGAGTTTGGATGATTGATTAGTTTGTCAACGCGATATTGAGTATCATCCGTCAAATCTGAAGATGGGATGCGAAGGGTCAGGATTGATTGGAAAGCTGCGGCTAAAGTAAATGGTGGGACCGAGCTTCATATGCATGCAGATGGTTTAAAATATATAATTAACCTTTATGAAATATATCTGAGGGCAAAGGTTTTAATCATATATCGGGGCAGGGTTTATATATGGCATGGGTTAATTATATAAAGCGAGAGGCTTATATAATATGGCGGAGATATGCGTACAGGAAAGGTTTAATTTATTTAAAATAAACCTTAGTTTATTTTTAATAAACTTTGGGTTATAAAGTATGCGGGGGGTGTTTATGTATGTATTGGCCTATAAGATGGCGGAGGGATAATGGGCTATAGGATAATGCTTTTAACCAATACAAAGGTGCGGGGTTGATATGTTTTAATCAAAACATTTATAATATGTCTGAATAAAAATACAAAGGGCGCAATATTTATTTTATTATATAGTTTTAAACCTTTCTGAATGGTTTAAAGACCATAGGGGCGGGATATTTACTTACCGATAGTTTTAGACCAAAGGGATTTTAATTGGGGTTTTTGATTTAGCACATGGGTAATAAATTTTGGTCTAAAACATAGTAATAGTGGGCTTTTGGGGATATTTAAACATAGGGAATTAATAAGTAGGATAAGGTAATTTTTAGGGATTTAATAGAATATGTTAAAATTAATATGAAAGGGCAGTGTAATGTAAAACAAAAATATGTAAATTCACTGAGTAAAGTGCAAAAGTAAAGCATAGCCTATCTTTTATTATTTCATCAATACTTAGGATAAATGTATTTTTGAGGGTTTTATGAATGATTTTGAAGGGATGAAGTTAATTATATGGGATTTTAATCTTTGCTAAGTGAGAATGTGTCTTTACTTAGAAAAAGGGGTTTTTAATGTATGAATGAGGGATTAATAATGATAAATGCGGATTTAACATACGAACTCAATATTTTCAACTTAACCAGTCATCGAGCCTTGGGTCTGGTCCCAACAAAAGTCAGAGAAATGCTCTGAGCCTGTTTGACTGATAGCCTAGAATACTGAATACTTATGGGGGATGAGAAATTAGTGATTTTACCCGATGATCATTTATTAGATGCTTTTTCCACTGCTTTCTACCTACCCAGCCTTATTCTAACATTTTTTTCTTCATTTCGCAGGTTCATTTAGGCTTGCAACCTTAAAACATTTATTCTTTTAAAGCATAAACTATCTAAATCTACCTTATTTCATCCGAGGGCTCAGATTGAATTGTTAAGCTCCTCATTATTCTATACCTATCTACTGATTTGTCAGGTTTAAATTGTCTGAAAAATCTTTATTCACTATCTAAAACATGAAATTGAAAACATGACAAGTTAAGATTAAACAGTTTAACTTATCATGGATTATGGAATTTATTGACACTTTGCCCATAATCATTTATTTTTCAGAAAAGTAAAAAGTAGTGGCATTTGGACTTGCTCACTTTCAGGTTTTATTTTCATATTTTTTTATTTTTGGGGTCTATATTTTTCAAGTCCTTTGATCTTTCTTTTAGGAATTTTTACCCTCTTTTTGGCTTTTATTATTTTTTCATTTTTTAAAAATATGTGAAAACAACTTGCAGAAAGCAATGTATGTACATATTTACAAGACTATCAAAGTCAATTAAAAATTATGAATCCTATATTTATAGGACCCTAACAGCGGCTTCACATGGGGATGGCATTTCCTGGTGAAATGTCAGGATTACCGTTGACTAGTAGCTTGATCCATTGGGCCAATCCCAAACATACATATGCTGTGACTGAAAAATCTTGAACTGAATTTACACCTTTTTCTGCAAACTGAAATCTGATCTGAGACTAAAAAGGTGCTGCAACCTTCAAACCAAACTACTAAATCATCAATATCTTAGGGCCTTTTCCTTGGCTGAAAACTGAAAACTGAAATAAGCTGAAATCCTACCTTCTTACTCTAATCAGTTGTCCAACTGCTGGTTAGATAAAATGAAATAGCCAATGCAACCATTCAAGCATTATGTACTTTGATATATTTTGTTTCATGTGCTTGTTGATTATCAAAACTGTACTTTTGCAACCTATTAAAAACTTGTCAACAAATGAGAGAATAATGAAATACTTGATTTCCTTTGTTGACTCTAGAAACTTTTCAAAAGGATCTTATAAAATATATACACTGATTTTTAACTGATCTAAACAACTGTACATCTGTTCTGGATGTCCTCCATGCCATGAAACTGAAATGTTTCTTTCATCTTTATCTCCCTGCAAACTTTGTGATGATATTCCTACTGATTGTAATGTTTGATTGATGAAACCTTTATCATCTTGATTCTAAAAGTCATAGTTAGTTAATGGAGAAAGTCTTTGAATGCATTCACTATCCAACATATCTGCTATTGGATCATGAAAAACTTATGAGGATGGTTGCAACCTATTGGATATGGAAATCCCTGGGACTTCATAAACTTCAACAAGTTTCTCATCCTTTTCTTTAATGATGTTATACCACATTTCCTTTAAAATATGAAATGATTCAAAACATAGTGGTATGGAATTCTCCTATGTTATTTGATCATGTATTTCAATGGGAACTGATAACTGCAATTGTGAAACTGAAATATCCTGATCAAGAGTTTGATTATCTTCTTTGTTGTCAATCATAATTCTTAAAGACTTCTGATTATTGATGGCATGAAAGTTGTCTCTAATGAAATGAAATGAAGCAAAAGAAAGAGGTAAATAACATTTACTTATTTCCACATTTTATGCTCTCTCTTCCTCACTTTCATAGCTTATCTGTATTGGTTGATCAATGTATTCTCACAGTTGAAGCCGAGTTTCCTCATCCCACAAACTAGCTTTTGATTGCTCTATAAAGTTAGCTTGAGTTTGGAGAACATAACTATCATCATAATGATCATACTTAGGCAAATCATCAAACATACACATTAGATCAACAAATTTCTCTTCCACGTATTGATCTATAAATCCATTCTCTGATCTATGATAATTGGAATTACCAGGAATTTGTTCATGGCTATCAACCTCTTGTATTTCTTCATGGTGATTTAAAAAAAAAAAATCATCTTTCATAATGATCTTCTGTATGATTTCATCTAGTTTTCTTACCAAAAGGCTCAGTTTTACCTCTGCAATGTTGTTCTTCTCTTCTTCTTCTTCTTTCAATTTTTCCTGTTTGATTTTCAAATTAACTTCTACATCAACTGCAATGATCTGCATCTGTACAAGTGTTTCTAGCTCTCTTTCTCTTAACCAAAATTCTATTTCTGGATCAAAAGCACTTGGATAATGCAATAGAGCTGAATCATGAGGAGGTCTAATATTTTCTGGCATTGAATAATAAACTTGATTAAATATGTCAGAAAATTGTTGTATTGTTTCATTTGGATGTCTTTTTAATTGATTATATTCTTCTATGATCACAAAAGGATTGACTTTAATTATCCATCTGTCAAGAAAAAGTTTGACAAACTGTTGGAAATTTGAGATGCTTGCATTAGGCAGATTCTTGAAACAACTCTTTATTCTATTTTTCAAAGAAAGAGAAAAAAGTCTGATTCTGACATCATCTTCATCAATCTTAAATAAATCCATATAATTTTCAAAACCTTGAATATGTTTTTGGGCAGTGATTTTATTATTTTCTCCATCAAATCTAGGAAGATGTTTGTAGTAGTTATCAGGAAAATCATGGAGTATAGGAGTAAAATAAGGGGCTTATATCTATCTGGAACTTTATATGATACAGGAATATGTACAGGGATTGTAAGACCAGTCTTAATTATTTGAGGCTTCTTAATTGGAAAATTACCATCATTAGATTCAAAAGAAAGCTACTCAAAGAGACTAAGAGAATTAGTACTTACAATCTTCAAAGGAAAATAATTAAAAACTAATCTAAGATCTTCTATAAAATAAAATATACAATGATAAACTTTTTTAATGAGAAAGAACATAATGTCTTTGATTAAGATCCAAGTTGAAAGCCTGATCTTTCCATATTGTTCTTTGAGGTTCATTCCTCCAGTGGAATCTTAATTGTGAAATTGATTTGGAGTCGCCAGGTGGATGATTTTAACCTTTGTGTGTGCGATCACTTTCCACCATCATAGATCAGATCCGAACCTGTAAAATATTTCTGAAGAAAATGTTAGTCTTCCCCAGTATTGTCACCATTATATTATCACTCAGTAATTTCTCCAGGTTCAAGAGAAATAGTTTGAGGTAACCACAAACCTACTTCAAACGCTAGGATCTAGCCTTCCTAGGGTTCAGAGAGGGCTCTCTCTTTAAAGTTTAAATTTGTTTAAATTTGTGAATATTAGGCTAGTTATGAAAGTACAATTTGGTTTTGGTTTAAAGGTTTTGGTGGGAAAAAATCACTTGGAGGTAAGATAGAGAGAAATCTACTTGTCCATTGGGCTATGGGGTCTAAATCAAACTAGAAACACTAGAAATCAAGGCCAAAAAGGTAAAAATATATTCAGGGCAAGATAGATAACCCTCAGAGATTTGAGAAAGTGGTTTTTTTTGAGGTGGTATGATCGGGATAAAGGGCACTTAAGGGTTCCTTGCACCAGAAATCAGAAGAAAACTTTAAAATGGAAACTAGTTAAAGATAGGGAGCACTTGACTATTCCTATAGTAATACTCCTAGTTACACATTCAGAGAGAACAAACATAAAATGAATGAATGAAACTTAGAAAAGGAAACAATGACAAGTACGAATTACTTCACTCACTAGCTTATCACAGGGATCTTGAATTATGATGCCAGTCAGCTTGTCCAGTTTGATACTTTGAATTCAAACACATAATAGCCTCTAATGTTAAACAAAAATGTCTATAATAAATCCAAAAATTTTATTCCACACAAAAATACTTCAAAGAGTGAAGTATTTATACAAATTATAAACTAGAATATCTTGAAAAAATATCAAGATTTGTTTACAAATATCTCTAATTGTTTTACATAAATAGAACTTAAGTAAAGGACACTAAAAAATAATGCATATATTTGGCACTATTTTTTATGGATAGGTGATGACAAAGAGGAGAATTATAATTTTATCTCAACTCTTAGTTGATGATGAGGCATCCAAGTCATTAACTGTTTCCTTTCTTTGTGCATTCTGCTCCAGCAATTCTGCAAAATTGGGGTCCAATGATACCTTTTTATTTCTAAATCCGAAGTAGATATGTAAAATTGAAAGAGGTTATTGTATATTAATATGTTGGTGAGATAAAACTCTCTCAGTTCCCTAAAATTTTTCTCCAGTTGTTCACAATAGGCTATAAAAACATATGTGTAAAATAGAGTTTTACAGAGTCTGAAAAATAGGCTGTAACGATGCACATGTATCTCTCATTCTGTAATACCTGTGCATAACCTGAGATAGGGTTTTGTACATGGGTCTCTTAGGAACAAAAACCTCCTTCATTTTTGTAAGATCTATTTTTTATTGGTCATAATCTCCTCTGTAAAATGATGACTTAACAGGAATTTTATGTAAAAAGAGCTTTAAAAGTTTGTTTAATATTTCCAAATCCATAATGGCTGTTAGAAAAGTGAGAGAGGTTTTTGTAGTTGGACACCTTAAGAACATAAAAATACTCCAGTTTTGAAAAATTCATCTTGGATTTGTCACAATACTCTCTGAAAAATAATGACTTAAAGATGAAATTTTTGCAAAAATGTCCCTTCCTGCTTTGTTTTCATCTTTTAACTGTTTTTACTTTCACTTTGGATAAAATTCATTGTTGTTGGTAAAAGTATTTTCATCTCTATTAACTATTACTACCTCTGTATTTACTTTTACTGTTTTACCTTTGACTGCTTTGTAACTTTTTTTTAACCTTCATTCTGACTTTCATCTGATACACTTTAACTGTCTCTATTTTCACTGCAAATTGTTACTGCTCTGATTACTGTGTGAACTCTTCTTGTTCTAGGAAAACCTATTCAAACTCATTTCCTTGTGAATTCTTGGAGTAAAACCGATCTTTAACTAGTATTTAGATTGTTTTATCCAAATTCTCCTTTTTCTAATGACCTACAAAAATCAAACAATTCATTAATGAAATCCAGGTTTGCAAGGAGGGATTATGGCTTTGATGAATTGAGAAAACCTGTGGAATGAATTTTCACTCTGAAGGTTTGACTCTATTTTTTAGGCATTTCTGGGCTACTTTTGCAATATTAAATGGTTTATATAAGTATTTTTTACTTTAATAGAGGTTCTTGGATGAAAATCAGTAGAATATGGTTCTTTCCTTGGATTTTTTCTTTCAATTTCAATCTTCAAATGATTTACAGACCTTCACTGATTTAGAGAACAAGAAATAGGGGTTTCTTGAGCCTTTTTCAATGAATAATTTGGGCTAAAAAGTCTTTTGAAATGGGTAACATAGGCTTAATGGAAAAAATAGGCAAATTATAGTCTCTTTTTTGGGCTTTTCCTTCCAAATAGGATTATGAAAGAAGTTTAGAGGTTTTTAAAACAAGTTGGAAACTTCTGTGAATTTTTTGGAGCAATGTACAACACCTCAACAGTCTTCAAAGGTTGCAGGGAGGCTTTTCGGGCACAGAAATGGCAGATAAATAGTGTTTTTATAGTCAGGGAGGCTCATGTAGGGTTAAGGTTAATACGCAAAAGATAAGGAATGAAATGTATTTTCAAAGGTTTTATATACATTTGGGTTGTATTACTTCGACATTGAATAATTGTCACATCAGTGGGAAGGGCGATTTTGGATTTTAAACGCAAAACCAAACAGTGTTTATCGCGCAAGGTTTAAGTGGTAAGTTGTTTTATTCAAAACGCATGCGATCCAATGAATAACAGCCACGTGGAGGGGAGGTGAAATCACAAAACAACCTATTTCGCGTGCATTTGGAGTTTGGGTGATCGATTAGTTTTTCAACGCGATATTGAGTATCATCCGTCAGATCTAAAGATCGGATGCGAAGGGTCAGTATTGATTGGAAAGCTGCGGCTAAAGTAAATGGTGGGGCCGGGATTCATATGCATGCGGGCGGTTTAAAACATATAATTAACCTTTATGAAATATCTCTGAGGGCAAAGGTTTTAATCATATATCGGGGCGGGGTTTATATATGGCATGGGTTAATTATATAAAGCGAGAGGCTTATATAATATGGTGGAGATATGCATACGGGAAAGGTTTAATTTATTTAAAATAAACCTTAGTTTATTTTTAATAAAATTTGGGTTATAAAGTATGCAGGGGGTGTTTATGTATGTATTGGCCTATAATACGGTGAAGGGATAATGGTCTATAGGATAATTCTTTTAACCAATACAAAGGTGCGGGGTTGATATCTTTTAATTAAAACATTTATAATATGTCTGAATAAAAATACAAAGGGCGCATTATTTATTTTATTATATAGTTTTAAACCTTTCTGAATGGTTTAAAGACCATAGGGGCGGGATATTTACTTACCAATAGTTTTAGACCAAAGGGATTTTAATTGGGGTTTTTGATTTAGCACATGGGTAATAAACTTTTGTCTAAAACATAGTAATAGTGGGCTTTTGGAGATATTTAACATAGGGAATTAATAAGTAGGATAAGGTATTTTTTAGGGATTTAATAGAATATATTAAAATTAATATGAAAGGGTAGTGTAATGTAAAAAGAAAATATATAAAATCACTGAGTAAAGTCTAAAAGTAAAGCATAGGTTATCTTTTATTATTTCACCAACACTTAGGATAAATGTATTTTTGAGGGTTTTAAGAATGCTTATGAAGGGATGAAGTTAATTATATGGGATTTTAATCTTCGCTAAGTAAGAATGTGTCTTTACTTAGAAAAAGGGGTTTTTAATGTATGAATGAAGGATTAATAATGATAAATGTGGATTTAACATAAGAACTCAATGTTTTCAACTTAACTAGTCATCGAGCCTTGGGTCCAGTCCCAAATAAAGTCAGAGAAATGCTCTGAGCCTGTTTGACTGATAGCCTAGAATACTAAATACTTATGGGGGATTAGAAATTAGTGATTTTACCCGATGATAATTTATTACATGCTTTTTCCACTGCTTTCTACTTACCCAGCCTTATTCTAACATTTTTTTCTTCATTTTGTAGGTGCATTTAGGCTTGCAACCTTAAAACATTTATTCTTTTAAAGCATAAACTATCTAAATCTACCTTATTTCATCCGAGGGCTCAGATTAAATTGTTGAGCTCCTCATTATTCTCTACCTATCTACTGATTTGTTAGGTTTAAATTTTCTAACAAATCTTTATTCACTATCTAGAACATGAAATTGAAAACATGACAAGTTAAGATTAAACAATTTAACTTATCATGGATTATGGCATTTATTGACACTCTGCCCAAAATCATTTATTTTGTAGAAAAGTAAAAAATAGTGACATTTGGACTTGCTCACTTTCAGGTTTTATTTTCATTTTTTCTTTTTCTTTTTGAGGTCTATATTTTTCAAGTCCTTAGATCTTTCTTTTAGGACTTTTTACCCTCTTTTGGGCTTTTATTATTTTTTCATTTTTTCAAAATATGGGAAAATAACTTGCAGAAAGCAAGGAATGTACATATTTACAAGACTATCAAAGTCAATTCAAAATTATGAATCCTATATTTATAGGACCCTAACATATAGGAACCCTTTTCATCACCAAGAAGAAATGGTGGCTTCTCTCTTGGATGAAAATGAAATCAAGCAAGCTTTTAATGATGTCATTCATCTTCAATCCTTCGAAGTTAATGAAAATTTGTATAAGTCTTGTCAGTATTTTTGTGATCGAAAGTATGTGTTGAGATTCAACAAGATGATGAGCTTAGTGAAAATTACGCACCTTCACTAAGTGGGGCCCGCAGGCTATTTTTAGGTGTATGTCTATTTTTATACATGGTGAGCGTATTCTATAAGTTGCAAGATGCTATTTGTAGATGGTTTAACAAGTTGGAAAAATAAATGATATTCTGTTTTTAGAATACTGGGCGAAGTCTATTTATAGATCACTAATCTAAAAATAGATGCATGTCGATTATTATTATCCCTTAATAATAATTCAACAATAAGTATCAACTTATTCTCTTGGAGCACTTTATTTCAGTGAACAGATTTGGAAAATCAGTGGGCTGAAGGAATTATGCAATTCCTAGTGTGGTTGGTGACTCATGCATGGAAGACTCAGTTAGAACTGAAGTGGCAGAGTTGTGACAAAGTTGGAAGAATAGTTATGGGAGTTGTTATTTAGTTTAACTCAGTTAAGTGAGTTAAACTCATTTGTGATAGTTGTATCTAGTTCTAACTGAAGATACACTAGTGAGAGTTTAGTGAATTAATTATTTAATTAATTCATAACTAAAGACTCACTTGCAACTGAACAAATACAACAATTAACTACTTTCATGTCAGTTTCAGTGGAGACCCAGTGGAGAGATAGGTGAAAGGGTGAGATGGACTATCTGTTGTGACTATAGTGATGCATTCAATGCATCTGACACACATTGGAGATGCCAATGAATATTGTGTAGTCAAGACAAGGAAAATTCAAATTCATTCAGAGATCTTCTTTAGCAGGGATTGCGCAGTGGAGGCAGGCTGTCAGGAGACAAGAAATTGGTTCATAGATATGAAAATTTCTGCATGACAGTGTGTAATGATTGTTGATTGTAGTGAGAGCTTGATGTACTAAGATTTGTATGAGATTATTACATGATACATTGATATAAATAATATATTAAATTTGGGGTTTTTAGCTTTACTCTTTCCCGTTAAAAAATTGTGTTTATGTGCGATTTATTTTGCTTCATATGTGTTTTGCAATTGGCGATTTAATTTCCGCAAAGAATGAAGTGGAAGGATTCTGTATTTAACATAAGTTAATTTGTTAGATCAGGGGAGTCCAGTAATATAAATGCATTTTGTATAATTTCTACATGGTATCAGAGCAGCGTTAATCACTGAATATTGCAATATTGAAGCGGTGTTGAGTTTTGTTCTGGTGGACAATTCGAATTTGCTGCAGAAATTTCTTGGTGAAAAAATTGAATATTCATTGAAATGGCTTGTAATGGGTTGCATTTGGAGTATTCCCTTGAGGGTAGCTCGAACTACATATCCTGGAAGGACAGGATGGAGGCGATGCTTGAAGATAATGGTCTGAAGGAGTTCATCAAAAGCGATGTTCCTAAGCCTACTTCTAGTGATGCTGCATTACTTGACGCATGGCAAAAGAAGGTAGCAAAGATAAGAAGAATTATGTTGGAAGGTGTGGAGGACCATATTGTGTCAAGAATTCATGGGAAAGCCACTCCATTTTCAATGTGGAAGGCTTTGGCAGATCTTTTCCAAAGCAGCAACGACCATAGGAAGTTGGCGCTGAAATATAAGCTTAGAAAAATCAAAATGGAGAAGGGTGAAAGTATTCCAAAATATCTCACAAATTTTGTCCAATGTAGGGATGAGCTGGGGAGTGTGGGAATCAAAGTTGCGTATGATGACTTGGTGAGCTTGGCACTCCTTGGGTTATCGAAGATTTGGCACAGTTATCAAGACTCTGTCAATGGATGGGAGAAACTGTCGGATTGGGCGAGACTTTGGTCGGATCTAGTGTAGGAGGAGATAAGGTGAAGTACCAGGGATGACTCTTCATCGAAGAATGATGATGAAGAGAATTGTGCTTTGGCTGCCAAAGAAAGGAAAGGGAAGGGGAAGAAATCCCATCCAAAATCCAAGGCTAAAGGCAAGAAGCTGGATTTTTCCAAAGTGAAGTGTTTTCATTATCACAAACGTGGGCATCTCACCACTAACTGCCCACAGTAAAAGAAGAACAAGAAGGTTGCTGGAGCTGCAGTAGGTGAGGCTTTAGCCTCTTAATTTGAACTTTATTTCTCATTGATCACATGCTTGGTTTCAATCTCAATGGGATCGGTGTGGTATCTTGATAGTAGTGCTTCCTTCCACATGATGAGAGACAAGGAGTTGTTTGGTGACTTGGAGGAGAAAGATATCCAAATTCATATAGAGATGGGCGACGATGGTAGATACAGTGCGACCAACATTGGAACCATTACCTTTTAGAGGGAGTCAAGTAAACCATTTATGTTGAAAGATGTTATGCATGTTCCAGGTTTGAAGAATAACTTGGTCTCGGTCATGATGTTGGAGGACAAAGGTTATGACGTTGTTTTTAGGGAAGGAAAAGCTTTCCTGGGACATAAAACAACGGGTCAAACCAAGAGGATAGGGATTTGGGTTAAGAATATCTACAAGCTAGAGGTATATGGCTGCACTGCAATGATGGGAAAAGAATAAGAAGTGGTGAGTTGGGATGAGGGAAAATTATGGCACAGAAGATTGGGCTATCTTCACCATGGCGCCTTGAAAATTTTGCAGCAGATTTCTACTGGACTTCCCAAGGGTACTCTTGCGCAGTTAGATCAGTGCAAGGGATGTACTATGGGTAAGTTTGTGAAGAACACCTTTCATGAGAAGGAGAACCGTGCTTCCGTGATCCTGGAGAGAATTCACACAAACGTGTGTGGACCTTTCTCGGTTGCTTCAATAGCAAAACACATGTATTGTGTTATATTTGTTGATGACTATTCTCGTAGATGCTAGATATTCTTCATGCAGAAGAAGCGTGAAACATTCTCAAATTTTTGTGAGTTTAAAGCATTGGTGGAGAAGGAGTCGGGGAAGCAAGTGAAGGCTCTACAGAGCGATAATGGTGGTGAATATATCTCGAACGAATTCAAAGAATTTTGTAGCAAAGAAGGAATTCAAAGAGAACTCATAGTGTCTCATAACCCACAACAGAATGGGGTCGTAGAGAGGAAGAACATAATGATCATGGGTACTGCACGAGCTATGCTGCATGAGCAGGGCCTAAATGCACTTGTGGGCGGAAGCATGCAACACTACGGTTTATGTGCAAAACCATTTTCCTCATAGAGTACTTGGCATGAGTACACCAGAAGAAGATTTTACTGGTAAGAAGCTTGATATTTCTCATTTGAATATTTTTGGCTCATCTGTTTACATTCATGTGAAAAAGGACACTAGGAAGAAGCTGGAGCCGACTGCAAAAGTTGGGAGATTTTTGGGGTACACATAAACACCCCATAATTATCGTGTGTATTTTCCAAATAGTCGGATGACTATGGTGCAACGAGATATAAAATTCAATGAGGAGAAAGCCATGAAGTTGTCACTTGAGAGGGAGCTACACTTGCATGCAGAGGAGGAACTTCTGGTTCCCAAAGATGAGCCTCAAGATGTGGATCAACCACAGGAGGAGAATCATGGAGTGGAGGAGTCCACTCACGCAGAGCCAAACATCAGAACAGGTAGAAGGCATACCACAAAAGCTAAGAGACTGAAGCTTGATGCAGCACAGAATGTAGGAGTCCCTACATCACAGCACAGACAGAGACAGTCACCTGACCGATTCACTGGATACATGGCTCTCATGAGAAAGTGTATCGTGACAGAGCCATATTCCTTTAAGGAAGTAGCGTAGGAGCCCACATGGGTAGATGCCATGCTGGAGGAGTATGACTCCATTGTTAGAAACACTGCTTGGGAGATTTTTCCAAGGCCGGTTGGTAAATGATTGGTAGGTTCAAGATGGATCTACAAGGTAAAGCAAGCTACTGATGGGAGCGTCGAGAAGCATAAGGCAAGATTTGTTGCCTGGGGCTTCTCACAGATCGAGGGGATTGATTATGAAGAAACCTTTGCACCTATTGCATGGTATTCTTACATAAGTACCATCCTTGCTCTCTCAACGCAGATGGGTTGGCACATTCTTCAGATGGATGTGAAGACTGCGTTCCTTAATGAGATCATTGAGGAAGAAGTGTAAATTGATCAGCCTAAAGGATTTGAGATCTTCAGCAGCGAGTCGCATGTGTGCAGACTCAAAAGAGTGTTTTATGGGCTGAAGCAAGCACCTCATGCTTGGTACACACGGATCGACAACTATTTCACTAGACTTGGCTACACCAAGAGTGAGGCAGATGCAAAACTATACCAAATTGTTGTGGAGGGTAAGATTTTAATCATTTTTCTTTATGTTGATGATTTAATACTAACAGGTGATGAGCAGTTGATACACTCATGTAAGGAAGATCTTGCAAAGGAGTTTGAGATGAAGGATTTGGGCCTCCTTCATTATTTCCTTGGATTGGAAATATGGCAGTGAGAAGGTGAAATATTTGTGTCTTAGGGCAAGTATGCTCGGGAGATACTTGGTAAGTTTCACATGCAAGACTGCAAGCCCATGGATACTCCTCTTCCAGGAAATTGGAGGAAAGAGGATGCTACATCGACAGAGGTAGTGGATGCTTTTGTTTATCGACAGTTGGTGGGTTTGCTTATTTATTTAGTTAATACAAGACCGGACATATGCTATGTGGTGAACCAACTTAGTCAAGCGATGGTTAAGCCTACCAAGATATTTTGGAAGGTAGGAAAGCATGTCCTAAGATATCTGAGGGGCACATCTAAGTATATTGGCTTATGGTACAGACAGAAAGATGAGGTGAAGTCGCATGGATTCACGGATGAGGTGAAGTCACATGGCTTCACGGATGTAGATTTTCCAGGCAGCCCAATGGATAGAAAGAGCACATCAGGAGGGGTTTTCCATATCAGATCTACAACAGTTTCTTGGTACAGACGGAAACAAAGAGCCATGGCACTCAGTTCAGCGGAAGCAGAATACATGGCAGCAATTCAAGCTACATGTGAGGCTATCTGGATGAGGAAGATCCTGGTCAGTTTGTTCGGTTCTCATTTAGATCCTATAGTGATACATTGTGATAATGAGAGTTGCATTAAAATCTCGATTAATCCTGTGTTTCATGATATATCTAAGCATATAGATATCCGGTATAATCATATGAGAGATTGTGTGCAGTGGAAGATCATTTTGCGTCAGTACATTCCTACGGAAGATCAGGATGCAGATATTCTGACGAAGGCGCTCACCAGGAGAAAATTTGAATATCATAAAGGCAGGATTGGGGTGAAGGATAATCCCTATCTTGTTGAGAGGGAGTGTTGAGATTCAATAAGATGACGAGCTTAGTGAAAATTAAGCACCTTCATTAAGTGGGGCCCGCAGACTATTTTTAGGTGTATGTCTATTTTTAGACATGGTGAGCATATTTTATAAGTTACAGGATGCTATTTTTAGATGGTTGATAAAGTTGGAAAAACATATTCTATTATATTTTTAGAAGATTAGGCGAAGTCTATTTATAGATCGCTAATCTAAAAATAGATGCATATCGATTATTATTAGCCCTTAATAATAATCTGACAATAAATATCAACTTATTCTCTTGGAGCACTTTATTTCAGTGAACAGATTTGGAAAATCAGAGGGCTGAAGGAATCACACAATTCCTAGGGTGGTTTGTGACTCATGCATGGAGGAATCAGTTAGAACTTAAGTGGCAGAGTTGTGATGGAGTTGGAAGAGTAGTTATGGGAGTTATTATTTAGTTTAACTTAGTTAAGTGAGTTAAACTCATTTGTGCTAGTTGCATCTAGTTCTAACTGAAGATACACTAGTGAGAGTCTAGTGAATTAATTATTTAATTAATTCATAGCTAGAGACTCACTTGCAACTGAACAAATACAACATTTAACTACTTGCATGTCAGTTGCAGTGGAGACCCAATGGAGAGATAGGTGAAAGGGTGAGATGGACTATCTTTTGTGACTATAGCGATGCATTCAATGCATATGACACACATTGGAGATGCCAATGAGGATTGTGCAGTCAAGGCAAGGCCAATTCGAATTCATTCAGAGGTCTTCTTCAGCAGGAATTGCGCAGTGGAGGTAGGCCGTCAGGAGGCAAGAAATTGGTGCATAGATATGCAAATTTATGCATGACAGTGTGTAATGATTATTGATTGTACTGAGAGTTTGATGTACTAAGCTTTGTATGAGATTATTACATGATCCATTGATATACATAATATATGATAATTGGGGTTTTTAGCTTTAAGCTTTCCTGTTAAACAACTGTGTTTATGTGCGATTTATTTTGCTTCATATGTGTTTTGCAATTGGCGATTTAATTTCCGCAAAGAATTAAGTGGAAGGATTCTGTATTTAACATAAGTTAATTTGTTAGATCAGGGGAGTCAGGTAATATACATGCATCTTTTATAATTTCTACATTATAAGAATTATTTTAAATAACAAATGGAAACAATAAATGATAAGGAAAGGAAATTTTCCATGACATTCAGATCGATTCACAATAGGCAATAATTTCTTCCTTAGCTAAAGATGAAACTAATCAGGAATTTGATGTAAATATTCACGTTCATTCTCTTGATACCGATGAAGTAATACAACAGGTTTTTCCTTATGATCTTGATGAACATATTCATCATGATCAAGAAAATGAAATAGACAATCAACCAGTTTATTCATCTTTTGGGTCAGTGATTGAAGAAAAGCGGATTATAAATCCTATTGAAAATTCTTATTCTCAACAACATGAGAATGCATCCCAAGATAATGAGATTAAAAAGGTATGTGACATAGAATTGAATCTCACTGTGCCATTTATTGAAAAGCACATTAAAGTTAATATTTTTCAAATATTTGTTGGATCTCTAGAAAATCTCAATTTAGACTCACATAAAGGGTTCCTCATGCATCCATTTTCTCAATGAGATATGCATGAAGCTTCATATTTTGAGGATGTTGAGCTTCAAATTGACCATCATAAGCTGTATGAAATAAGTGAAAAGGAAAGTGTTGTTCTAGATCCTTTTGAAAATGAAGACTTTATCCAGGAAAATATACCTCTTGAAATAACAAACATAAAATATTTTGAAAATCAAGATCATATTTTTACTGAAGCACATGAAAGGTTGACTCTTGACACTCCCATTATACATGATGTAGTTATTCCATTTGCAGTATTTCAAGAAAGTTAAAAGTTTTCTATTGTGGATGAGAAGAGTGAGAAACACATCATTATTTCACTTAGAACTAATTATGATTTTATGGTGAAAAATAAAACTTAGAGAAAGAAATAGTTGTAAGTGAAGAAAGTATTTTCATTCTTTCTAATCAACAAGAGTTATTCATTCATGCTTTCGAGTACCTTTTTGAAAAAATGTCCAAAGCAGTTGTAAAGGTGGATATTGTTTTATTCATGAACCCAAGGATTGATTTTAGTTATCATGTTGAACTTTCATCAGCTGAATACAAGCTTTAGTCAAGTTGTCATTTGCTTTATTGGATGCATTAGAAGGATTATTTCACATGATTTTATGGCTATCTTCAGTAGGTTAGAGTTGGAAATGGTGTGATCAATATGCTTGCAGGGAAAGAACTTGTCATAGTTTTATTTTCAGATTTTCAGGCATCTGTCACCAGAGTTTGAAGCTCGAGGAGAAGGCCCTGTGATTTCGATTAACTGTTGCCATATGTAATGGAAACGCCAAGTTAGTTAGATTTAGTTTTAGCCAGTTAAAGTTGGACTCCATTTCCCAATGGATTAGGGTACTAGTCTATGGTGTTCTTGGCACCTCACAAGGAGGATTCCATCCCCATTGGAGCCAATGTTAGGGTCCTATAATATATGAATCCTAGTCATTTTTGTATTACTATTTCATTTGAGGTCAATTTTGTATTACTATTTCATTTTAGATTATTTTTGTAAATATTAGTCTCGATTTCATGAGTGTCATGGTCTAAAGGGGTTTTTGTACAAAGTGGTCAAATTTGTCAAAGTGTCAGTGTAAATATTTTGAGTAAAACAAGACCTTTTTCCATAATTCAAATTGTAAGGTCACATGAAGTCATGATTTGAATTGGAAATCATGAGGGTTCATTTGTCGTTATAGAAGAGTCTAGTGGTAATTTCATGAGAGAATTGGTCTATCATAATTTTTTTATGCTGATGTCATGTCAGTCATGAAAGAAAGTTAGTTTTAGAGCTAGCTATTGGTTAAGTGTGTCATGTCAAGCTCATCATTGCAAAAGGTGCCCCTCTCATCACATATTTCACATCATCAAGTGGCCCATTATCCTTCAAAAAGGAGGTTTCAATGGCATGAAGTGTTTGAATCTATTTGAAAGTATCTCATTCTCCCTAATTCAAATCTAGGATTGATCCTAGAGCAGTTCGAAGGTCAAAGATGAAGGTTGCAGGCTTAGAGGTAGAGTTTCTAGAAAAGACAGACAACTCGCTGTGAAAGTGGGTTGCTCAAACGTACTTCCACCATATATTTTAAACCCTGTACCCATTTTCCCTGAAACTTTTACTATAGATGCATGGGTGTGAGATGAATAAAATCAATTAATTTCAACCCAAAATACTTCATAGTTTCCGAGAAACAAGCTATTTTCACCTACAACAATTTTTGGATTTTCACAAAACCCGTCAGTTGGATTTGGCTCAAAGTTTTTGTGGAGATGAGGTATGATGATAGTAACTTGCTATAAATTTTTTAACTCCATCAGACTCTTCGTTTTGGAGATATTCACAAAATATAGACTGCTTCTCAACTTGGTACAAAAGTGACAATTTTGCTAGAAAGTGGGGGTTAGTCAATGAGGAGGTCTGCAAGCACTGTGAAGCCTATCTCAAAGGTTTAGTACCATCACAGAGATATTTCAAGAATACCCATTCTCTCAATTTTGTTAGAGGAGGGCTTCAACCATATAGAACATGGAGGGCTACTTTGACTTGCTGCGAAACTCGCTCATTTGCTATGAAACTAGACAGTCAACACCATTTCACTTGATATTTCGAAATTTTGGTTTAGAAGCAGTTTGGATGATGTGAATAGGTGTCTTATAGTATTAGGAAGTGTAATTAATTATTTATATGAAGATTCCAATTTTGATGATGTATCAAACTAAAAATTGCATTAGGTAATTAGTTCCTATTTTTCTGCCAAGTAGGTGAGAGTTCAATGTACCTAGATGATGAATGGTTTTCCTTTGAGGAATTAGACACTGCTAGCTGGGATGGAATGTTATATATATATATATGTATATATATATATGTATATATATATATATATGACATATATATATATATATACATATGTATATATACATATGTATATATACATATGTATATATACATATGTATATATACATATGTATATATACATATGTATATATATATATATATATATATATATATATATATATATATATATATATATATATATATATATATGTATGAATCTAAGGAGAGGGTTTTGTTGGTCATATTTGGAGAGAAGGAGACTTTCTGTGCATTGTATTTCTAAATATTTATGTCAGTGAATGAAAGATAGAAGGGAATTTGTAGGGACTCATGTGTTAGATCTTGATGGTGTTGTGCCTCCTTTAGTTGTAAGTTTGTCTTATGTTTTTTACATCTCTTAAATTTATGTATTCATGCTTGGAAAAACCATATGTTTAACTCAGAATTCGTCTAAATGATGCTCTGATTTATTTTTTCCAAGTAATCTATGTTTTCCTATTAGAGAAAAATTCAAAATTTATCTGTAGTTTGATACTCTTTTTGTTGTTTCCATCTTTTCTCACACTCACCCTCCTACAAAGAATTAATTCCATCACCGAGACTACCTACCTTGCCCCCGTGGAGAAACCCTTTCTCTCTTTATCATATCACTGGACAAATAATCAATTCGACATAACTCCATGCCTAATGGACCTGTTCCTTTCTTACTAGCAAACCTTTGAAAACCATACCTTATTGAGAATTATACCTAGCCTAATATCATATTAGTTGAACAAAGTAAGTGAGAGAGCCCTCTCCAAGGCTATAAGGGCTAGATTCTAGCCTAAAAGTGGTTTTCTGGTTACCTCTAAAATTTATCTCCTCAACTTACGAAAATTAACGGAGTGCGAACATTACGATGCCATTGTTGGGGAGAAAAAGGTTCCATATTCCCTGGGAAATATCATCAAAGTTTTAGATCTGATCGTTGATGGTGGACAACAGTCAGACACATGAAGTTTGTACCATTCACTTGGCGACAATCAAGTTTCAACTTGATCCAAAGACTCCATTGGCAACAAGATCCATAAATTAGAGTTTCACTAGCGATTCTATTGGCTCAATATGGATCACATATCTGCAATGTATTCTCCTTTAAATCATATGCATATTCCAGGCTTTCTGAACCGCATACCTTATGTATATTGGCAAAATTATTTGCTAAAATTCAATGATAAGGTAGGTGATGATGCTACTCTTAATTTGGTTAAATTTCATATGCATGTGTGTAGACGTAAGGTTAAATTTCATGAGGAAAACTTGATGAAGATGTTTGTGGTTACTTTGGAGAGAAGGCGAGATCGTGGTATGAAGGTTTGCCACCTGAAAGCTTGTATTCCTTAAATATTTTGATTTAGTTTTTTTGAGATATACAAAGAATCTCATCCTTCTTTGTCATTGGTTGAGAATTGTTGTGACCATTTTGAGGATTTCATTCAAAATATGGAAAATTATTATCGAGATGAAGGGTTCATGGATGAGGAAATCTTGGAAGCTTTGTATGAGAACCATTTTCGTCACCAAGAAGAAATGGTGGCTTCTCTCTTAGATGAAAATGTAATCAAGCAAGATTTTAATGATGACATTCATGTTCAATCCTCCAAATTTGATGCAAATTTTTAGCACTCTTGCCAGTATTTTTATGATCAAAGGTATTAGAATTATTTTAAACAACATAAGGAAATAGTAAATGATGAGGACACTTTCCATGCCATTCAGATGGATTCTGAGTAGGAAATAATTTATTCCTTAGTTGAAGATGAAAATAATCAGGAATTTGATGTAAATATTCATGTTCATTCTCTTGAGATTGATGAAGTAATAGAACAGGTTCATCCCCATGAGCTTGATGAACATATTGAACATGATCAAGAAAATGAAATAGATAGTCAATCAGTTTATTCATCTTCTAGGTCAGTGATTGAAGCAGATTATAAATCCTTTTGAAAATTATTATTCTCAACAACATGAGAATGCATCCCAAGACAATGAGATTAAAAAGGTATGTGGCATAGAATTTCATCTTATTGTACCATTTATTGAAGAGTGCATTAAATTTATTCCCTTTTCAAATATCTAATGAATCCGATGCTATACAAAATTTCAATTTAGATTCACATAAAGGATTACTCATGCATCCATTTTCTCAAGGAGATATGGGTAAATCTTTAGAAGTTTGAGGATGAGAAGCTTCAAATTGAACATCATAAGTTGCAGGAAAGAAGTGAAAAATAAAGGGCTATTGTAGAGAATTTTGAAAATGAAGTCTTTATTCAGGAAAATCTACCTCTTATAATAACAAACACAAAGTATTTTGAAAATCAATATAATATTTTTGCTGAAGCACATGAAAGGTTGACTCTTGACACTCCCGTTATACATAATGTAGCTGTTCCATTTGCATTATTTCAATAAAGTTCAAAGTTTTTTCTTGTGTATGAGAAAAGTGAGAAACATACCATTGTTTCACTTAGAAATAATTATGATTTTTACGGGAAAAATGAAAACTTAGAGCAAGAAATAGTTGTAAGTGAATAATGTATTTTCCTTCTTGCTAATCAAAAAGAGTTATTCATTCATGATTTCAAGGAAATTTTTGGAAACATGCTAGAAGCAGTTGTAAAGGTATATTTTGTGCTATTCATGAATACAAGGATTCATTTTAGTTATCATGTTGAACCTTCATTAGCTGAATACAAGCTTCAGTCAAGTGGTCACTTGCTTGATTGGCGGCATTGGAAGGATCATTTCACATGATTGCATGACTGTCTTGAACATGTTAGAGTAGGAAATGGTGTGATCAATAAGCTTGCTGGGAAAAAAATTATCTTAGTTTGATTTTCATATTTTCAGGAAACTGTCACCAGAGTTTGAAGCTCAAGGAGAAGGCCTTGTGATTCCAATGAACTACTTCCATATGTAATGGAAACGTCAATTCAATGAGTGTCACTTTTAGTGAGTTAAAGTTGGACTCCATTTCCCAATGGATCAGGCTAGTATTCTACAATGTTCTTGGCACCTCACAAGGAGGATTCCATCCCCATTGGAGCCAATGTTAGGGTCCTATAATATGGGAATCCCAGTCATTTTTGTATTACTATTTCATTTGAGGTCATTTTCGTAAATATTAGTCTTGGTTTCATGAGTGTCATATTATAAAGGGGTTTTTGTACGAAGAGGTTAAATTTGTCAAAGTGTCATTGTAAATATTTTGAGTCAAAAAATATTTTTTTTTCCACAATTCAAATTGTAAGGTCATAAGGAGTCATGATTTGAATTGGAAATCATGAGAGTTCATTTTTCATTATAGAAGAGTCTAGTGGTCATGTCATGAGAGAATTGGTCAATCATAAGTTTGTTATGCTGATGTCATGTCAATCATGAAAGTTATTTTGAGAGTTATTTATTGGTTAAGTGTGTCATGTCAAGTTCACCATTTCAAAAGATGCCCCTCTCATCACATCTTTCACATCATCAAGTGGCCCATTATCATTCAAAAAGGAGGTTTCAGTGGCATGAAGTTTTTGAATTTGTTTGAAAGCCTCTCATTCTCCCTCATTCAAAGCTAGCATTGATCCTGGAGTAGTTCAAAGGTCGAAGAAGAATTTTGCAATCTCAAAGGTGGAGTTGCAGCGAAAGTCAGACAAAGCATTGCCCAAAATATGCCCCCATTTGCCCTGAAAGTTTTATAGTAGATGCATGCCTGTGATATGAATAAACTTAGTTAATTTCAGTCCAAAATACTTCACAGTTTTCGAGAAACAAGCTATTATCACCTAAATCCATTTGTGAATTTTCTTGAAATCTGTGAGTCATATTTGGATCAATTTTTTTATGGATATGAGGTATGATGATAGTAAATTTATGTAAAAATATCAGATCCATTGTATTAACCTTTTGGAATATATTCACAAAATACAAGTTTTTGCTAAACTTGCTACGAAAGTGACAGTTTTGTTGCCAAAATGGGGGTTAGTTAATGAGGAGGTATGCAAGTACTATGAAGCATATCTGAGAAGTTTAGTACCATCAAAAAGATATTTAAAGAATACGAATTTTCTCCATTTTGTCAGAGGAGGGCTGCATAAACCAATCTATTGTTCTAGATTAGGCTCAATTTATTGTCAACCAAGGTAGGTAATCTTAGAGGCACTTGTTTAATGTTTATAGACCTAAAAGGATATGATTTCCTAAGTGAATGTTTATTGTAGTAGGTTCCAACACTCTTTTTACAAGAGATTGATATGTGGTTCCTCACACACTTTAAACACTCATGTAATTAAATCTGATCTATTGTTCTAAAAACGAAGTGCTACTAATTGTCTGAGTTTTCAATCCTTTTACAAGGTTATAGTTCACAAAAAATATTTCAAAATAACACACTAAAGCATACTAAAATTCGAATTCATTAAAACAGAGATCACAGAGATGATTTCGAATTCAATACTCAATTAAACCCTCTTACAAGGACTGTTCATTAATTTAGTAATCGAATTCTTCAATTATAACTATGAACCATGAAATAAAAATGATGAATGAAATCAAAAGCAATCTTAATCAAAATCAATGAATTCAAAGCATGAAAATTAAACAAAATACTAAATCAGATCTGAATATTAAATCTAATGAAAATGTAAAGAAAAGTGTACCAACTTCACATGGGGGCCCTTCCACGCTTGAAGGCACACTTGGGAAACTTCAAATGATGAAAATGCTAACTCAAAACACCATAAATGATAAGATTCTGTCTTTGATTAAAATTTTGAAATGAGTTACATTAAAACAAAGTTCTGAAGCACGTACATAGTCTCAATTTTTCTCTTGCATCCAATAATATCGCTAGCATCACTAGCCTATTACATGCTTCCATTCACTTATTTATCATAAATTATAGTCAAAAGAAGCTATTTTTGTTCCTTCTAAACCTAAATGATCTCAAAAACAAATCGAATTAGTTTGGAATCCCTAATCATAGGAAAAATATCAAGCTCATTCATTTATGACTCAGATTTTTCTGCTAGACTAGCTGGGTTTGACCAGCATTGACCAGCACTGACCAGATATTTAGGAACTTCAAATCTGATGCTGGATAGATTTTTCACCATCTGTGTACGTTCCAGATCATTCCCTTGTCCTTCATTTTGATCTAACTTCTATGCCACGTGTTAGAACATAAACCATTTACAGGAAGTTATCTCATCCTGTAATTTTCTTGAAAAATTTCAATTTTTAACACAAAAATCCCATAAATTAATTTTAATGTAAAAATAACAATCATAATGTTATATTAATCAATTTCAATAAAATATAATGGATTTATGGAGGTTTAATGAAGAAAATGGTGGATAATGATGGGATTTTAGGAGAAAAAGATAGCCATAAAATAATACCAACAAGGGCTACAACCATATAGAACGTGGAGGGCTACTTCGACTTGTTGCGAAACTGGCTCATTTGCTATGAAACTGGACAGTCAACACCATTTCACTTGATATTTTGAATTTTTGGCTTCTAGAAGGAGTTTGGATCGTGTGAATAGGTGGATTATAGTATTAGGAGGTGTATTTAATGATTTTTTTATGAATATTTCAATTTTGATGATGTATCAAACTAAAAATTGCATTAGGTAACTAGTTCCTATTTTTCTGGAAAGTAGGTGACAATTCAATGTACCTAGATTATGAATGGTTTTCCTTTGAGGAATTTGACCCTGCTATCTTGGATGGAATATTTTTGATATATATAATATGTAGAAAGCTAAGGAGAGGGTTTTGTTGGTCATATTTGGAGAGAAGGAGACTTTGTGTGCATTGTATTTCTAAATATTTATGCAAGTGAATGAAACATAGAAGGGAATTTGTAGGGATTCATGTGTCAGATCTTGATGGTGTTGTGCCTCCTTTAGTTGTAAGTTTGTATTATGTTTTTTAAATCTCTTAAATGTATGTATTTATGCTTGGAAAAACTAGATGTTTAACTCATAATTCATCTAAATGATGCTTTGATTTAGTTTTTCCAAGTAATCTATGTTTTCTTCTTAAAGTAACATTCAAAATTCATCTGTAGTTTGATACTCTTTGTGTTCTTTCCATAATTTATCTCACTCACTTTCCTATAACGAATTAATTCCATCACCAAGACTGCCTACCTTGCCCCTGTGGAGAAACCCTTTCTCTCTTTATCATATCACTGGACAAATAATTAATTTGACATAACTCCATGTCCAATGGACCTATCTCCTTTATTACTAGAAAACCTTTTAAAATCAGACCTTATTGAGCATTATACCTAGTCTAATACTAGATTAGTTGAACCAAATAAGTGAGGCAACCCTCTCTAAGACTAGAAGGCCTAGATTCTAGCCTAAAAGTGGTTTTGTGGTTACCTCTAAAATTTCTCTCCTCAGCCCAGGGAAATTTACAAAGTTCTAACATGCCTCAATCAGGTTGTAGCCTACCACAAGTATCAACTTGCATATCTTGGGGGTGGGTGCCTCCAGCAACTCAGTTCCTGCAAATTTATGCAATGAATTGAAGAAGAATAAGAAGAATTTGTGGTTTTCTACCATAAGGGTTTATAAGTAAAAACTTGTGTCCTCTTGTGTTGATGTGATGTATTCGTGATGTATTGATGCCTTCTTAATGCATTGTTATATTTATTGATATGTTGAAAATAATTATGATAGATTTCTACATAATTGTTTAGTGATAGAAGGTATTGAAATTATAATATTGTTTCCACACTTATTCAACCCCTCCCCCCCCTCTCAATGTGATCTTTGGTTTAACAAGTGGAATCAAAGTAGGTTGCCTTCAAGAATAATTAACTACTAGAAGGTTGATTTCAAGAAAAAATGGCCATGATCAGAGCAACAGGAAATTCCCCATTGTTTGATGGATCCAACTATGATTTTTGGAATATAAGGATGGAGACTTATCTCATCTCCTTGGCAACTAATATTTGGGAAATTGTAGAGCATGATTATAAATTTCCTAATTCTATTCTAATAGATGCAGCTGATAAGACACTCTATACATCCAATGCACTAGTTAAGCATGTTATTCTAAGTGGTTTATCAAATCAATAATTTAACAAAGTAATGTAATGTAAGACAACTCATGAGGTATGGAATACACTCAAAAATTATAATTAAGGGGACACAAAGGTAAAGGAAGCAAGGCTACAATATCTTAGGGCCCAATTCGAAAGTTTAAAGATTTAAGAAGATGAGGATATTGCTTCATATTTTCTTTGAGAAGATAATATTTTCAACTCCATTGTATCTCTTGGTGAATAAGTTAAATATGGTGCCTTTGTTTGAAAGGTAATGAGATCTCTTCCATCAAGATTCAATCCCAAAGTATCATCCCTTGAATACTGACAAATGTAGACAAAATGATTGTGGATATGCTTCATGAAACACTTTCAACATATGAGAAAATAATAAATGAGGAAAAATAAGGGATAAAAGAAGAAAGTAGAAAAATAAGAGAAAGAGAATGAAAATCAAGTAGAATATAACTCCAATGAAAAAGAATCTAAGTTTTTCTAGAAGCTAAAAAGAGGAACTGTAAAGTTCAAAGGTAAGCTCCATTTTAAGTGCTTTGAATATGGAAGATAAAAAATTATGATTCTAAATGTCCTTATGATAAAATAAAGTATAGTGATGATAAGCCAAAATTCAAGTCTAAGCATCAAAAGAAAAATAAATCCAACAAAGAGAATAATTTATACTGAAAGGAAGAAAGTAATTACAAAAGCAACATAAGTGTAACCAATGATGAAAGAGGTGAAATATTAGTCATCATTGAAACAAAAGAACATCAAGTAGAAATATATTGTGAAGGAGACTTAGAAGTGCATTAAAGGAAAAAAATACCCTTAGAAATAGGGAAGGACAATTATTGCAACAACTCAAAGACAAAGAATTGAATTAGGAGACTATTCTTTCTCTCAAGGTTGAGCTAAAAGAAGATAAAAGAATAAAGGAAGGTTTTTTAGAACAAATACATGAGAAAGAACAAATTTGTGAAAGATTTGAGGAAGAAGTTATACCCTTGGAAGAAGAATTGGAGTATATCAAACAAAACCTAAATATTCATAAAGGGATTGAATCTCTAGATCACATTCTCGACACAAATGTATCCCCTCACTAAAAGAAGTCTTGGTTATCAAGGAAGTTTCCAGGCATCCAAGAAAAAAGGTATCCCAAGCACATCAAATGAAGATCATCCCAATAAGCTCGATCATGCATTCATTACATCCAACAAAAACTCCCTTGAAAGTCCTAAGAAAATTATGAATCAACCCAAGCATGTTCATTTCATTAAATCTCAAGATAATGCCAGGAAGCATCAAGGTACATCGAATTCACAAGGGGAAAGGAACCAAAGTGGAGGAAGGCAATCCCATATGACATAAAATATTAAAAAAGGATCCACAAAAAACTTCAAGTAGGTGTTTTAAATCAATGAAAGAATGAAGTTCCTCCAAGGAATAATTTTATAAGATAACCCTATACCTTTAGGTATCAAAATAAGTTCTTCGGTTATTGTTTCTCATGTACAAAATTTGGCCACAAAGAAAATGATTGTAGGACCTATGATATGATCGTATATAGAGGATATGATCAAGTTCCTATATTGAGACATATGGATCAAATTAGAAGAACATATCATCCATTTCCACAAATGTTGAAGCCCAATATTGTGTGTTATATATGTCGCAATGAAGGAAACTCAACACTTAGTTGCAGAATTAAGAAAGAAGCACTTGTATTTAATGTAAGAAGTAAAATTGTGGGATAAAGGATAAGGTAGGAAGAATAAAGGTTGAATCTGACGCCTCAAATATAATCTCTTGGTGAAAGCTTCTTTACAATCCTATTTGTTGAATTAAAACTTGAAGAATCAATTCTTTGCAGGTAGTACGAATACATTGATGTGAGGGTAGTATATGGACAGTGACATGAAGAGATTCTAGATGAAAATAAGGGCAAGGACATATACATTATAATATTTTAGGAAGCATGTAAAGGTAGAGAATGTATGCAGGTTCACCATCAAAGATAGGGAAAACCAAAATAGCAGATGAAAAATCTCAAATGGATACTCTATCAGATCCAAAAGAAAGTCTAGGGACAAAAATCATTATCAAAGTATAATAACAATTGAAGAAGTATCAACGAACTAATCTCAGACAAAGACTCTATCAAGTCCATAGGAAAGATAAAACTAGTTAATGAGTATTGACTGGAATTGAAAGCATGGTATTAGGGGAAAACTCTATCAAGGCCACATGAAAGTACAAAAATAGTTGAAGAAGTATTATCAACATGGTATCAGATGGGGACTTTATCAGGTCCATAGGAAAGTGCAAGAATAGTTGGAGAAGCATTGAAAACATAGACATAGGGGGAGATTTTATATTAAAGAATGAATACATTAATAGATATGGTAGTTTTGATTTCGATGAGACTCCATTTATAAAAATTCAAGTTCACAAAAAATTATGGAAGAATTGGAGGACAACCATGTACCTTTTCCATTGATGTCAAAGAAGGAGAGAATACAGAAATGGGTTCAGAAATTGATAGAATTTTAACACGATGAGGAGGAGACACTGATAAAAATTGAGCAGGAATATTGGAGGAGAGAATGTAGGAATTTACAAAAGGAAGGAAAGAAAGAAGGAGACATATTCACAGTCAGACAAGGTGAGTCTTCAACAATGTTGTAGGGAGAGTTTGATACATTTCAAGGATAACTTGGCCTATTGACATCAATTACAATCAATGTATAGTGGCGTTTCCTTCAATGACAAAGGGGGAGATTGTTACACACAATATTGTCATTGATGTCAATCAGTTTCATTGATGTCAAAGGGGATTTCCATGACAATAGTATTATCATTCATGAATCAAATAAATAAAAAGGTTATGCTATATAAATTAACCTATCAATAGTATGGTTGGAAGTTCCTCATTGATACCTTTCGAATGGTATATCATACTCTGAAAAACTCCTCCAAGAGTAGAAGTTATGGCTATTTGAAGATCAACGTTAAGCGAAGGATCTAAACTATAGGGAAAAACCCACTATAACCAAAAGATCAACGTTAAACGAAGGATATAAACTATAGGGAAAACCCCACTAAAACCAAATTTTTTTAAAAATGTGCATATTTTGGGTGGATATATGGATTGGTGGTCAAGTTTACAATGGATATCACAAAAATCCACATGAATTTTAACATGACTAAAGTTCATGCATCTTTCCTAGATTAGACAGATTAAACATTTGAATAAATATTTGAACGAAAAAATATGCGTTAACTTGAATGATGATTAACAACAATGTTGGCCAATTATTGTCATGAAACATGACACATCATGACTAGCTGAAGGAATGACATGGAAAAAATGATGTGGCAATGATGTGGGTTGACATGTCATTGTCAAATGACTTTACTAGGTGATGTGGTGCCACTAGGGGTTGCCACATGGAAAACAAATTTGGCATTTTTTTATTGATGTAAATTTCAAATATGGGTGACACATGGCACCCCTCATGGGCTTCTATGTAGTATGATGATGTCACACTGATGTCATCATACAGGGGCTCATGGAACCTAGGGCCAAGGTCATATGCGTGGTCACATTGAGCTAAGGGCCAAAATTCATTCTCGTTAATAGTCACATGTTTAAAAATTCCCATGGTCACATGGTCAACCTCTCTAGGTTTACAAGCGTGGATACCAACACATAGTCGGCTCCCATGAGCCATGGGACCATCGAACTAATATAAGTAAGCTCTTGGTGCTAAAGAAAAAATACAACAACTGTGAAAAATACTTGTGGTTTGATATTTGTGGTAATATCATTGGTTTCATGGACTGACTATGATTCAAATCCATTTAAGGGAATTTCAGTGTTTGATATATTCTTGGTTTTTTGGATTTAATCCAGTTCAAATATTGTGGAAGTACGCCTTGATGTATGTGATATGTGTGTTCGATCTAGCGTTTTATGGCATTGTTGGCATCTCCGAACATGTTTTTTAAAAGGATTGTAGTAAGGAGTAATGGTTAATATGTTTAAAGAGATGGAATGGTGGTCATATTTCATAGTATGATTGGTTTCATGGATTGAATCCGGTTCAAATCCTATGGAGAGTGATTTTGTGTGTTCGAGCCAATGCTCTCTGGCTTTGTTGACATCTCCAAATGCAATTTTTTTTTAAACAATGTGGCAAGAAAAAATAATGACCTATTTAATAGTATGATTTATGTCGTGTATTGAATCTAAGATAGAATAGTAATCGGCACCCGCCTAGATGATGATTGGTTCCCCATTACATGTTGATAATTTACTTTCACATGAGAAGTGGCATGGGGTCGCGACCTGAGCTTTGTCTCTTGGAGTGAAATCGTTTACAAAAAAAGGGTTTTGAGAACACTATATTCCAAGGATGAGTGAATAACACAGTTGGTGGTGGCTTTATATTGGGAGGCCCATGTGAGAGGTTCAAATATAGCTCCCACGAGGTGAGATTTTTTTTATATTATTTTATTTTTCGTTGGAAAAACACGTTTTGTAACATAGTTAATAAGTTGAAAATGGAATTTTTGTATAACCACTAACCAAACATGACCATTTTGTATAATGTGCTTGAAAGGGTTGTTTTTTTTTTTTTTTTGAAAATTAATTTAAATTTTATTTTAAATGGTTTTTGGGGGTTTCTAGGCTCATTTCAAAGCCAAATTGGATTCCTGAAGAAGCATGTTGACCAAGGTTTAGGTTTGAGTAGTTTTGAAGGCATGAAAAGCCTTGATGTTGTATTTTTGATGATCATAATCACCGTTATGTGTTTTGGGAGCTTATGAGCTTGTTGCAGTTGGTTTTGGGTATATGGAAAGGAAAAGTTTCAAGAAGAGTTTTATATGACCAGATTGATGAACATGGTGGAAAAAAGTATGGATAGGGTATGATAGGGTGTTGACAATAGTATTGAAACAAAAATGTGATTGTTTGAAAACTTATATTAATTAAAAGAAGAGGTGGATCCATTTTGAAAGATTTTGACAAGTTGTCCACATAAAGTTGAAGAAGGAGGTGGGTGCCTCCACTAAGGTTGGTGCCTCAGTTAGTTCAAAGCATATATTAAGTCAAAGCTTTCTCATCATTGAGGTTGGTGCCTCAATCATGTTGTAGCCTACATTGAGTTGTTTCTTTTACATTTTTCAAGGTTGGTGCCTCAATCAAGTTGGTGCCTACCATAAATAGCAACTTGCATATCTTGGGGGTGGGTACCTTGATTAGGTCAGTGCCTGCAACTTTATGTAATTAATTGAAGAAGAAGAGGAAGAGGAATATGTGGTTTTCTCTTGTAAGGGTTTCTATGTAAGAACTTGTGTCCACTTGTGTTGATGTGATAGATTCTTGATGCATTGTTATATTTATTGATATGCTACAAATAGTTATATGATACATTGCTACATTATTGTTAATTGATAAAAGGTACTCAAATTATAATATCATCGCCACACTAATTCACCCCCCCTCTCAGTGTGATCTTTGGTTTAACAAAAACAAGAGGCCATATTTAGTTTGATTCATACCCATAAGGAAAAATGATGTCTTATATAACCTATTCATCAATTATATTGCATTAACTAAGATTAATATTAAATGTAAGTTCCCCATTCCATTTGTGGATGAAATATTGGATCATAGTTCTAAGTATTTCTCTAAGATTGATATAAAATCACACTATTTTCAGATAAGAATAAAAAATAGGACATTCCCAATATTACTTTTTGTACCCACATAGGCTAATGTGAATTCAATGGCATGCCTTTTGGACTATCCAATGTCCCAAACACCTTCAAGAATGATTAGGCTATGGTGTAATAACTTGAAGTAAGAGTCCATATTCAATGCTAGTCATAGTTGTAAAGAAAAAGGATGGATCCTAAAAATTGTATCAATTATCACACTAAATAAGATTTCCATTAAAAATAAACTTACCACTTTATTTATGGATGCACTATTGGATTAACTTCACAATTTTAAGTATTTCTCCTAACTTAATATGAAATCGAGTTATTATAAAAAATGAATACAATAAGAGGACATTTCCAATACTACTTTTTATACCCATGAAGGCCTATATGAATTTGGTGTGAATCTCTTTGGACCATCCAATGCCCGAAATACTTTCCTTGTAGTTATGAGCAATGTATTCCATGTATACTTGTATAAATTTGTACTTTTGTTCATTGATTATGTACTAATTTAAAATGAAAATTGGAACCCAGGTCCCACACCTCAAGCATGTACAGAAAAAATTGAAAGTATTGGAAGAAAATAAGTTCTATGTAAATAAATCAAAATGCAGTTTTGGAAGAGGAGAAGTGGAAAATTTTAGGCACATTGTATTAACAGAAGGTGTCAATGTAGACCCAAATAAGACGACAATGATCATTAATTGGAATATTCCAAAAAATATCACATCATGCAAGTATTCATAGATCTTACAAGTCATTTCATAAGATTTGTGAAGAAATTATGCAGAATTAGTGGCTTTGCTAACAAAATTGTTGAAAAAACATGATTTTAGATGGAATGATGGAGGATAAGCTTGTTTTTCAGAGGATGAAGAGCTTAATGATTTCCATTCCTATTTTGGCTACTTCGAATTCACAAAACATTTTCCGTTTATATGTGATGCTTCAAGGACATGAAAAAGATCTATGTTTATGCAAGAAAACTACCCCATTTCCTTCGAAAGTCAAATATTAAACCCCAAAGAGTAAGAAAAATCTACACACAAGAATGAAATGTTGGCAATAATTCATGCCTTGGTAAAGTGGAAGCAATATCTATCGAGAGTGATTTTTTTTTGGTCAAAACAAACCATGACAACTTGAAACATTTTCTAAATTATAAAATCTTATCATTAGAATAACAAAAGTGGGTAAGCACCCTAGATGTGGGTGACAGAACTGACACGCTTGACAATCATCTCCCACACTTCCCTAGAAACGAAGATCTCTTGTGCAGATTCTCACCTGTCTCGGATCCTCAAACCATTGGCCACTTGCACGAGACTCACAAAATCAGAAATGATGACGAGAGGACAGGAACTACGTCACCATGCCCTAAGCATAATCTCGCATCTATCACCATTAATGATCATCATGATTAATCAGTATTGCATCCATCCCCCTTCCCTCGAGCCTGCTCATGTTATCAATCATAGCATGCAGATGCGTGTGAATCCTACTCATTTCTATCCTCATCACATTCACCCCCACCCCTTTAAAAATATGAGCTCTCATCCCATTTCAATCCATAGTCTGTTATCTCTGCCTTTCTCCTCCTTAATTTTGCTCTGGCTCCACCCTGTCTTCAGAAGGTTGCGAAGCTCTATTCTCCACGTAGCGCTGTGTAGTCTCCTTTGGGCTGCCGCACCTCTTCTTGCGCACCTGCCCCCCAGCTATTCCTACTCCTTGAGCCCCAGTGAAACTTGCCCTTTTTTGTACCCTTCCCTAAACCACTCCCTACTTCCTCTGCACGCAATTGCTCCCAGACTTCGCCAAAGAACTATTTGAGGTGGACAAAGAGGGTCTGTCCTTGGTCATTATCACCGTGGCGAGGAAAATGGTCTAGACTTGATGGAAGGCTCCTCTTCCAGCACTTTTGAGTGTCAGAGTCCCGATCCTTAGCAACATGCAGAAGACCCTTGGCAAGCCGCGCAGAGAGGAAGACGTGGCCCAAGGAAGTCCACCATCTCTCCCAGACACTCCTCCAGCACCACAAAACTGACCCACTGCTAGTTTAGGAGGAGGAAGCTGCGGATTCAAACGTCTAGGTGGTGGAATATGATGGCATTTGGATGCGGGTCCCCAACAGCGTAGAATCAGACTCCCCCATCCTCTGTGCACCGGTCCCCAACGATGATGATGAAGAATAAAAGTGAAAACTATGCAACTGCATAATTATCCTATGGTTTTTGTCATGCTGGCTATTTGTGCCTTTTTGCTACTGTTTACTATGTGTTTCTCAGATATGCCAGCGCTACTGCGCATAATGTAATTTTCTATTTTAAGTTTTTTTCGGGCTAGTTTCCTCCCCCGAGGCAGCCTAGAAACTGTGTAACAAAGGCTGGGATTGGCTAAGCACAACTTGCCAACCCGACTTGTAGCATATGTAACTTTATGTTTTTGAATTAATAGAATAGCTCAACTTACCAAAAAAGAAAAGAAAAGTGGGTAAGCACAATATACTTTTTTTATTTTCAAATTTTGTATAAGAAGGGAAAAGAAAATCAAGTTTCCAATATATTGTGAAGAAAAGAAGAGGGAGATGCTACATTATGCTCAATTTCAATATTAAATATTGAATGGATTTTAAATGTTCACCTCGAGTATGTGAAATAGAAAGGTAACCTAGGAGGTTGAAAGCAACAATCCATAAAACTCAAAATTTACTTGGTAGAGTGATATACTATGGTATAAGGGAATAATATATTGACCCAAAAATTCCATATTCAAATTCAATTCTGAAAAGAGAATCATAATTTCCCAATTGTAGGCCATGTTGGATTTTTCAAAAAAATCTGCAATATCCAATAGTCCCACTTTTGGAAATGAATAAAAGGCCATATTTAAAAATATGTCACTAAATGTGACACTTGTTAGTGCTATAATTTTGAATTAGTCACACCTTTGGGTCTCCTTCAACCCCCTGATATCCCATGCAAGAAATGGACTAAAGTGTTTGTGTATTTTATCACATGCCTTCCTACCCTAAAATGGAAGGATAACATATTTGTAATATTAGAATGGTTAACCAAACATTGAAAGCTAAATATAATCGAATTGTTGATAGATCTGTGAAAAACATGATCATTTGTGATATGGACACCAAATTTATTAGAAAATTTTAGAAGGAATTGTTTCACTCAATTGGGACCACATTAATCATGAGCACTTCATACCAACCCTAAATAGATGGATAAACCAAAGTGGTAAATAAGTACTTTCAATAATACATGAGGAATTTGAGATTGATCATTTGTCATAATGGTAAGATTACCTACCTCTTATAGAATGGTTGTACAATATTATCACAGATCAACAAAAATGTTTCCCTTTGAAGCTTTGTATGTATACAGACCACCATCAATAAAATAATATGTTGTCACCAACTTCAAATCACTTGATGTGAAAAACTACCTAACCACTTTTGATGAAATCCTTCATATCCTAAGGAACCATCTTGAATAAACAAGGAATTGAATAAAAAAATAGTCTAATTTGACAAAACTGAATCATGAATTTGAAGTAGGATATTAGATGTTTTTCAAACTCCAACCATACAAACAAAAATCACAAAAATTACAAAAAATTTAAACTTGCACCCAATTTTTATAGTCTTAACCAAATTTGGAAGAGAGTAGGCCAAATAGCTTATACTTTATATATACCAAACAAAGGAAAAAATACATGGTGTTTTCCATGTTTCATGTTTGGAGAAAAATTAACCCCTATATAAACAAAATCACCAATTTTGAAGGAATAAGAGACATATTGTGAAACATAAGAATATCTGAAGAATTAGAACCAAAATCCTTTGTTTAAGAGATGTCAGTAGAGGAACCTTTAGAAGATGAAGCTAACTATGAAAATGAAAAATTTATACCAAGATACTCATCCTTACCAATGATTTAAGGACGAAGTATTTCAAGTAGAGATAAATTATAATAAGATAAGAATTAGTTATAACAAGAGCTGAATCAGTGGCGGAAGTCTCTGCTGAGAAAGGATTCGACCACTGCTGAAAAAGGAATATTGCATATGAATGATAATATTTAGGTATATTTTAAATTTAACCTATGAATATTGATTACTAACTGATGGCTCTCTTTCTTTTTCTATACATCAGTAATCAAATTATGATGGGCTCCATGTTACGAACAAATTTAAAAGCCCCATGTAATACACCACACTTACTACCAGTATAACATTGAACTCAAACTGTGTGAACAAACATGACATTGTTATTGCTATTAAATTCATAAATATAATAATTGATTATGGCTAAGCAATAAGTGAGAGATAACAACTAAAAAATGTGGCGGATATTGAAATATATGCTGTAAGTCAAGGCCTTTTCTTGTTTCATGACAACGTGGGTCTAGCTCATTTACCAGAAAGCGCACCAGGCAACAATGCAACTGGGTTACCTATAGGCTAGCAACACTCCCATTAAAAACCATAAGCTAAGGTAAGGACAAGTTAATTGTATGTACTCATAAATTATGCTAGTGAGCTTGTTAATTCTTCAGTCCATCCAACACGTGCTTGAGCAAAGGCGAGGGAAAGCCCATTATTGAATAAATAAAATTTGCAGCTTCATGTAGAAGCCTAAAATTTGCAACTTCATGTGTAAGCCAATTTTTGCAATTTGGTCGTTTTCATAAATAAAATTTTCAAGTTTATGTTATGACCACCGGCACATGTAACACATGCCAACACTAGTTTATTAAATCAACAAAAACGTTGAGGGATGCATGTCTGATCATTCTGGTATGGGATCTCACATGAGGGACATATGCTTGAGCACTCCATTATCAATGACATGCCATGCATCCAACCTGAACCTCTCCACCACATTTTGTCCTCTGTCTCAGGGAATGTAGGAGGAGAGGAATTTGAATTCCCCAAGGAAACCACCATCTTCTTCTGTTCAAGAAGCCTCGCTGCATCAATTTTCTTTGAATCCATTAGCATTACAAAAAAATTGTCTGCAAGTTCTAGCCCTTTTGAGCAAGAAAATATGGGAAATAAATTAAGTTTACAAAAAAATACAAAGGGCTGCAAAACCTTTGTCGACACTGAGTGTCCTACAACCTTTTCCCATTCAAGATCTCCACAAGTCTCAAAATATTGAGATTGTTCAACTGTTCCTGCATATATAGACCACAAGTTTAATTTAGTGCAATGGAAAATAGGAGAAACCAACTTTACACCCTCAAAATAGGTTACATGGGGAGGATTCTATGACCGGGTCGCAAAAGACGAAATCGTTGGCAGTACCGACCCATACTTTTCCAAGCCAAGGATACATCCTTTCTTTCAATGCAGCTAAAACATTTTTCAGTCTGAACATTACCGCTGTAAGATGACTTTGTTCTCATTCAAGAAGAACCAACAAAGGATGATATACCGATGTTTGAGGGTATTCTTCTCATAGTTTTACAATTATCATGATGATTTCAAGATCTTTCTGTTTTTATTTTGCTATCATGATTAATGTATGAACATTCAATATTTACAGTTTGAATCCTAGCTATATTTCATAAACATGGAGATTATCTATAATATTACATAACTATTCAAACTGCTATAAAAGTCTCTCTCTCGGTTTTTTATGGGTAATTTCAATTCTATGTTAAACCATTCATGAAGCTGAACCGCATGGACCTAAAACTGATAGATCCATTAACAGGGTTAGGATGACTGTAGGGAGGTGTAATTCATTCACTTGCTATTTAGTTTCAAAGAAATGTATAAAATTTCATGTATATTATTCAAGAGTTGTGTGTGTCTATTTCAAGAGTTGTCTGTACCTTTTTTGAATTGTTATCTAAATATTCAATATGTAACTGTTTGAATCCTTGCCATATTTCACTGACATGGATATTATCTATAATATTCCATTATTGGGGAAAATATTGTAAATTTCTTCAGGTTGTTAATAGGTAATTTCAATTTTATGCTAAATTGTTCATGAAGCTGATATAACTAGAGTCATGAAAGTATGAAAACTACTATAAGTTTCTTCAGGTTGCTAACAATTAATTTCAATTTTATGCTAAATTGTTCATGCAGCTGATATAACGAAAGTCATGAAAGTATGAAAGTGGTATGCAGACCCTAGGCAACCCTGCAACACTATCATGAAAGATTCAAAAGTTCTATGTTTCAGATTTACATATAGGTAGCAATAGATATGTAGATTTATATGGAGGTAACAGGAGGTCTCTACAATTGGTACAGTTGAACATGACAAAATTGTGGAGAGTAACTCCAAAAACATGCTTGCAATCAAGAAGCTAAGATGGAAACATTAAATCCATACATGGTCTTCAAGGTAAGGAATTTATACATCTGTAATTTGATGAATGTTGCATTAAATGTCTATTTAATACAATTTAAAATGTTCATGCCTTGTGCAAAATTAACAGGAAAAGGATGCAGACATATTCAGTGATTCAATCTCCATGAAGGCACGCGCTTGTGGTATAACACTTCACTGCAGAAAGAATCTGGGCTGCCTTTTGGAAATTTTCAGTTTATGAGAACAATCATTTGCATAATGGCTCAGAATGGCTCTCCAAGGAGCTCAGGGACATTACTTACCAAGAAATGGTGGTCGACAATAATCACAGTGCTCGCAAGTTTCAGGTAGATGTTGGAGGTAGACAAAAGCGATGGGAGGTGTAGATGGAGAAAAGAGGCGGCAGACAGGCAATGACAATGTAATGGCAAGTGTACATGCAAAAAAAATGCTGGACTTTGAATTTTGAGAAAGTTAAATGATTATGAGACTTAATGAACCAATTTGACAATACAAACATTAAATGTTGAGAGAGTAATGCTACCTTCAAACTAGCATTAATTCAAGTTTGAATGAAATTGAAAGCATATTATCTTAAGTTATATTGAAAATATTGAAAATTATGGATCTTGCCACCAATAAGACGCAAAAGATAATTTTTGGATAAAAAAGTTTTTGACAGAATGCTTTTGTTAAAACATTGGTTAAAACATTTGATGCATTAGTTAGTCAATCAAAATTATTGCTCAACCAATACCAAGCAATTGCTATAATCCCTGCACCGCCGAAAGCAAAAATTAATAAGATATAATTAGTTATAAGTACATAATCAATATATTATTATACTCCATTATTTATTGTTGGTTGTATGAAAAATTACAACCCTTACACTCTACTTGTATATATGTGGAGTTGTGTATTTTTACACTCTACTTGTATATATATGTAGAGTTGTGTATTGATGTAGTATAATATAAATTAATTGAAAATTATATTTTATATAAGACTTTTTTTATTCTCATGAATGAGAAAATATCCTAAAATCTTCTTTTTACATTAAATATTTATATAAAAAACAACTTCATCACTAATTATAAAATAGTTAATAATTTAAATAAATTTAATTAAAATATTCATTCAAAACAAGTTAATTAAAAAATTAAAAAAAAAAATTTCCACTCCAATAAATTAATTAATTATTTTTATATTATTAATTTTTTATTTAATATTTTTTAAATGAATTTGATTATGAAAATGAAATTAATTATTTTTTTAATAAAAATAAGTTTTTATTTATTTTATTTTCAATCATCCAAATGGAGTGAATAGATACTTTTCAAATTACATTAACGTACAAGAAACATGGCACAGATAAAAATAAAGGAAAACAATGGCTTACAATAAGAAAATGAAATCTCAAATAGACTTTTTAATCCTTTATTAAAGATCTACAAAGCTAATTTTAACTTTTATTAAAGATTTACAAAGTTAATTTTAACCCTTTTTTTACCAAGTTAATTTTATTTTTTATTATTAAAGATTTAAAAAGTACAAGAAACATGGCACAGATAAAAATAAAGGATAACAATGGATTACAATAAGAAGATGAAACCTGAAATAGACTTTTTAATCTTTTATTAAAGATCTACAAAGCTAATTTTAACTTTTATTAAAGATTTACAAAGTTAATTTTAACTTTTTTTGACGTAGTTAATTTTAATTTCTTATTAAAGATTTACAAAGTTAATTTTAACCTTTTTGACGTAGTTAATTTTATTTTTTTATTAAAGATTTACAGAGTTAATTTTAAATTTTGGTATAAAGTAGGATTAAATTTTAATAAATTTGATTTTGGACAATTATTGTTTTTTTTTAAAGATGGTAAAAGTTATTACTATATAGTAAAATGATATTAAGAATAATTAAATTATCATAATTTAATTGTTAAGTGGTAATGGGATAGTTATTATTGGGTCTGATATATGTATGATTATGGTTTATTTTTTGTTGTTGTTTGTTTATTTGTTTTAAGATGGTAAGTCATCATTATTTAATGAAATTGTAATAATTTAGTTGTTATTTAGTAATAGGATAATTATCACTTTACAATGAGGATAACTATTGTTTATTATTATCAATAAATGTTGAGCTAAATCATCCTTTATATTCAAGGAAAACAATATCACTTAAAATGACTTGTTAGTGTTTTTAAATAGGTAAACTTTACTCTTGCAAGTTGTTTCTAGGTTTGGGTTCTCTGTTAATAACATGCTTTTTTACATCCAAGAAAGGTGAATTCTTAGTCAATAAAAGTTATTTTAAGTCATGCTTCTTTATAGTCATCAATAAAATTACTTCTAATGAAATGATATATTTTATAATTACATATAACCTTAATCTCATATATAAAACCAACTACAAAAATTACACTTTAATCTTCTACCTAAAAAAATTATGAATATGATCATGTATATTCAATATTCAATATTTTAAATTTATAGATTAATATAATTAATTAGTATTAATAAATAAATATTGCCTTGGATGCTATTATTGGCTTATCTACATTTAGTGGAACACATTCAAGGAAGATAAAAGGGCTATTATTATAAGTTCTTTAAACCATGAATAAAGGAACAAAAGAGGTAAAAGAGGTAAATAAATGCTTTGAAGAATACTTGAGGAATTTGTGATTGATTGTTAGTCACAATGGTACAATTTCCTACATCTTATAAAATGCTGGTGCAAATCACTTATCACACATAAAAAAAAATGTCTTCCTTTGAAGTTTTATATGGATACCCACCATCATCAATAAAATGGTATGTTATCATCAATTTCAAAGCACGTGATGCAAAAAACTATAGAGTCACTGAATCTAATGAAATCCTTCATATCTTAAAGAATCATCTTGAGCAAACAAGGAACTAGATAAAGCAAGAGACTAATTGAATAAGAAATAATCATGAATTTGAATTAAGAGACTAGGTGTTTATCTAAATCCAAATATACAAGAAAAAAAATCATAAATTTGCAGCCATGTTTATGGTCGTTACCAAATCCAAGACATAGTATGCTAAGTAGCATATACTTTAGAACTAAACAAGGGGAATGTTAGCCCAATGGTCACACTAAGGGGGGGTAGTGGGGGAGGGTCACAGGGGATTCACTAGGGGAGCAATACCATACCACGTGGTTTCATATTGGGGGATATATATTGAAGAAAAATTGACTTCATATATTGGGGGATATATAGAGGGTAAAGGGTTTTTATATTGGCAGGTATAAAAAATGGAGCTCAAAGTTAATGAAAAAATATAAATGGGTATAAAAAACGTTAATGAACATTGGATACCTACAATATCTAGTGAAAGTAGGGGTTTTTTAAATTAGGGAGGTGTATTGGGTTCATATTGGTAGGGGGTTAAATAATGTGATTTTTAGAGGTATTTTCCAATATGTAGTGAAATTAGGGGTATTGTTTAGTATTCCAGGAATGCAGGCGCTATGTAAGAGGTTCATTGAGTGAAGCCCTTGTGGGGAGGGTATGGGGGATGAATTAGTGTGAGATCAATTTTACCATTTCACAACTTTCCATAATAAAAAAACCATATAGCAATGAATCATAAGCATCATATCATGAACTATAACAATGCATCATCAAGCTACCATGATATCAATAACACATCAAGAAACCACCACGTCATAAAAATACATAGGATTCTATGTGGAAACATGATAGCGGCACAGGCCATAGGACAACCACTTAACACATAATACTGAAAATCAAATGCACATCAATCTCTTCCATAAATTAAATAATAAAAAAAATATTTTCAGAGAACTTAGCCTCATGCTTGGCCTCTCCTCACACTCTCACACTCTTCTACTTGCCTAAATGCCTCAAGAGCTCACATATTTATAAAAATGGATTAGAATCCAAGGAGGTTCTAGATCCTAAGCTAACTCCCAAAATATCTCTCCTATTTCCTATCATCTCTCATCTATCTCTAAAATCTCTCATTCAATCCCTTATCCCTAGATAAGAGCTAACTATCCATAATCCTCTCAATTCTTTCACAATCCTCTTGAATTTTCTCCTATTTACAATAATCCCAATTCTCTCCTAAAAAATATAGAAAATACATTTATTAATTATTCATCACTTTAAAAACTAAATCCTATAGTAAAATGAATGAAATTGGTTAGATGCAACTACATTAGACTTCCAAGGTAAAAAGAAATCATGGTCTCTCAACCATCAATCTTGATAAGATCCTCCTGGATCCCAAATTTTGACTTGTAGTAAAACAATTGTTTTGTCATGTTTTCGATGTTCTGTGTTTCCAGGCTTCCAAACTTTATGTTGTATTTGTACCTTCTCCTTGTTGATGTGTACTTCTATTGTCATCAACCAGCTTCTGCCATATTCTTTCCTTTGTGCTATGTGTTTGTTCTCCATGAATTCACTAGGATACCACACATCTTCTATCATTCTTTGTTTCTTCTCTTGGAAGTCATCTTGATTGATGCCACTTTGCTGCTACATTTTCTTCATTGAAATCTCATCCTCATACTTTATGAAATTGTTGTAGTCCATCATAATTTCATTTGACTGACAACTATTCTTTGGATTATCCAACCAATATTTTGAAAAATCTATTTCTGCATCAATATCCTCCATATCTATGCCTTTGTAGACTTGCATAGTTTCCTCCAATGGTTTTTGAGCTTCCTTAATTTCCAGTTTACTCTCGGTTTCTTGCGATTTTTCACTACTGTGAGCACAAAACAAATATTAGTTTCAAAATCATGAGACCTGAAGGTCTCGCTTATGACTTCCTACATCTCTTCCTTAAGTAGCATACAATCCTTCAATGATTGTTCTTCTGAATAATTTGTGGTACCATTTGTGGGAATACAACCCACGTCCACATCATCATCATCGTCACCCAACAATGATCCTTTCTTAGGTTCACAAATATATATCTTTGTCGGGAATTTCAGTTTGTGCTTCAATCTTCTTTCCATCAATTGTTTGACTGCCCATTTAAATATTCTTTTTATTATCCATCCATGTCTTTGTGTTTGTAATATCTCTAGCAACACGTCGAGTCGTGTATTTAATTCAACAATCTCTCTCTCTCTCTCTCTCTCTTCATCATTAATTCCAACTGCTATGACATCAATGCCGTGACCTTTCTCTTGATCCGACATCTTCATCTTCTATCGTGAACTTTACTTTGTCTTTGTTCACTATAACCTGCAACCGAACTATCCTTTATCAAGTTGTCTCCTCCAAACTTGGCCAATGGTTCACTTTACTTGAACCTTCTCCCTGAGCACTTCTTGCTCCTATTTGCTACTAAAATCAATTGCAGTATTTCTCAAACTTTTTTTACAATGACCAAACTCTTGGGTGTCGGGCTCCGCCGATCATGCACCCACTACATTCAATAACTCAAACCTTTGACTTGAATTAGGACTCTTTGACTCCAGACTTGACATCAACCTTTGGGTGTCGGTTATAATTAAAAATACACCCTTTTATACAATAAATGATTTCTCGAACTTTATGGACTTCTAACCATGTCCACTCATCTTGGCAAATTTACATCAATAAATACCTTAACTTGATTTTTATATCAAAAAACTTAACTTAGAGACTTTTGTCTATTTGAACACTAATAACCTCATTTGAATTTTACAATTATAACTTCGACATTTAAACTAAAAATATTCACTTTATTTCCTTCCTTAAACTTTCTTTAAATTTTAATGAAAGTGTTTATCACTCCAAATTTCCATAATTCCCATATTAACACGTTCATCTTAGTAAAATATTCATAAAGTGCTTTTACATACCACATCCTTTACTATATAATTCCATTAAAATATTTTAATGAAATAAATTCACCCTAAAGTGATTCACCGTTGATGTCTCAAGGATGTAAAAGCATAAACTTATTTTCAAAATCGTACCAGCAAAATTTTTATACATGCCATCTTGTGCTTAGTATAGATTTTATTATTATTGCTTGATATCGAAATCATAAATATTGACGGCTTATTACCTTCACAGAAGACAAACATCGACTGTAGTTTTCGTTGTAAAAGGACCATCTTCGATGCTAATCAGCGCTAGCCTCTGAGCAAAGAACGCTAGCAAAATACGTTTCAAAAATCGAAGAGCTGAAATTACCTGAGAATGATGTGCTTCTCGATGGCATGCAGAACCTAAGCGTTATCCAAATCGCCACCATGGTGTGCAGCCAATTTGCACAGATCTAAGGCACAGAAGTGAAGTGATTTAATCTACGCATAAAAAAATTCATAGTCAAATACATTCACACTCTCGCCCTTAGAAATAAATACCGTGGTTGCCTCAAACACGACGAGAACGCCGCAGAACACCACATTAGCAGCCATGAAGAAGCGACAATTCCATTCCACCATTTTAATCTAGTCAAATGCCGAAGCCTCTTCAAAATGGCTATGCCTACGCACAACGATTTTTTGTGGAACTGAGGCCGAACGCGACTAGGTTTGCGATCCACCCTCCTGTCAATGCTCATATCGCCTTGGAAGCTCAGATTGCTCCACAGAATCTCCTAGGGGACTCATAATTACAGAAATATGGTGCTCCTCATTCTACCAGTGCACAACAACACGTATATAAAGATGTGCTCTGATACCAAATGATAGCGCCACAAGCCAACCACTTAACACATGACACTGAAAATCAAATGACCATCAATATCTTCCATCAATTAATTAATAAACATAATATTTATAGAGAATTTGGCCTCATGCTTGACCTCTCCTCACACTTTCACACTCTTCTACATACCTACATGCCTCAAGAGCTCACCTATTTATACAAATGGATTAGAACCCAAGGAGGTTCTATATCCTAAGCTAACTCTCAAAATATTTCTCCTAATCCCTATCATCTCTCATCTATCTTTAAAATCTATCATTCAATCCCTTATCCCTAGATAAGTGATAACTATCCATAATCATCTCAATCCTTCCACAATCCTCCCGAATCTTTTCCTATTTACAATAATCCCAATTCTCTCGTAAAAACTATAGAAAATACTTAATTAATTATTCCTCGCTTTACAAACTAAATCCTCTAGTAAAATGGCTGACCTCGGTTAGATGCACTTGCATCAAAACACATACAAGAGAAAACCACAAAAAATCTTATTACTTGTCTTCAATTCATTACATATATTTTTAGGCTTTGACTTGCTGGAAGGAACTACCCCCAAGAAATGCAAGGTACCACTTGTGGTAGGCTACGACCTAATTGAGGTACCAACCTCAAAAGTATGCAGGAAGATGCTCACTGTAGGATACAACTTGATTGGGGAACCAACCTTGATGATGAGCATGCTCCAACATTCTTTAGGCTTCAAACTGATTGAGACTTTAGCATCGATGATTCGTAGGCTCCAAGGTCAATGATGAGTGGGATCCAACTGACTCTAGGCTCCAACCTTGGTGGAGGCACCCACCTCCTTCTTCAACTCCTTGTGGACCGCTATTTCATATCATTTTCAAATTGGATCCACTGTTATCATATATCATTGATTCATAAGTAATGTCACAATCTACAATCTTTTTCACTGCATAGTCCATGATCACTTCCGTAACTTACAACCACTTCCACTGCAATCATTGTCATAAATTACAACCTCTATCAGTACAATCACTGTCACAAACAATCGTATCAATCACTATTCCTGGATATCATACTACTTCCCATACATTTCTCTAACTTGTTCATCAATCTGGTCACTCAAACCGCTTCTCAGAACTTTCTTTCACAATGTATTAAAAAACATTGTAACTTTCTCATAGACCCTAAAAACATGCAAAAAGAGATTCTGAGCATCAAAAAAGTGTCAACAAGGGATTATACATCTTTGGCCATTTCCATATCTAAGCCTTGATCACCCATCATCTTCCAGAATCCAATTTGGACCAATATTTGTTAGGAGCTAGGGTACTATTGAGAGGAGGGTGGGGTGAGGTGAATCAATAGTGTAACCAAATTATACAACTATTTTCAAATTAAAATTTTCAATCTAATTGACAACCATTCATGTAAAAACATCATAGATAAAATCTTCTTCTTCACTCCTTCATCCAAAGCAAGCTACAACTAGCTTTTACATCACTTCCCTACAAGCTTTTACTTGTAGCTTTCTCAGGTTTCCACCTAAAGGAAGCTACCACTCCCCAATTTATTAGCTAAAACTGGAAGGAGCTACTACCATTGATTTTATAAGCTACCACTTAAACAAAGCTTCTACTCCACAATTTATCAGATGCTACTAAAAATAGCTACTACCCTTGGTTTTATAAGCTTCTAATGGAAAGAGCTTCGACCCCTGATTGTTCACCAACCACTACTGGAAGGAGCTACAACCCATGAAATGCAAGCTACCACTTGTTAGCCATGCTAATCCATCTTTCATTAATTTAAAAACTCAAACCAAAAATACTTTCTTGCTTCAAAAAAAAATTCCCCTCTTTGTTTAATACACCTCAATCACCTATATCAACACCTCTGCCACCCTAAATATGCCTTCACCAAATTATCTTTACTAATTTTTGACCTCTGTTACATTCAACAAAAACACCATTAAAACCAATATCACCACTGCATTCTTTGCATTCTAAAACACCTCCAAATACCAATTCCAATCTTTGATTCACCCCTGATACATACTAACATTATCCATCTCGTTGTAACAACAACCACCAACTTGGTTGCTCAATTCTTCTTATAAATAATTTTGAGCAGATATTTTTGGACTTAAAACTTTAGTTATCTTCAACTCATAACTCACACTTAATAAGGTTTGATCTTAATTTTTTTTTTATTCTTGTAATTCTGTTAAGTCCTCATGGTGTGTACTAATGGTATTCAATCTCTTCTCCACTATCTTGATCTCAATCTCTGAGTTGTTCTGCTAATTTAATCATTCTAGTTTTTTTATAGGGTTTAACAGAGGGTTTATCTGCAGTTCCAAATATAGCGAATTTTCGGATTTGGAAAAAGCTTCCAAATAATATCACATTATTCCAAATACATTTCCAACTTGTTCATGTCGTTATTCCAACTTTAGTGCACTGCTACTTTTGATTCCTAAACCTTCAAATATGATGCAATATGCCAAAAGCATGACTATGGAGTGGTCTTAGCCCTTTATGCCTTTAGATATAGTTCTTATGAAATGTAGGCTAAATGTCACAAGTAAAGACTGTAGATCCAAGAGATTATACACATAGACCTCCATGGTGTAGTATAACTCTTGTAATTTAAGTTTAAGCCTGGAGGTCCTTTAAAAACTTAACATGAAAAACCGTGTGCAAATCCACTTACTAGGGCCCTCCCGCTACTTTTGTCACCAAGACTAAAAATCACATTTCCTTGTTGAAAATGCAGCAAGATGATGGAGCTTAGTGAAATGAAGTCGCCTTCACTAAGTGGGCCCGCAGGCGAATTCTGGCGCAAAGTCTATTTTTAGACTATGTCTATTTTTAGACATATGGAGCATGGTCCAGGGGTTGCAATATGTTATTCTTGGAGTATTGGTCATGTTGGTAAAAATAGATGGGACTCTATTTTTGTGACCTATAGGTCGAAGAGGTCGAAGTCTATTTTTAGACTGCCTCTCCTAAAAATAGGGAAGTCAAATATTATTTACCCTTAATAATACTTGGACTATAAACAACAGTTTACTCTCTTGGAGCACTTCAGTTCGAGCTACAGAAGTGGCTCATGCATCTGACAGAGGAATCACGTGGTTCCCAAGGTTTTGATGGCATCATGCATGGTTGACTTCAGTTGGACTTCAGTGGCAGAAGTTTGGAGGAGTTAATGAGACAGCTAGTGGAGTTGTGTTCTGTTTATTTTAGTTGAACTAGTTGAGATTAGGTTAACTAGCTAATCAATTAGTTATGAGTGGAGTGAATTAAATATTATTTAATTCATTAATTAGTAACTCATTATTCAACTCAAGAACACATCAGTTCACTACAGTGCATGATCAGTTCAGTGGAGACCAGTGAAAGAGGTAGATGAAAGGGTGGAGTTAGCTATCAGTGGCGACATCAGTTGTACATGAGATTTGCACCACACTTGGAGGAATTGCCCATGATGATTGTGCTGTCAAGCCAAGGAGATTCGAACCTTGGATCTCTATATAGACAGGCCATGATTGCGCAATAGAGGCAAGGCAATTGGCGGTGAGTTTTGAACCAGTAACCTGTTCAAAACCAAGCTAGTTTGTGTGTAACTTTATGAGAAAGTACTGAGTACTTGTGAGGAGTATTGTACTGAGTTTGTTACATGATTTCTCCATTATAATATACACAATAGCTGCGGGGTTTTCAGCTATAAGCTTTCCCCATACATGCTGTGTTAATGTGTATGATGATTTGATGTGTTATCGCTTGATTTTATTTCCGCATGTTTGATGATCTGAGTGGAAGAGATTATGTGTTGCATATAAATTCGAATTGTATGTGATCGGGATAGTCTCGGTGGATAATTGATCATTATTCAACAAATTTCTACATGGTATCAGAGCTATTGAAGTTTAGATTGATCATCACAGTGATTACAAACTTATTTCGGTAGACAGAGTCTGCATGCGGGCCAGGTAGCCTCCGGATTCATCTTTCTTCGGAAAGTGAAAGGTCTGGTAAACGCCCCTTGCAGTCAATCTCTGTGCTAGAAATAATTTGTTCTCACGGATCTAGAGCGGTTGAGCTTTGAGGTGGAATTTGAAATTTTGTAGTAGTTTTGTTTTCTTGGTGCCGGTGTTGAAAATGTCTTTCAACGGTTTGCGACTCGAATATGCTCTTGAAGGCAGTTCGAATTATGTTGCATGGAAGGATCGCATGGAAGCAGTATTAGAAGATAATGGTCTGAAGGAGTTCGTAGATACGGATGTCCAAAAGCCCACTGATCCTGTTGAAGTCGAAGCATGGCAAAAGAAGATGGCGAAATGTCGAAGGATCCTGTTGGAGGGCGTCAAGGATCATATTGTATCCAGCCTGCATGGAAAGGCTACTCCATATTTAATGTGGAAAGCTTTGACGGATCTATTCCAGAGTAAGAGCGACCAAAGGAAGCTGGCGCTCAAAGATAAGCTCGGGAACATCAAGATGGAGAAAGGCGACAGTATCGCCAAATACCTCACGAAGTTCACTCAATGCAGAGATGAGCTGGGAAGTGTGGGGGTGACTGTCGAAGACGAGGACATGGTCGACCTGGCTCTCCTTGGTCTTTAGAAGGCTTGGCACTCATATCAAGATAGTGTCAATGGTCGGGAGAAGCTGCCGGGATGGGAGCGCCTTTGGGCGGATCTCATGCAGGAGGAGATAAGGAGGACTACTCAAGATGGATCTTCATCAAAGGGAGCTGATGAAGAAAATTGCGCTTTGGTTGCCAAAGCAAAGAAGGGGAAGGGTAAGAAAACCTCTCATTCTGGTGCAAAGGGCAAGAAGCGGGATATGGCGAAAGTGAAGTGTTTTCACTGCCATGATCACGGACATTATGCTACCAATTGTCCAAAGAAGAAGAAGAACAAGCAAGCGGGAAGATCTGCAGATGGAGAAGCATTGGCTTCACAGTTCGAGCTTGACTTTTCAATGATCGCATGCTTGGTTTCAAGTGTGTTGGGATCGGTATGGTTCTTGGACAGCAGTGCGTCATTTCATATGACGGGAGATCGGGATTTGTTCTCAGATCTGGAGGACAAAGATTTGGGTGTGCACATCGAGATGGGCGATGATGGTAGATACAGTGCGACTGGTATCGGTACCATATCCTTTCAGAGGGAGTCTCGTAAACCCTTTGTATTGAAGGATGTCATGCATGTACCTGGATTGAAGAAGAACTTGATCTCTGTGGCGATGTTGGAGGATAAGGGGTATGATGTGGTCTTCAGCGAAGGAAAAGCCTTCTTGCGCAGTAAGACTACTGGAGAGACCCGGAAGATAGGGGTTCGAACCAAGAACCTTTATCAGTTGCAGGTAGATGGCTGCGCAACTATGGCATGCAAAGCGGGAGAAGTGGTGAGCCGGGATGATGAGGGCGAACTGTGGCACAGGAGATTGGGCCACCTTCACCATGGAGCTTTGAAGATTCTGCAGCAGATTTCTACTGGGCTTCCTAAGGGCACTCTTGCGCAGTCAGATCAGTGCGAGGGGTGTACCTTGGGGAAGTATGTGAAAGCCACCTTTCACGAGAAGGATAGTCGCGCCACGACGATCCTTGAGAGAGTTCACACAGACGTGTGTGGTCCTTTCTCAGTTGCTTCGACAGCAAAGCACAAGGATTATGTGATCTTTGTTGATGATTTCTCTCGAAAGTGCTGGATCTTCTTCATGCCGAAGAAGAGCGATACATTCGCGAAGTTCTGTGAGTTTAAAGCACTAGTCGAGAAGGAGTCGGGGAAGAAGGTGATTGCTCTAAGGAGTGATAACGGTGGTGAATTCATCTCGGCTGAATTCAAGGATTTCTGCAGCGCAGAAGGGATTCGGAGAGAGCTCATCGCACCCCATAACCCACAACAGAATGTTGCTCTAAGGAGTGATAGCGGTGGTGAATTCATCTCGGCTGAATTCAAGGAGTTCTGCAGCGCAGAAGGGATTCGGAGAGAGCTCATCGCACCCCATAACCCACAGCTGAACGGGGTGGCTGAGCGGAAGAACAGAACGATCGTGGGTGCTGCACGGGCGATGTTGCATGATCAGGGCCTACCCCTTCACTTGTGGTCTGAGGCATGCAATACAGCAGTGTATGTGCAGAACCGTTGTCCTCACAAGGTTCTTGGCATGAGTACACCAGAGGAGGCTTATTCTGGCAAGAGGCCTGATATTTCCCATTTGCGGATTTTTGGTTCTCCTGTCTACATGCATGTGACGAAGGATGCGAGAAGGAAGCTGGATCCAACTGCTGAGGTTGGAATATTTGTGGGGTACACTGATACACCTCATAACTATCAAGTGTATGTGCCAGACAGTCGCAAGACTGTTGTGCGACGGGATATAAAATTTCAGGAGGAGAAAGCCATGCAGTGTTCGCTTGAGAGGGAGCTACACTTGCATGCAGATGAGGAGCTGTTAGTTCCTAAGGAGGAGCTTCCGGATGTGGATCAGCCACAAGAGGAAGTTCAGGAGGTGGAAGAAACCACCCATGCGGCGCCAACCATCAGATGCCAGAGCGCATCGCTCAGCCGTGGCGGCTCAGGATCAGAAGGTGCGGACACTACGATGTACAATGACAGAACGATCCAGGATCATTACCTTGGATACCTTCTTGTGAGTCAATGTTGTGTGAGAACCATCCTTTTGAGCTGTGGAGGAACGCATGGGTTGGTCTGCCTTGATGAAAGAATATGATTCGATCGTCCAGAGAGCAGTCACATAGGTGTCCCCAAACTGGGTTAGAAATGGAGTGGTGGTTAGTGGATCTCTGAGAATTGACAAATGGTGTGGGAGTGTGGAGAAGTACAAGGCGAGATTTTGCGTGGCTTCTCCACGAATCGAAGGGATTGACTATGAGGAGACTTTTGCACCTGTCGCAAGGTACTCTTCCATACGGACGATCCTTGCTCTCTCAGCGCAGATGGGGTGGCACATTCATCAGATGGATGTGAAGACTGCGTTCCTCAATGGAGTTATTGAGGAAGAATTGTACATAATGACTTTGAAGGTTTGATTTGAATCTTGATGAGTATGTATGCATTGAGAAACCTTGTACGAGCAAAACAAACACCTCGTGTGTGCTGGATAGACAGCCCTTCACACGGGCCGTTCTCAGTGAGGCGGATCCAAACACATGCAGATTGTGGTGGAGGGGAAAATTTGTTGATCATAAATGCTGTATGCAGATGATCGTGATTTGGTAGCGGCAAGCAGTTGATGGCACTGTAGGAGGATCTGCACGAGGAAGTTTGAGATGAAGGACACAGGCATCCTACTGAGCTGCAGGATTGGAATTTGGGTTGCGGTGATTTGCCATTTGTTTCTGGAACAAGTATGCAGGAGATTAGAGAAACGCAACATGCAAGAGTACATGGTCCTATTTGACCTCCTCTTAAATGATTGGAGGAAGGAGGATGCTGCTTGGTAGAGTGATGGATACCTTGTCTTTCAATGATTGGTGGAGTCGCCAATGTATGGTCAATACTCGACCCGATATATGCTATGCAGTTAACCAGCTTTCGCAAGCTATGGTTAAGCCTACCAAGCTCTTTGGAAGGCGGTGGCATGTGCTCTTGCTATGTATTTGCTCACATATTCATGAGTACGAGACGGGAGGATCGGTGAAGCCTGGCTTCTTTAGTCTGAGAATCGAAGCGGGGAGTCAACGGGCCAGAAGAACACTTGGAGGTTTTGGCTTGACCAGGTCGGCCCGGTTTCACAGAATTACGGCGAGCCAGAGATCCGTGGCACTCGTTGAAACTAGAAGTAATTACATGGCGACAAGTTTGTTTGTCTGAGTGGATGAGGAAGATCCTCGCGGTTTGTTGAGTTGCATTTGGAGCCTGGTGATCTGTGACGCGAGTGCATCAAATGCAGCTAATCCAATGTTTCATGATAGGTCCAAACATATCGACATGGGTATCATCTGGACAAGGAGGTACGTTAATGGAGGATGTGATGCTCACTATATTCCCACGGAGGATCAGGATGCCGACATCTTGACGAAGGCGCTCACCGGGAGAAAATTTGAATTCCACAGAGGTAGGATAGGGGTTGCAGATAATCCATATCTTGTTGAGAGGGAGTGTTTAAAATGTGACAAGATGATGGAGCTTAGTGAAATGAAGTCGCCTTCACTAAGTGGGCTCGCAGGCTATTTTTGGCGCAAAGTCTATTTTTAGACTATGTCTATTTTTTAGGCTTATCGGAGCATAATTCGAGAGATTCGACATCGACGTAAATAAATAGATGAGACTCATATATTTAGGTTCAGGCTATTTTTGGGCACATCTCTAACGCTCATGGAAGTCAAATATTATTTATCCTTAATAATATTTTGACTATAAACAGCAGTTTACTCTCTTGGAGCACTTCAGTTCGAGTCATGGAGGTGGCTCGTGCAACTGACAGAGGAATCACGTGGTTCCTAGGGTTTGATGGCATCTTGCATGGTTGACTTCAGTTGGACTTCAGTGGCAGAAGTTTTGGAGGAGTTAATGAGAAGGATAGTGGAGTTGTGTTCTGTTTATTTTAGTTGAACTAGTTGAGATTAGTTTAACTAGCTAATCAATTAGTTATGAGTGGAGTGAATTAAATATTATTTAATTCACTAATTAATAACTCATTAGTCAACTCAAGAACACTTCAGTTCACTACAGTGCATGATCAGTTCAGTGGAGACCAGTGGAAGAGGTAGATGAAAGGGTGAGTAAAGCTATCAGTTGGAGGATCGGTTTTGCATGGGATTTGCATTACACTTGGAGGAATTGTCCATGACAATTGCGCAGTCAAGCCAAGGGGATTCGAACCTTGGATCTCTTCATATACAGGCCATGATTGCGCAATAGAGGCAAGGCAATTGGCGGGGAGTTTTGAACCAGTGACTTGTTCAAAACTAAGCTAGATTGTGTGTGACTTTATGAAAAAGTACTGAGTACTTGTGAGGAGTATTGTACTTGTTTGGTTACATGATTTCTCCATTATAATATACACAATAGCTGCGGGGTTTTCAGCTATAGGCTTTCCCCATACATACTGAGTTAAATGTGTGATTGATTTGATGTGAGATCGCTTCTATTATTTC